>PVKE010000010.1:65525-244683 GCA_004027555.1 Craseonycteris thonglongyai | reverse complement strand
GTAGTATTCTTTTTCAGCTCCTATCTATTTATTAATTTACGGGGAGTGCATGCTGAGAGATGGTCTGCCCGGATCAGGCAGTGGACGGACTGGAGTTCTGAGGGTCAGATGGCATTCTCAGGAGTAGCGGTTCTCAAGACAGCGGGCTTTCCCCTCCAGGGGACAGGACTGGCTGTCACAATTGTGGGGGGAGGGGCTACGCCTGCTGCTCAGTGTCCTACAATACACAGGACAGACCCCACCATGAAGAAGTCTTTGGCCCAACATGTCAACATGAGGAGATTGACGATTTGCCCTACAGGAATGTCAACCAGGGAGGCCATCTGAGTAGATAAATCAGACTCCTGACACCTCGTGCCCACCTTTCTCTAGACTACAACTCCCTCAGTCCCCAGTGCTGGGCTCTGTGCTAGAGACAGTGTCGTTAGAGACCGCTGCCATCACAGAGCGCCCAGGGCAGGCGCGAGGGTAGAGCCGTGAAGAGGATTGCCACGTGACTAATAGCATCCAGAAGACGTGGCTGTTACGGAGGATCAGTGGATTGTAAGTACAATCAGGACAGCAGGAGCCAGGGACTTGGAGACACACATTTGGGGAAGGAAGCTGCTGGCCACCTCTCGCAGCCTCGCGTCCCCACAGCCGGAGACAGGGAACAGGAGAGGAGAGGCAGAATGACTTCCACCAGGACGGGAAGCAGGAAGCGTTGGTGATTGCACTGGCAGTGCACACAGGCAGCATCCTGGGGGCAGCGCTTGGGATGGGCAGACCCTTTAGTTTCATCAGTCTGGGTTAACCTCCGCCCACAGACAGGTGACAGACCGCCCACGAGGGAACGGACAGAGATGGAAAAGTGACCAAATGTCACTCCTGGATCCGTTCATTGCTCCCATTCTCATTTCAGAGTTTGTCTAAGATAAGCACTGGCCGTGTCTTCAAACATACTCCACTTTTAAACTTGGTCACTGACTTGGTGACAATCAACAACAGAAAAGAAAGCCCCTGACTCTCCTCCCACAGCCTTGGGAACCACTGAGAGCAGCCACCACAGGCTTCTTTTTTTTTTTTTTAAAGATTTATTTATTGTTTTTGACAGAGAGAAGGGGGAGGGCCCAGAACAGTCTCCATAGTTGTACATCATTGGTTTTTCCACATAGTTTCATTCCACAGGTGGGCGGGGCTGCACAGGGCAGGAACTGGGCCGGGGTCTCACCCGGTGAGAACCGAACTGGGGGAACTCCCAGCTCAGCATATGGGTCCACATGGGTCAGGACCGGGATTCGATCCTCGGTCCCCAGGGCTGCGAAGTGAGCGCTTAACCCACTGAGCCATCCCGGCTTCCCCGTACGGGCTTCTTAAGAGTGACTTCCCAGCCAAGTTCAACCCTTGGCTAAAAACACTGCACTGGTTTTGAGAACAGTTCATACTGAATTCGCTGTCACTCGGATATTTCAGTCACAGGGCCCTCCCCCTCCCCCATCACATCTCTGCTAAAATACGTCAAACCAACAGAGCTCTCTGAAAACCACAGCAGCCTGTCCCCCAAGCACTGCTGCTCCCCAAGTTCTAAAACACGAGTCGCTCTTCCAGCATTCCTGCAGCTGATAAAAACTGGATGAGAGGCATGCAAGGTGAGGATCTATGGGCTCGACAGTTGTTCATTATTCCAGAAATGTTTAGTGCCTCTGTACCATGGACGCACGAGACACTGGGCCAGCCCTGGGGCGAGGTGGGCGACTGACACCCATGGCATGGGAGGGAGGGCGGGCGCAGTGGTTTGGAGCTGGGCCCCTGAAGGCCGTGGTCTAGGTTCAAATCTCAGGTCTGTTATTTGTGAGCAACTTATGTGTTCCATCTTGGCTTTCTTTATCTGGAACATGGAAAGTGATCATTGTAGTGTTCATCTGCTCTGGTCATTATTAGGATGAAGTGACATACGGATGTGATAGGCGGACACATAGGACACCCTCAGGAAAGGTGGGCTATTGTCATTCTCATGTGTCCTACAGGTGAGCCAGTCAGCTCCGCGTCCCTGGTAGCACGTGCAGGTTACCCATCACCCAATACCCTCCTGCAGGACTCTTCACGTGCAGCATCAAACTACCATGAAGTCCAGAATGTGCCTCTTCTCTTGTAGGACCCGACACAGAAACGACGGTGTCACAGCTACCATGTGTGACCCAAGTTCAGAGGGGAGGGAGGGGTGCCCCCTGGAGTTATCTGGAGCAGCTTCCTGCCTAGAGCAGAAACCGATCGCATCCGAGATCAACGTAACATGAAGCACAAGGGGAACTGGCTGCATGTTTTCTCCAGGTCAGGGGAGCAGAGGAGAGTGGTGGTCCAGGTGAACTGGGTTATGTTGCCCATGTAATTTCCATACTCAAGGTAGAAATTAAGTGGGACAAAACAATACCACGAAGTGGAGCTTCGTGACATCGGGAAGTACAAACAGGAAGTATGGCAACAAGGTTTCATTGAACATGCTTTATTTTGGGACGTTAGAGTTAAGGTGTTGCAAGCCACTTGGTTTTGTTGGAATGGGACAAAAACTTGCAGGGTGTTACGGGAAATCTAGCTCTAAATGACTAGCGGGTATCTAGGAAACCGAAGGGCGTGAGGTTTTGATGCAGGTGAGTTTCTCTTCGAATACACTATATTCATCTGGAGGATGCTAGAGTCCCATGAAAGTCTAAGGAACTCACTTGGAGAGATTACCTCATTCAGCTCACACTTTACAGAGACAGAATGTATAACCCTTTCTAGACTCTGTTCATCTATGTCTCCAGGGTCAGAAACCCCGCTTCTCCCATTTAATCAATAACTGTCTACTGACCTGAGCCACACGCTCAACCAACATGGAAGATACAATAAAATTATAAGACGGACAACAGTCAACCACTAACCACGCTCTCCCTCTGCCCAGCCCAATCTATGTACAAAATTGTTCAGTAAGAAATGAAGCTCCCAGTGCCATTAGCCAAAAAACTGCCTCCATCAAAAATAATACCCCCTGATTAATGGGGCTGTTTCTACATCTGTCTCCCTGCTAGTTCCGGAGCTTTAGGGAAGAAATCATTTCCTATCTATTGCTAGATCCATAAGAGATAGTGTCTGACTCATGATACTCAATATCATTTGCTGAGTGAATGAATGGATGGGTGAATAGCTAATGAATGTATGTATGTATAAATGAATGAGTGAGTGAGTGAATGAGTGAGTGGTGACTGAAAGGTAGGACCTAGGTTCAAAGGAAGAGGTAGAGCAAACCAGATTGGAGTAACAAAATGAAGATGAAAACGAAAACAGGTCAAAAAATCTTTATGGAGCAAGAGTGCGCCTTGAAAGCTAGAGGAAGGCAGGTTAGACAGATTGTTGTTCTATGATGATGTTCACCAAAACTGCCCTTATTTTAAGACAATTTCTCTTAGTCCGCCTTTAGAAGAAAATAGAGATCAGCCAGTCACAGTATCTCCCTTAAGAGCCTGTCAGATATTTGAAAATAGTAGCTATTTATACTCTACCTGGTTTTACTCACAGCTGGGTACGGCACTTGGCAGATCATAGATGTACAAAACATATTGTTAAAAGAACGAGTTCATGATTCAAGCGTTCTCTGTGCCTCGCCTTAGCAGTGATCCTGCCTGGTTCAGACACGAAGCCGAATTTCAGAGTTCCAAAAGTTGCTTTCCAAACTGATTCTGTCTTGGGCAAGGTTATTGAATGAGAGTTGCCCAAGCTCTGGGTATTATTAGATGATTATGTACCAGGCTGGATCACATATGCTTCTTTAAACACTTAGGTGTCAAAAACTATTCAGAGCTGTGAACACTGCATCTTCCCATCCCCATCGGACGGCCGGCCTTTTCAGAATGTAGTGGATCGCAAGAAATGTGAGTTGGCCAAACACTCAATGCAGCGGCAATGGGAGGTAACCTTAGAACAAGGCTGCAGGTGCCTGTGGGATTCCCTCTCCCAAATGGCTTAATCATTTCAAGTCTGATTTAAGTCTGGCCTTCGCTCTGAGCTTCTACTCAAGAATAATTAGATTAGGGAGGATTCTGCCTCCTACTCACATTATCTTCTATCTACCTATCCTTCTTGTTCTGATTTAAATAAAAATCCTGTTCCTGACTCTGTGTGTACTAGTTCTTTCCACCAGCATGGAGTGCACCTACCCTGGTTCCATGCCAAAGACAGACTGCTTGGGACAAGAACCTTGAATCACGGTTCATCTTTCACTGCCCACCCCCGGCATCTGGGACCCGGATGCCTTCTGCCTCTTGTGTTGTCTGTCTCCTCCTCGGAATATTCTTCTTAGCCTACCCGCATCCTGTTTTCTCACCTCCCTTCCTCCATGCTTGCGTCTCTCTCGCTAGGTGCTCACTCCAGTCGTCAGCCCCGGTGGGTGGATTTAAACCTGAGGGCAAGGACTACAATTTTTACTTTTTTCACAAACTTGACCGCACCCAGTTCAGAACCTGCAGACAGTGGGATCCCAGCACAACGGGGACTGACTCCAAATTCAGAACGGATGTTCTGGGCATGGCTTCTGTCCAGCCTCTTTCATGAGACCCTGGACTTGCTTTGCATGTGCAGCTCCACCAACCTTCCCCAGGTCAAGGCTGAGAATTACGTTTTTCACCTCTATCCAGGGTCCGATGATCGGACAGTATTCTTATTTCTGACTCTGCTTCCAAACGGTTCTTGCTCCTTCTCCCAGAACTCCATCGCATGAGGCTTTTGGCTGTGCTAGTCCTAGGTCCAGACCCCAGACTACCCACATCACAGACTTTGACCTAAGCGTTGTCCGTCTGCCTGGCAGGGTCACGCGATACATCCACACCCTTGAGGACTACTTTCAGGCTAGAAAACAGTGACCAGCCTGACTGCTTTGCACGACTTTTTGCAAACATCAAAAACTTACCTTCCAACTGTTTACGTACTCACACGTAATGTTTTAAAAGAAAGTCACATTTTTTATGACACTTCTAAGCTTGATGCCTTTTACCTAGTTCTTTTGTCTTTAATTCTATTTAATTCTAGTCAGTTTTGTGTCTTTATCCCCTATTTTCAGATAACTTTTGTATCTGAAATACTGAGGACCTCTTGCACTCTAATAAGTTTTATAAGTCACAGATAGTAGCTTGTTAAGGGAAGGGTCTCGGCCAACAGAACCTCATTGAAACCACCTCTTTCTGCGTCCACGTGGAGGGGTCACTGCGTGGTTTCTACATCGTGCTTTTGGCTTCAGTGTGAGGGGTGGGAAGGTAATGTGAGGGCTAAACGACTTTCAAAAATCTTTATCCAAAACTACAGGTAATTTTAAGAATGGAGGATGAGATTACTACTGATCTGCCTCATTAAACGTGAATTTGGTCATCTGGGAGGCCATTGAAAGAAGGTGGTCCGTGGCCAAACGCTTCCTCAGATCTATAGAATAAAAGCATCAGCTTGCTCCTCCCTGTTAATAGGCCCATAGGGACGTTGCTTTTCCAGCACACGTGTCACTTGATTTTCATCACGTTTAACTTTGCTTATTACGAGATAGATGGTACCTTTCTCTCATGCTTTATATTTTCCTGAAAATAAATTTTGTTTCTCCCCATTGAGGATATTAACAAGATTCAGAAGTTTTTACTTAGGACCCTTGACTTGCTCTTGTTGTCCCGGCCATGTACGTACCCACCTACATACACATAAACACACACACACACACATACACACACACACACCTACATGCACACAGAGACACATACCTACATACACATAGACACACACATAAACACACACACACACCTACATATACACAGACACACCTACATGCACAGAGACACACACCTACATGCACACAGATACACACACCTACATACACATAGACACACACACACACACACACCTACATGCACACAGACACACACACCTACATGCACACAGAGACATACACCTACATACACATAGACACACACATAAACACACACACACACCTACATGCACACAGAGACACACACCTATGTACACACAGACACACACACACACGCATTTTCTCCCTTATCTCACAATCTCACAATGATAGTTTTCTTTCCAACTGAGGATGCTTAACTAACAAGCAGATGGATTAACCCTTTCCCAGTTTTGAAAAAGAGGTCTACCACCCTCACATTAACATGAGTGGGCTCTGTGGGTGACCCAGACAACACACAGACTTCAGAACCCCGGAGCAGTTACCATGTGTCACTCCCTCGTACTTGTTGAACTTAGATTTGGTGCTGAATTCGTTCAGACCAGAGCAAAGACCCCTCTTTAAGTATTTAGACTTTCTGCGAACCCAACGAGATAACATCACAGCTCTCAGTGCCATTTCCCAAACCCTCTAAAACGTCCTCCCGGGTCTCACCTCCTATAAAGGAGTGTTCCCCCACCGTAGTCTCATCACAAGCACGACTGTCATGTCGGCAGAACTCTAAAATTTCTGAACAAGACCAGCATCTGCAACCCGACATAAACATGAACCACCGCTTTGATAATTCCTAGATACGGTGGAGCAATTCACGGGCTGAAATTAAGTAAATAAAGAGGTGATTACAAATGCCTGTTTCCTTGACAACTCCCCTCCCCCAGCCCTCCGGTGACAGGAAAAAACCAACGCGAAAGTGAGGAGGGGGTCGCACAGAGCCCTGCTGGGTTCAGCCAGCCCAGGCGATGCCCGGCCACAAAGCAACCCCCTCGGAAGGAAAAAAAACAGATCAATCCATTTGTGTCAGGGCTGCATGTGGGGTAGTATTTTTGTGGTTGCCATAGAAACGCCCGAGAAGGAAGAACATGTTGCATGACACAAAAGAGACCTCTAGATGTTCCAGGAACCTTCTCCCAGCTTCATCTATGGCAGGAAAGAAACAAAACATGCCTTAACCCAACGGGGTGGGGGGTGGGGGAAACGTGCCCCGAGCAGCAGCTCGCAATGCCCACGGGGAAAGGCAGGCTGGCCCAGCTGCACACAAAGGAAGGGTCCTTCGGGAGCAGCGACCCCCTACCCAGCCACCCACCCCCTGGCCTTCAGGGGCTGCCCTCCACCTTCCACGGTGGCCTCACTTCCTTCTCCTCTGCCCTCCACTCCTCCTCGCTCGGTACCTACCACCCCTCCCGGAGGGTTTCCTGAAATCCAGGCGAGCAGAGAACCATCCTGCAGGGAAGAGGGACCCAGATCCGCCACGCCCAGCCCGGGAAGGGCACCCCGAGGGGCACGTACCTGTTCCTGGCAGCCCTGGACCCATGGACTTAGGAACCAGAACCGGGAAGGGGCAGGCTGGCATGCAGGGGTGGCCACTCGTGTGTAGGAGCTGTAAGGCAGCCAACGCTGGGAAGAGAAGGCGAGACTCCACCCATGGGGTGGACCCTTCGGGGAGGGGAAAAGAAAAAAAAGTGGTCCTCAGCTGACGTCTCTCCCCACCCCATGTCACTTCCTTTTAAAGCTGGGCTGGAGCGGGCTGGGGAGGGGAGATGCGAGCGGTAACACGAGTCACGCCCGGCCCCTTCCCTTGGGCGTCAGGAAGGGCTCGGGCCGGCGTCTTCTTTGAAGTCTCTGGCTCCAGACCTGCCAGAATCAGACACAAAGCCCCGCTAGGTGGCCGGCCCTTCCCGGCCTGTTGTGGCTCCCAGATCCTGTTGCATCCCGGGGCTTCCACGGCTCCTCCAAGCTCAGCTGGGACATGCACAGGCCAGCCTGGAAATCGTCCTAACCTGGCCCCTCTTCAATTCGGCCAGCACCCCAGCAGATGGTTTCGTGCAGCCCGGGCGCCCGCACAGCTCCTCAGCTCTCGCTGGTAACGCTGTGCCGGGGGAACTGGCATTTCACTCCCAGCAGAGCCGCCAGGGAGTGGAGACGGGGAGAACGAGGCAGGGAAGCCTGGAGGACAGCCACAGCTTCCCCCCTGCAAAGCAGCCGCCACGCCAGCGCGATCGCACACACACACCCACACCCACACACACACACACACACACGTGGCGCTTACACTGCAGCGTGTTCTAGACGGCTGGGCAGCCCTGTATCACAGTGTCTTCCCACCTGCCAACCAGGGCTGGCTGTTGGAAGGCCAGGTCTCCAACATCCCTACAAAAATGATTTCCGTCTCCTAACAGAGAAGATGCATAGGCCCTTCCAGCATTCACTCTTAAAATAAGGTGACCAGACGTCCCGCTTTTGGCGGGACAGTCCCGATTTTTAACAATGTGTCCCGTGTCCCGCGGCGTTTTAAAAAAGTCCCGATGTTTGGAAAGAATGCACGACAAGCTAGGGAACGGCGGGAGATAGACCCAATTTTTAATCGAGAACCCCCTCCCTCTCGGTCAATGGTGTCCCGCTTTACCAATGTTAACATCTGGTCACCTTACCTTAAAACCATGGTCACAAGTAGTAGTTGAGGACAGACCTATGCCGTTTGTGTTCACCCCCATCCTTTAGACCAGGGGTGTCGAACTGGCGGCCTATGGGCCGCATGTGGCCCCCGAGGTAATTTTTTGTGGCCCACGATGCTCTGAAAGAAAATGAAAATAGAAAAATTGTTATGAAGAAAATAGCGCTTAGAGGAGATGGAGGCAACACCGTACACACAATTCCCTCCTTAACCCTTTAACTACTGAAGACGAGTGTACACGTGGCCCAGGGCCTTTCCTGGGGGCCTGTGGGCGTGTATAAACGCGCTGACTCAGCTCCGGCGACGTGTGTAAATGTGATGTGGCCCGCGTGCATCTTGCCTGTTGCACCAAATGGCCCGTGTTTTCATTGAGTTTGACACCCTTGCTTTAGACGTTTACAATCTACAGGAGGAGCTAAAGTGTTCACAAGTAACTAGAGCACAATGCAGAATTCCGTACCGAGAACCACAGACGTGCTAAAACAGAGCAAAACCAACAAGCAAAGCAGCAGCAATAGCGGGGTGCAGTGACTGGGGAGGCACTCGGAACTTGGGAAATGGAGTGCACGAGGTGCCGGGGGGTGTGGGGGGCATTTGGATTGTTGGTGATGGGAGTGGGGAGGGGAAAGCATAGGTGGGGATGAGGAGGAACAACATCCAAGACAGGAAAAGGGAACCACACAGAAAGCCCACTGGTGGCAATGGCGTATTTTAAGGTCCGTGTGAAAATTAATTTGACCGTATGGAAATGCTTATAAAAAAGGCGCACACAAGTGTTTTTGCAGCCAGTGCCGTTTTTGAGTCCTCTCTCGCAACTTTTCAAAATCCATCTGTTTTCAGGACTGTGGAAATTTGCCAAGGTTTTTCAAAGTACTTCTCACTAGCGTTAGACTGGTTGTCTTCCACCTTTGACTTCTGAATGGAAGCTTATTTCAAAATCCGCCAGTGGCATAAATCTGGGCTATATTTATTACATGTACAGTTAGTGGTTTTCGTGAAGACAAAATGAAACAAAAAATTTTGACAACTGCGAATCTTATCCCGATCTCCATACTTGAATATGTCTTTAGTTCATTGTGATTATAATTATTATTGTGTTTATTGTTGCTACCGTAACACTTCGCTTATGTTGATGTAGCTGAAAAATATGGGAGGAACAAGCGGCGACTCCTAAAAATCTAAGGTGGAAGTATGACCTTCACGGATTAAATCCTCTGCACTTTATTCAGAGTTCCATTTAGAGTGGATCTTAATTTTAGATATCCTTGTTTAGCTGTTTCCATTTAAACAAGGAATTTTGATAGTTTTAGGGTCACAGTCTAATGATTCAGTTCAACAAATATTTATTGAGAATCTGTGCTGGTTGTTGAAGGTAGAAAACCCCAAATAAGACATGAACTTTGTCCGAAGGGGCTCAGAGTCTTAGGAGAGAAAGAGACCTGTGAGCAATCAGCATGCCATGTGGGGGGAGGGGGACCACTGAAGTCCCTACAAGGTGCAGAGATGGTGGGAAGAAGGGACAAGGGAAGTGTGGGCGTGGGTCCACACAATTTCTTAGCTCACCACAAACGTAAAAGTGACCAGAGAGAACAGTATTTACATTGGTGAGTGTAAGAGGCATAAAGTGGTAACCTCAAAAAAAAAAAAAAAAGAGGACACGCAAATAGTCGATAAACAACAACAAAAAATGATGCAACCTAACCTATTAACACAAGTAGAAAGGAAGCGTTGTCATTTCTTTATTCATCCACTTATCAAGCGTTCAGAAACTATCACGTACGAGGTCAGAAGGGTGCTTGGATGCTACGTGACAGCTCTCTCACCTCCCGGTGACGGCAAGTTGGTATACAACAGGAACTGTGGCTGATTCGAGGGGCAAAGAAAAATGTGTCAATAATAAAGTCAATTTGATGTCCGGCATCTATCATCCTACACTGGATCATTGTGTATTTCAACCACCTAACTGAGCTGTAACAATGTGTCATCACACGTTTTTAATGACCAACAAGGTAAAGCTACCATGTTATTGCTGTGACTACGTTAAGTACACTCCAATAGCTTTCCCTTGAACTCTCAGTGAGGAAAGTACAGAGAGACTAGGTAAGACTTCCTCCTTGACAAATGATTGTGACCTATATTCATGTGCATATAGACGCTTCCGTTGATCAGCTCTTGATGAATCTTAACTTGGAATTTGCTTTAAGCCTCTTAAAAATGGTTCTTAGTATTCATTTAGCTCCGTTCTCCTCTCAGTATCTTCTGGTCACTTCAGACTGGCAGGAGTGACGCTAAAAGTCATCACTATCTTCCTCCGGCAACAGGCCATGAGTGTCCACACGAGAGGAAGAACTGAATTCAAATCAATGCCCAGTGGATGGGCGGCAAACTGAAGAGTTACTGGCATCAGGATCTAACTTTAGAAGACAAGGCGACACAGAGGAAAGTTGAAACTTAGCACATGTTGTCAGTCCTCACAACCAAGTGAAAGGAAATCACATATTTTGAGTGGTATTTAAGTTGGATGGTTTTCAGCCCTCATACTTGATATGATTGTGTGATTATTTAAAATTGTAGATAAACATGGGTTATTTTTATGAACAAACCACTAAGCATTTTCATTCTTAAAAATGAATATTGCTGTCAGTGGTTGACATACTCCTTTTCTCTACTGGGCAACCATTTAAGCTAATGGCACTTAAAGGATAATCTAATTAAAGTGTGGTGCTGAGCCTAGTGACTCGGAAATGCATTTTTGCACCATCCCCAGGAGAGCCAAATACACATAAAGTTTGAGAAGTGCTTGTTCTTGTCCAAATCTCTCATTTTTTCAGAGGTTCCGCTTGTCCTGGGTTATGCAATGAACAGGAAACAGAGCTGAAGCAAAGACTCACTTCTGAATGACTCCTTCCTCAGAATCTTTCCGCTGGATTCCCTCGGCTTTCAGGTGAAAAGCAAGTCTGAAAGAAAATCTACGCTCACAAAAACTTGAAAAAGAATATTTCTACTGAAACTCATGCTCATTATTCTAAGTGTACTTATTAAATGTTCATCTATGTTCCACGCATTTGAGTTTATACACAGAGAGTCCGTTTCACCCGAAGGAAATTCAGCTTGACATTTGGCAACCTTCGAACCTCAGCTGGCAAGAAAGTAAGTGACATTTTTTCCTCGGTGATCACACATTTTATCTTGGTTTCCAGCCAAAGCCAAGTCTAGTTCAAGAAATCTTAGCTCCATGACTGATTTGCAGGAGATGGCAAAGTGTCCCGATTTTTTATGTAAGCTTTTGGGGCCTCAGCTGCCTTGGGCATAAAATTAGCGGGGTGGTTGAGATGTGTACATGAAACAGTATATGTGAAGCCCCTGAGATAGTACAGAACCTCAAAAATGATCTTGTTCTCTTCTCATTCATTAAATACAGATGGCTTTCAGATCTGTTTCCGGTTGGCATCTTTCTCTTAACCCGCAGACCCATTTACTCAATAGCCTGATGAATGTCTTCACAGAGATTCCCTAGGCATTCCCCCAAAACGGATCTTTTGACCCCCACTCTGGAATCCTATTGCACAAGTTTCTGGGTCCTTGTTTTTGGCGAATGGTGCCTTCAAAGATATCTTTGATTCTTCCCTGTTCCTCTGGCATTTCTTTCTCCTCACACCGTCCTGTTAATTTTCTTCTCAAAGATATTTATGAACAGCCTTTTCCTCTCGTTGCCCCGGCCGCTGGCTCAGTCCAAGGCCCATCACTTCTCTCGTGGGTGACTGCAGAAAACCTCTTTAGCTTTCTGTTTCAGCATAACATTGGCAATCCTTTGGGTACCAGGCTAGAACTAGGGGTGGCGAACCTTCTGGCGATTGAGTGCCAAAGTTTATGAAATAAGAGTAGCTCGACTCGCGTGCCAACCCATCAAGTGAGATAGAGGTATCGATTATTTTTATGTCTATAAGAGCATAAACAATACTTTTTAAATGGTATTCACAGCTCCGCGTGCCGAAATAATTGCTCCGCGTGCCACTTCGGGCACGCGTGCCATAGGTTCACCACCCCCAGGCCTAGACCCTTTACGTCCTGGCCCTCGTACCTCTCTCCAGTCTCATGCCTTGACTCTGTCCACATGGACCAAGGACCGCCCTCCTACACCTCCCCTCAGGGGACTGAGCTCCCTGCCTTTAAGACTCGCTTACTGTCTCTTCTAGGACGCCTCCAACAACTTGCACTGGAAGAGTGGCCCGAGCGTACCTGTATCAATGCCCTTAGCACACTCGTTTCGTGTACGTATTGCCCATGAAGGGTGGTCAAGAAATTCGCAGAATGAAAGGGAGGAAGGGTAAAAAAAAACCCTGTTTATTATTTTCCTTTTCAATATGTTCACTCTTAACCTTAATATACTTTCAATCATTCATTGATTTTATTTATACCATTAGAAAAAATGTTCTGCTTTTGTCTTCAAATTACAGCTTTAACGTCCTTGTCATCTGTAAATTTCTTCCCTTGAAGCTGTTTTATTTTGTATATTTTGGAACAAATAATAATCCGATGGAGCCAGGTCTGGACTGTAGGGAGGATGGTTTAATGTTTAGAAGCCACAGTCGTGAAGAGCAGCCAGCGCAGCACTGCTCTCGTGCACGGGTGTGTTGTCCTGCAAAAGCAGCAGCCCTTTGGTCCATGTTCCTCTTCTTTCCTCCTTCACAGATTCTCTTAACTCTTTCAGCAGACTGGAAGAGCACTCTCCAGTTATTGTGACACCCTTATCCTTGTCATCGATCAGCAGGAGACCCTCCATATCCCAAAACATAGTAGCCATGGTTTTAACAGCCAGTTGTGACACCGTGAACTTCTTGGGGGACGGCGTGTCCTTTTCATACCACTGCCTCGACTCCTGCCGTGACAGCCTCATCATGATGAACCCACGTTTCATCTCCAGTGACAATCTGGTTTAACATGTCATCTTTGTTGTCTCTGCAGAGGTCCAAGAACTGTCCTGAACATTCGACACACTTGTTTTTTGAAGCGGTGTGAGCATTCTCAGAACCCACTTTGCACTGACTTTTGACATCCTTAGATGCTGATGGAGAATAATTAAAATAGTTGTAGGTGATAGTCCAACCACTCTGCCAGCTGCTTTTAATCCAATCTGGCATCTGTCACTACACATTTTCAACTCTTTTGACAGTGTCTGGGGAAGTGGCCTCAATGGGGAGTTCAGGACAGAGGCTGTCTTCAACTGACTCTGCCGTGCTTGAAAAGGCTGTGCCACCTGTAAACCACTAATTTCCCCAGGCAACAAGCCCCGTAAACCAGTAACATCCCTTCAAAATGGCTTGAAGTATTTTCCCTTGTTTTGTGAGGAACTTAATGATGGCATGAAATCCAATTGTATCCATACTTGGGGTTTTCTTCATGCGTGACATGCGTCTTCAGCGATATCTGAAAGCACACAGATGGAAGTAGGCTGAAGTTTGGCACGTGTACTAATAATACGTCCCACATCAAACTGTGTTCACTAGTCCTCCCCGCTCTCCAACACCCCCCTCCCATTCTGCGAATCCCTTGACGGCTCCTCGTACGAGCTTGTGGGGCGGCTCTTCATTGTCACAGGTCTCGTCACAGGGCTCCGTAAATGCGGACTCGCCTGCACCAACTTTTGCTACAGGCAGACGAAGCGTTCAGTGTCCTCTCTCGTAACTCAACTTTCTTTGCAGTCATTCCCTTCATCCTGGTTTTCATATGTTACAACTATATCTAAGAAAAAAAACGTAACTGTCCATAAAGTCACCTCTGATTTTCCGGTAGCGTGTTGTTTTCCAGTCTTTGCTCAGATGCCTGCCTATTTTCTAGCTAGGATCCTAGCAGTGTAAAGACTCCCACTGCCTTTTTACGTCACACATCCTAAACAGACTTTTCACAATGACCTCCTTCCCGGTGTCCTCGTGCATCCACTTCGCACAGCACGTTGTCCGTAACTGCCCGCCTGCTGGCTCCTGCCCGCTTCCGGCTGTCATCGACTGTGGACCACGTCTCACTTTCATCCGCTTCCATTTATTGAGCCCTAAGCGCTTTGTATCAGGTACTATTTTCCCCCTTATTTTATGCGGGGGATGTAAAGCTTTATGGGGGGCAAGTCACTTCCTCAAGGTTTTGTAGCTGCTAAATAGCAGAGACGGAGTTTCCACTCAGGTGTTCCTAGCTCAGACCACATTTTTTCTTTTTTCTTTTTTATTGTTTTTGACAGAGAGAGAGAGAGAGAGAGAGAGATACAGAGACAGAGAGAGAACTGAACTGGGGGAGCTCCCAGTTCAGCATATGGTTCCGCACGGGCCGGGGCCGGGATTCGATCCCTGGTCCCCGGCGCTGCAAAGTGAGCGCTCAACCCACTGAGCCACCCCGGCTTCCCCTGGACCACATTTTTTAGCCCCGTACGCTCCCACCATTGCGACAGCACGGTTTTCTCTGTTTGGGTCCTGCCCACCGAACGTGTGAATACACTGCGCTCCTCACCGTTCCACTCTCATTTCTTACCACCTTAAAAATGTCTTGCAAGTTGCACAACTTCAAGTCACACCACTATTTTTGTACATTACACGCGACGTTCAAGCTCTTGCAAAGTGTTTGTTTTTGCTCATTCTTGTCACGTGTCGGTTTTCTGTGCGAGACCTGCCCTGATGTGCTGTTTATGCCTTGGTCTGGGGATTGGTCATTTGCATATGGATTTTAATTTGTCATTCGATTTCTTTTATGATCCCAAGTGCTCCAACACTTAATTCTTTTTCCCCCCTCATTGTGTATTTAACTTCTTATTCTGAGTTCATCTTTGGTGTAGGGTGTGAGATGTTTCAGATGATTAGCAAATCGCCCTCCTTTTGTACTGTTTCTTAAATGTCTTCCACGGTTTTTACTAACCTAAAAGCAAAAGGCCAAAGCAAGACGCCACAAGTATTTATTTGGAATAAACAAAACAAAACAAAACAAAAACAGAAAAGCGATTCCGGACGCACTGATTCGGCCAGAAGCCCCGATGGTGCTCCTGTTGGGAGACAAAGACGAGAAGGAGAAAGGACAATGACATCATAGAAGGACGGCATTGCACCTGGGCCAGGTAAGCGACCACAGGGACGGTAATTCTAAACCATGGTCCGGAGTTGTAACACCTGCCTTCTTGCTGTCTTTGCAAACAGCTCTTTGGGACATAATGCTGTGCTAGGCCCAGCCCAAAGGTGACAGCCTGCTCTTAACATCCCACAGGGGTGACATACGGAATGTGCAAGGCAGCTCCTCTGGGAGGGAATCTCCAACTCCATGCTGACATGGCTCCATGTATCATTTGTCTTTTATATTTTCTACATCTTGAGTGGGTTGATGTAGAGTTTGGGCTTTTGGAGAAAATTGATGCGGGTTAGGACGCTGGCCGTGGCGATCAATCAAGCCTGTCGTTGGGAGTGCACGTTGTCCTCTGCTCCACCCGCAGGGGTTGGGGACAGAGGAAGACGGAAGTGTCCCCTGTCCTCCCTGCCCTCTCCTTAGCAGGGCAGCCCTGCATGGCGGACGTGAGCCCTGCTCCAAGTTGACGCTGCAGAACACAGCGGTGGCAGCTGGGCAGTTTCCAAGGGCCCTGGTGGCCCGGGCGACGGGCTGTGGGGAACCAGAGGCCGCCCGGAGCAGCTGGCTGAGCTGCCAGAGGAGAGAGGGGAGTCCGTGGCTCAGGACACAGCCCCACAGCAGAAAAACCGCCACCCTCAGACAAGGGAGATGGGGGGGGGGACGCGGGTCTCCTGCCTGTCTGCTGGGCCGCTCCTGTCACTGCCTGGCTCCCAGCTGAGTGTCCTTGGCCACCTGAGGTGGGCTGGGAGTCCTCACGGGCAGGGCCGCCTACCACACACTGACACTCATTCCCGTGGAGCTGGTTCCTGGTGCTGGTCTCCTTGGAGTCTGAGGACGCCCCATCCAGCATGTTTCCCTGGCCTCTCCGGGGACAGGAGCTCCGTGGAATCAGGGAGCCTGCTGCTTTGGCCTTGTCATCCGTGTCCCCCACTGTCTGGGTGCCTGTAGCCTGAGCTCCGCCGGACAGGAGCACTTCAGTTCCTGCACGGACTCCGTGATGAGGTGGCCACGCGCCCACCCTGAGCTTCACAGAGCATGGTCCCCGCACGGAGGCCGCTTTCGCCTCTGACCGGGGCGTCCACGGCGTGAGTTGGCCTGACATACGCGGTGGGCATTGTCACCTCTGCACGTCTCCTGTGGACACATCGCTAGACTGCCAGGACTCCCCCGCTGACGACTGTCCCCGAGCTGGCCGGGCTGGGGGGTAGGGGGAGGGGGAACTGAGGGGCGTGTCCCACATGTTGTGACACCTACATGTTTGCTGAAATGAAAAGAAGGGCCCGAGTTGTTCCTAAGAGAAGCCTCCTGGTGGAGACCTACACAACCAAGGATGGGCTGAATGAGGAGATACAGGTTTTCAAACCAATTATATGGCTGGGCCTTGCGGGGCAAAAAAAAAAAAAAAAAAGAAAGAAAGAAGGGGTCTCAAAAATCTGATTTAGGGGAAGAATGAGTCCTTCCCTCCCGTCCTTTCTTTGAAATTCCTGCACCGTCCGTGTATTTTTTATAGGATAATTTTAAAACAATTGTATCCTGAGACTGGAGGGAGAACAACCTCAACAGGATAATTGAATCACTTCACTTGTGAGACAACGAAGAAACCAGTTGTTGAAAAAGAAGTATGGTGTAAGGACTGGAGAAGAAGAAATAGAATCCCCATTGTTCGCCAACGTGTGTAGCACACATAAAACTCCCAGAGGAACTGTAGCTCGCTGATTCGACGTGGTGTGTTTTACAGGTCTGCGTGCTGACATCGACGGCATCTCCACACCATGCGACAGGCTGCATTCTCCCAAGACGCCCGGGATGACCTCTGCTGCACACCACATACCCCTCTGCAGCGTGGCTCCCCAGCATCCATCCAGACACGGGGCCTCCTGTCCCTCCCCTGCATGTGCGGCTGACAACTCAGCTATAAGCACTAGAACGTGGTAGAAGGAATGTGAGTAACTCCCCAGGTTCTGTCGGCAAAGGCTGAGCAGCTTCATCCTGGTCCCTGAAGGTGCCCAGGTTCTGTAAGGTCACACTCTCTGGGGTCTTTGTCCCAGCACCCCTCTGCTAGGCTGTGACAAGCCGAAGCACATGGCAGGTTCTGGGGACAGTCCTGGAAGAGCACAGCCTGTGAGCAAAGGAACTTGCACGTCTCGGAGCTCAGGAGGCTAATTAGGCGCCTGGTCCAGCTTGTTGCCCCACTGACGCCCGGAGCATCATCAAATGGCCGTGGTTTCACAACACGAAGTGTGGGATGGTGGCTCATACAGCGCTGGGGAGTCAAAACAGACATAGTAATGAAGCATTCGAAAAATGAAAACAGTTACAACGGCATTACCAAACAAAACCTCAAATACCTGAGAATGAATCTAATGAAAGATGGGTCAGACCTTCATACAAGACACTAGAAACCTCTATTTAAAAAATTTAAAGAACATGGGGGTGCCTAGATAGCTCAACAGGTTGGGTGCTTGCCTTGCAACCACGAGGTCCAGGGGTCACACCTTGGCCCCGGCCCGTGCAAACCCATGTGCTGAACTGCAGCCCGACTGGTAACTGCCAAAATGGCTCAGAGGTGAAGGTTCTCACCTCCCATGCGGGAGGCCCCTGGTTTGGTTCCTGGCCCGCATGGCCTCACATCCACTTGTGTGGAATGAAACTATGTCACAACTAATGATGTGCAACTATGGAGACTGCTTTGGGCCCTCCCCCTTCTCTCTCTCTCTCTCTCTTTCTCTCCTTCTCTCAAACAATAGCATAAATCTAAAAAAAAAAAAAAAATTTAAGGAAGACTGAAATAAATGGAACATAAATTCAAGTATTTATGTAAAGTTATAAATTTTCCCTAAACTGATCTATACTTTTGATGTAATCAGACGTGCAAGTTGATTCTAACACTTATATAGAAATGCAAAGAGCCAAGGAGAACAGGAGGGAGAGCCCACTCTTTCAGATCCAAGACCAATGGGCATGTTTTATGAAGCTGCATTGATTAAGACAGCCCAAGAATAGAAAATGGACCAATGAAATGGAATGAAAAGTCCAGAAATAGATCTATGTGTTTACGGGCACTAAATTTATGATGATGGTGGCACCCTAGTCAGTAAAAACCACTGAAATAGTGCTGAGTCAAATGGACAGCCATGCAGGAAAAATGAAACCTGACTCCTTCCTCACACCATCCACAGAAGTCATTCCTAGGTGCACTGTAGATTTAATGTGAAAGAGAAAACAATAAGGCATCCTAAAGACAAAATAGAATACTACCTGAAACAAGACTTGGGAATAATGAAAGTTTTCTGAAACAGGATTCAAAAAGCATCAACCATAAAGGGAAAGACTGAGAATCTGGATGGTCCTAAAATGAAGTTCTGTTCATTGAAAAATAGCATTAGGACAGTCAGTGAGAAGATATCTGTTGCAGACAAAGAGTCCTTACCCAGAATGTATTAAAATATTCTTCAAATTAGTAAGAAAAAGTAAAACCTATGGAAATTGTGAAAAATTTGAACAGGCACTTCACAAAAGGGAGTAGTCTAATCACCAACACACATTTGAGAAGATGATCAACCTCACTAGTACACACCCATCGGAACGGCTAACGTACAAAAGAGGAAATACGAGGGGACCCTCCCCCTCAAACCAGCATTATCTTCTGGAGGGCGGACCCCTTGTAGGACAGGCTTGCCGCGCTAGGTGAGGGTTCTAGGAGCCCATCTGCATCCGTGCACCAGCTGGTGTTGTGAGAGGCTGTGCTCAGCTTCAGTGAATTATGTTTGGAGACTCAATGCATTTGCCCATTTCACGATGGGTGACGTACATGAACACCGCACAGCATGACAACACACTTGCCCACACCACACTGAGTGTTCAGCAGTTTTTGACCCCAAATGGAATGCCCCTATGTTCTATCCTCCCTACATCACCCAATCTCATCCCAAGCGACTTTACTTTTGTTCCCCCAGATGATAAATATCCTCAAAGGCAAACATTATGCTGATGTAGAAGAGGTGAAACAAAAAATGGCAGAAGCACTTACAGGTATCAAAGTTGATGAGTTCAAAAACGATCTTAAGTGGTGGAAAAAGCGTCTCAATAGGTGTATTGCATCAAATGGAGAGTGCTTTGAAGGTGACCGAAGTTTTAACATGGCAGAATAAATACACAAGTTCTTATAAATAAATTCCTTTTATATGCTCCCATCCCTTCTACCTAGTACACCAGCTGTTGGCAAGAATCTGGAGCAGTTGGATCTAACATAAGGTGACCAGACATCCCGCTTTTGGCGGGACAGTCCCAATTTTTAATTATTTGTCCCGCGTCCCACGGCGTTTTATAAAAGTCCCGATTTTTGGAAAGAATGCACGACAAGCTAGGGAACAGCGGGAGATAGACCCAATTTTTAATCAAGAACCCCCTCCCCCCCGGTCAATGGTGTCCCGCTTTACCAATGTTCAAATCTGGTCACCTTAATCTAACACCCCTGGAAGGAGGTGAAAGAGATGCAACCACTTTGGAAAGTTGTGTAATGTGTTCTGATAAAGTTGAAGATATGCATACCCCATGATCCAGCGACCCCACACTTAAGTCTACACCCCACAGAAATGCGTGCACGTAATTCAGTTATCTTCAGAGCAGCATTAAGTGATAGAACACCCAACGGAAAACCACCTGATGTTCATCAGCACTAGAAGAAATAAACTGTGGCATATTGATGCTGTAAGATACTGTGCAGCAAGAGAAATGAAGGGAACGCCAGGCAACAACATGAAAAAGTATCACAAACTTAATACAAAGAAGCTAGACACCAAAAATGACTTGCTCTACCATCCCACTAACTCATTAAAAATCTGAGAAAACTAGTCTAAGTGTTATAAGTCATGATAGTTACAGGTCGGTGTGGTTACTGTTGGAGATGCCGGAATGTAGTGAGTGGGAGAGGTTAGCAGAGGACTGGGAATATTCTTGTTCTGGTAGTCACTATACGGGTGAATTCGCTTTGGGGAAACTTGCTGACATGTACACACTTAGGATCTGCACTATTCACTCAATTTCTCTGTCATCCAAGAGAAATCACCAGCTCACCACACACACACACACACACACACACACACACACACACACACCAGGTTTTAAGCTCTTCTAGCCCAGTATTGATTTTAAAGAAAATTTTTCTCTGTTCAGGGTACTCAGAAATGGAACAGATCCTAGCTTTGGTTTATAAAAAGGGCTTCAGGAAGAATATCAAAGATAAGTGTGACCTAACATGACCAGTATAAACTACAATAGTTTGCATTTGTTGATTCTTTGTAATGATTATGTTGTTTTTTTCTCCCTCACACGTGTCTGTTTTGATTTCTTTCTTTATTATAAGGATGGATCCTGTGTTTAGTATTCTTTGTAACAAAAAACCTCAATACGTTTCATCATGCTCTACTACTTAACACCAACCCGTTGGGGACAGGCTTGATAAATATTGCCCAGAACCAGTTAGGTTCTGGGGAGAGGTTGTGTCGTGCAGGCAGATAACTTGGGCTAAAAGGTACATTGGCCAGAGTGTTGCTCTCAGATTACAGGCTGTTCCTACATTATTGTTGTCAGAACAGCCAAGTGTCTGGCCGGGGCAGAGATGTTTCACACGTGAATTCCTGCCTGACTTCTAAACATTCACTGAAGCAAAACCACACCCTTAAGGGAAATGAGTTTCGCCTTCCTTGGGAAATCTTATCACTAGTTCATTGTTACTACCCTGTTTCCCCGAAAATAAGACAGTGTCTTATATTAATTTTTGCTCCCAAAGATGCGGCAGGTCTTATTTTTGGGGGGATGCCTTATATTTCGGCGAGAGGCAAAGCTGTAAGTAGGTCTTATTTTCGGGGGATGTCTTACTTTCGGGGAAGCATGGTAGTTGTTTCCTTAGGTCCCAGCAGCCAGTGTGTCACTTACATCCCAAAGAATGGAAGTAGCTGCGATTTATTGTGGACTCACTATATTCAGGGTACTGTGTTAAGTACCTTGCATCATGTGTTCTGTGCGTTTCATGACGCGCCTTTGACACCAGACCCCTATTTTACAGAACCAGAAACTGAGGCTCAGAGAGGCGGAGCGCTCACAAGGGAAGCAGAGCTGGACCTTGGTCCAAGTCACTTAGCCCAAAGCCTGTGCCCTCAGCACATGTCACCATACCCAGGAGCACATGCTTGCTCAGTACAGTGAGACTTGAGGCCAGGGGTGGGAGACAGGGGACGGGGGTTGGTTCAGGGACTAATCCTAACCTGATTCCCCCACATCGGCATTCACAGGATCCTCCAGACCTCACCTGGACAACTTGATAACCAAGAGATGGTGCTTATAGCCCCGGTCACGGTGAGAGTCTTTCCAAACCTTCCCTCCGTGCCGCGTGGCCCCTGTGGGTCACTAGCCCTTAGAGACGAATGTGGAGGCTTAACGCCCTGGAATGAGCAGCTCTCTGCAGGCCTGGGAGTTCTTGATTGGCCCCAAGAAGGCTTGTCTCTGGAATCTGCTGAGGCGGCTCTGTGGTGAGATGTCACACGTGGTCCCTGGGACTCCGCCCAACGGGAGGCATTTAACCTGCTGGCCTTGAACTGTGAGGGGCTGGGGGTGGGGTGGGGGAGATGGAAGGAGTTGAAGGCCAATCGAAGTTCTACAAAGGACTTCTCATCCATTCCCCTTGGGAACAGTGCCTGGGAGGAGCTGAGCTAACCCGAACTCGTGTTTCCTGCCATTATTTCCATTTGCCCAAGCCTCATTCATTCATTCATTCATTCAAAAAGTGGGTATGCCTGCAGTGAAGTACCTTTTCTAGGCTCCTGGGGTACATTCAGGAACCAAACAAAGATTCCTGAGGTTGTGGATCTTTCTAGGGAGAACAGCCTAAAAACAAGTGGTAATTTCCATAAATAAGTTTATGATACCTCAGAAGTTGGTATTTATGGAAAAATGAAAAGGAGAGTCTGGAAGGAGTATCTGGAGCGCCGGGGTGGTAAGTGGGATGGGATGAGAACAAGTTCATTGACAGGGTAAGATTTGAGCAAAGCTGTGGGGAGTCATCCCCGTGGCTACATATCAGAAGGAAGGTCATCCCAGCAGGAAGGAGTGCATGCTGGGACCAAGGAGTGCGCGGGCTTATGGGAGGGGCAGGGAGGCCGCTGGAGTGAGTGGGTGGAAGGGCAGCCAGAGGAGGTGGCATCTGAGGGGACACAGGGTGCTGGGTCATGGGAGCTTTGCAAGACTGCGGAGGGACCTTTGGCTTTTGCACTGAGTGGGTGGGGGGCCTTGAAGGACCGTGGGCTGAACAGTGCACGAGGAGCTCTGGTCAGGATGGCAGAATAGGGCAGCGCCGTGCTCGCCTCCTCTCACAGCCACGTCAAGTTGCAGCCAAACTACAGAGCAGCCACCGTTAAGCAGTCTAGCCGGGGACACTGGGATGGCTCAGCGGGTTAAGTGCTTGCTTTGCAGCCCTGGGGACTGAGGATCAAATCCCGGCCCTGACCAATGTGCTGAACTGGGCTGTGCCCCCAGTTCAGTTCTTGCCGGGGCCTATGTGGGAGCCCCCGGCCCAGCTCCTGCCCTGCCCCTGTGCCCACCTGTGGAGTAAAACTATATGGAAACTAATGCTGTCAACTATGGAGACTGCTCTGGGCCCTCCCCCTTCTCTCTGTCTCTCTCTGTCTCTCTCTCTATCAAAAAACAATAAAAATAAATCTTTTTAGAAAAGAAGTCTAGCTGAAGGGAAGCCCTCCAGCTACGGACACACAGAAGAAGCCACCTTGAGGCTGGTCAGAGGGGCGGAGACATGTCATGGCTGGTCCCACACCTGCGTCTGACCATTACAATCAGGAGGGGTGTCTTGGCTGCAGAGGAGCGAGGGGTCCCAGCCCCACACCAGGCTCCCCAGCCCAGGGTTTCAGTGCCAGGGAGGGAAGTCCTCACATTTCGTGGCTGTGAAAGCCAGAGGCCATTGTGCCTAAGTGAGGCAAGGGCGGTGGTAGTCCCAGGCATTCTTTTAAAGGGCCCACGCACAAACTTACTTGCTGAGGATTCACTCACTGAGAGCTCCAGTGCTGGGGCAGCAGCCGAAAGGGCACCAAAGACACGCAGGGAGGAGGTGAGTGGTCTGGCTTCGGGGAGGGGGCTGGAGGGCAGCTTTCTCTCAGAGAGGAGGGCTGGCAGAATCCATTGCTTCTTTGTTGAGCCTGCCCCTCTCCCTGCCTTAAGATGCAGACGCCGCTCTATCGGGTCTCCATCAACCTGACTAACACCATTTGTTCTCCCAGCCAAGGTGATTCTGAGACCCGGCCCCATCCAACTTTTGGCCACACCCATGCCGCTTTCAGTGGCTTTTCTGTAGAAATGGCCCAGCTTGCCTCATGCTGTGGACTTTGCTAAAATCTCTCAAAGGTCCATAAAAACCAAACAAGTAGCATCTGGCTTTGACGTGTCTCGTACCTTGACTGAGCACTCCTAAGCCCGGCACTAGCGATAGCTGACCTCAGCTGGCGGTTTGGCCACTTGAAGCACCCCCAAGCCCACTGTGGGCAGTGGGCATCTGTGAATTGTTTTGTGGCTCATTCCAAGTGGCCCCCAGCAGGGCACAGGTGGCTGAACTTGGTCTGCAGTGAGTCCCCTCCCAGGAGGCCCCAGGGCTGGCACACCTGGAAGCCAGCTTTGGATTGAGCTGGAACATCCCTCAGCCACTCCAAAAATGACACACCCAGAGGGCAGACTGGGCAGCGCCAGAGCCCTGCTAAAGTGAGCCCTGCTCTGCAGGGTCAGCCTTTCTACCACCTTCCTCCACCGAAGTCACGGCCAGTCCTCACAGCCAATCAGTGTGAGGATCCCTCCCTCCCATTAATGTGCAAACAGCAACCAAGTCTCAACTACAACCGGAGGGCACACACAACCTCCACAAGGGACACACCTGGAGCACCTGCCTCTGGGGACCAGGGGGGCTGTTGCACTGGGCTCTATTGGACACCTACTACCTAAGGCCAATCTACCAAGACCAGGAGGCGTAGTAGCCCTACCTGATACATAGAAACAAAGACAGGGAGGCAGCCAAACTGGGAGACAAAGAAACACATCCCAAATAAAAGAACAGAACAAAGGTCCAGAGAAAGAACTAAACAAAATGGAGACAAGCCATCTATCAGATGCAGAGTTCCAAACACTGGTTCACAGGATGCTCAATGATCTCTGGGAGAACTCCAACAAAGAGATCAAAAACATAAAAATAGAGATTAAAAAACAAAACAAAACCATAAAAAGAACCAGTCAGAAATGAATACAATAACTGAAATGAAGACTACATTAGAGGGAATCAACAGTAGATTAGACGAAGGAGAATCGAATCAGTGATTTAAAGGGTAAGGTAGCAGATAATACCTAATTAGAACAGCAAAAAGAAAAAATAATCAAAAAAAAAAGAGGAGAGTTTAAGGATCTTCTGGGAGAACATCAAGTGCACCAAGATTTGCATCATAGGGTTACTAGAAGGAGAAGAGAGAGAGAGCAAGGGATTGAAAATCTATTTGAAAAAATAGGAGGGAAAACTTCCCTAACCTGGTGAGGAAAATAGACATACAGCCCAGTAAGGGCACAGAGTCCCAAATAAAATGACCCCAGACAGGTCCACACCCAGCCACATCACAATTAAAATGCCAAAGTTTGAAGACAAAGAAAGAATCTCAAAGCAGCAAGAGAAGTGCAGCTTGGTACCTTGTCAGCGGAGTTCTCAACAGAAACCTTGCAGGCCAGAAGGGATTGGCAGGGAATATTCCGTGATAAAATGCAAGGACCTGCGACCCAGATGACTCTTCCCAGAGAAGCAATTATTTAGAATGAAAAGACAGATAAATAGCTTCCCAGACAAGAAAAAGCTAAAGGAGTTCATCACCACCAAACCAGTATTACAAGGAATGTTACAGGGACGTCTCTAAGAAAAACAAAATGAAACAAAAAAAAGATAAAAAATATGAATAATAAAATGGCAATAACTACATATCTATCAATAATTACTTTCATTGTAAATGGATTAAATGCTACAATCAAAAGACATAGGAGGACTGAATGGATAACAAAAACAAGATGCTCACATATTGCTGCTTACAAGACACTCAGTTCAGATTGAGACACACAGACTGAAAGTAAAGGGATGGGAAAATATAGTTTATGAAAATGGAAATGAAAAACAAAACAAAACAAAACTAGGGTCACAGTACTTACAGCAGACAAAATAGACTTTAAAACAAAGGCTACAATGAGAGACACAGAAGCCCCCAGTAATCCTCCTTCCAGGTATTTATCTGAAGAAACCCAAAACACTGCTTTGAAGTGACAGGTGCATTCATATGTTCATCTGTTATGTGCAATAGCCAGGATATGAAGGCAACCTGGTTGTCCCAGAATGGATGAATGAATAGAACGTAGGTAGTACATGCACACCATGGAATACTACTCGGCCATAAAAAAGAATGGAATCTTGCCATCCGCAACACCATGGATAAGCCTGGAGGGTATTGTGCTGAGTGGAGTATGCTAGACAGAGACAGACAGATGTCATATGATCTCACTTATATGTGAAATCTAAAGAACAAAATAAACAAACGAAACAGAGACAAATTCATAGATACAGAAAACATTTGGATAGTTGTCCGGTGGGAGAGGGTTGGGGGTCTGGGTGAAAAAAGGGAAGGGACTGAGAAGCACAAATTGGTAGTTACGAAATAGTCATGGGATGTAAAGTACGGCCCAGGGAACACAGTCAACGATATGGTGATAGCTATGTGTCGTGTCAGGTGGGTACTAGACTCGTCAGGGGGGTCACTTCTTAAATTACAGGAATGTCTAACCACTATGCTGTGCACCTGAAATTAATACAATATTAAATGTCAGATGTCATTGAAAAATGTGAAAGGGGGGAACAAAGGCAAAGGGGAATCAGAGGTTCGAGTTTCCAGGTAAAAACAACTAAGTAGGGGAAGCCGGGATGGCTCAGTGGGTTAAGCGCTCACTTTGCAGCACTGGGGACCGAGGATCGAATCCCGGCCCCGGCCCGTGCGGACCCACATGCTGAACTGGGGAGTGCCCCCAGTTCAATTCTCTCTCGGTCTCTGTATCTCTCTCTGTCTCTCTGTCTCTCTCTCTCTGTCAAAAACAATAAAACAAACAAACAAACAAAAACAAAACAAACAAACAAACAAAAAAACCAAATAAGTCACTGGGACGTAATGGAGGGAATACAGCCAATAGCACTGTGAGCGCTTTGTAGGTATGGGGTCTGGCGGTGGCTGGACTTGTCACGGTGACCACTTCTTTAGTTATATACTCGTTGAATAACTCCGGTGTGCTCCTGACACTAATATAATACGGTACGTTAGCTCCATTTTAATAAAAATATTGTCTTAAAAGAGTGCATGATGAGACATGGTAGCTAGTTCACAAGAGTTCCTTAGGCTGGGACGTGGGTCCAGATGACACAGGGCCACACGTAAGAGGTGCTTGCAATGACCCAGCAAGAGATGGCTCCGCAGGTTAAGTGCTCACTTTGCAGCCCCAGGGACCGAGGATCGAATCCCAGCCCCGGCCCGTGTGGACCCACATGCTGAACTGGGGTGAACTTCCCATGCAGGAGACCCCCGGCCCAGTTCCCGCCCTGCACGGCCCCACCCACCTGTGTGGAATGAAACCATGTGGAAAACTGATGACGTACAACGGTGGAGACTGCTCTGCTCCGCCACCCTCTGTCTCTCTCTCTTTGTCTCTTTCTGTCTGTCAATAACAATAAAAATAAATCTTTAAAAAAGAGAGATGCTGGCGCAGACCAGCTGGGAACAGAGGGGGTCCCCGCAGACTGGATGGGGGGCAAGCAGACAAAGAGCCATCAGGTCTGTTCTCACGAGTGTGGCTGAGCCCATGGGGTGAAATTACCTGTGATAGAGCAAGTCTGTTGGCGACAGATTAGCATGGTTTTTGAAACGTCATGGGTGAGACATCTCTTAATTATCTATGTGGCAATAATAGGGTGTAGCCAGCGGGAGTCTGGAGTCCAGGAGAGATCTGGGCTAGAGATAAGGCTTTTGGGAGGAGTCCGCATGTCCCAGTAGCTGGCCCTGAAAGTCCCGAAACCGGGTGAGCTCATCTTCGGGTTGGCAGATGAAACGGGGACGCCTCATGACATCTGAGTTCGGATCAATAGTCATTTTTAGCATCAGTATGTTTGGCGCGGTATTGAATCGGTAACCAAGTCAATAGTTGGCACCTGTGCAATATTCAGGACGCACTTATTCTGCAAGATTGTTTGTTGTGGAGACAAGTTCAAATTCAGCGGGGCGTTCCGGCTCCTCACTTGCTACCTCTGGCCGTGCCACCTTGGGCGTGACAGGACGAGGAGTGGTCTGAGGACTGACGTCTGGGCCTGCAGCAACCCGGGCGTGGGGACAAGAGAAGGATGGAGAGAAGGAGACAGAAGCGTGTTCTGGAACCGGGAGGGAGGACAATCAGAGCGGAGGAGGAAGGGACCGGCGGCTCTCCAGTGAGACGAGCCGGACTTGGCAGCCGGGAAGCTGCGGGCGATGCTGCCGATGCCGCGGGAGCAGCGCCTCCGCCGGGAAGGCAGGCTGCGGGTGCATCCCGCCGGTCCGCCTCTGTGTTCAGGCCAGCCCTTCCTGCTGGAGCCTGCACTAGCGACCACAACCAGTGGGGTGTGGGGGGAAGCTCCCTGGGGGCCGCCCTCAGGAAGGGGCAGGCGAGCAGCCAGGTGCGCCCTCGGGCTGGGAGGCTGACTGATGAGGGTGGGAACTGGAGGGTCACCTGCCACAGCAACGCCCCCAGCGCACGCTTCGGATACACCTGAACCCTTTCATTGTTTTAAAAGGTGGTTGTTTCCATTACGGCTAGGCTGACCAGGTGTCCGGTTCTAAATGGGACGGAAAACAACGGGACTGTTCTGTGTCACATGGTACCTGTGGTCGGCCTACTCTCACTACGCTCAATTCAAGGTGTCAGCAGGCTGACCGGACATACTGTGTGACACAGGACAGTCCTGTTCTCTTCTGTGCTGTTTAAAACGGGATGTCTGGTCAGCCTAGTGAAGTCCCTTAATTGGAAAAAAACAACAACACTCTTTCTCCACCTGAAAGCAATGAGGTGTGGGTAAGGCGACCAACTTTTTTCCAATAAAAAGCTGATTCTGGGTGGTGGGCACATAATGCGAAGCATAGGTGATGTGGTGTGGACTTGTACATCTGGAAACTATCTAATTGTTACCAATCAATGTCACCCCAATAAATTTAACACGTTGCATACGGATCACGAGAATCTTCGTTTTTTTCTGAGCCACGCATTAAGGATGGGTAAAGAGAATTCTTGTTTTTACACTTGACCTTTTATTTTTTGCAAGATTCATTGAAAAGTTATAAATAATATGGAAGCAATTAAAGAGAAGAGTTCATTTCAACGTGGTCTCATTTAAATGCCGGAACAGAGGGGTATGAGGGATTTAAACCCTGCTGTACGCAACGTGTTAACAACCAAAAAAAAAAAGAAAAGAAAAGGAGGACATCTAGTAGAACATATTGAAAAGAAGGACATCTAGGAGGACACTTTTCAAGGGAGGACAGAACTTCCTAAAGGAGGACGTTGTCACTTAAGGTGTGGGCCCTGTGTCAGCTCCCCTGAGCAGGACATATGTCTTAGAGTTAAACAAACAAACAAGAAATATCCCAGACATTCGATATGTAGCTTGCCCTTCATCACAACGTACAATACACAACAAGCTTTCTTCTCATAGGTAGATGAGGTCACGTAATAATTCACTTACAGAGACCTATGCAGACTGTATACTCTCACAACCCTGTGACTACCTGTGTAATCTACCGAGTTTATATCTAAACTCATTTTGTGTGTACACGTTAGCCTCCCCTGAAAAACTGAAAGACACGGCTTTGACAAAGCATTCACGTGGATTTCTGTAAGTTCCTAATGACACGGCTTGTGTCGGTGAGAGCTTTTTGTGTCTTGCACATTTGATCGCTGTGTGGCATCTGGTTCATTGCATGGCTGCTTTAAAAAAAAAAATCAAACTTGTTTGGTTGCATTAAAATACATGGAAAATACTACATAGTTCGATACTGTTTGTGAAAAACCTACTTATTTTGGTGCAGTGTGTTTTATCAAATAGACTGTCCCTCGTCGAGGTGTCACTCGCTTTTTTCCCACTTTCCCAGCAGAGGCGGGAAGGCCCTGTTCCCCACCCCGGCCAGCGCCGTCTTGTGCTTCTGTGGAAGCAGTGGTTCTGGAACTACGGGGCACCCCAGAAGCACCTGCAGGGCCGGGTAAGACCTGGGTCCCCCCTCCCCAGCGTTTCTGACCAGTCCCCAGGTGACGCAGGTGCTGCAGAAGTGACATGACTGGAGTAAAGCTTACCTGTGAAGACGTTCACCGTGAGCCAGGCCAGGGCCATGGGAGCATGGTTCAGCTCCTCATTTCACAGGTGACAAACCGAAGGGGAGTAGACATCAGCTGATCCGGGGTCAGAGCCCGAGGTCCCCGGCCAGTCTCCCAGGATTCCAGACAGGCTCCCTGTCATTTCCACCCCCTGAAATGTCCCTTCTCTGTGTTCTGGACAGAGAGGAACTAATGGTCATTTTTTCCTCTCTAAGACAAAAGGGAACGAACTGTCATTTTTCCTAAGTCAAAAGGGAACCTATTTTTAGAATATGTTTAAATTATGCAAGTCCTTCCCTCCTTTGGAGGACGGGCGGCAAGGGACTTGAAGTGGAGCTAGAGGATGAAGTAGCCGTCGTACACCTTAAGACTTTTTGCGGTTCTGGTTGTGCGCTTTCGAACATGAACCTTTGCACTTAGTTCTCTGCCGGTGGTGGGAGAGCCAAGGCCTCATGGTGCCCACAGGGTTTGGGGGAAGTTCCTCTCCACAAGATCTTTGTGGGTGTCACACGCGGCTGCTCGTATTCTGGCCCATGACTGCCCCTCTGACCAGCCAGGGACGCACTCCTGTCACCGAGGAAGGCCCTGGCTGCTCCCCGAGCCCTCGCAGGAACCTTGGTTTTCTCACTGCAAAATGAACGCACTGGGGGAAGCTGGGATGGCTCAGCGGGTTGAGTGCTTGTCTTGCAGCCCCAGGGTCCGAGGATTGTATACGGCCCCGGCCTGTGCGGACCCATATGCTGAACTGGGGTGAAGTCCATGCGGGAGGCCCCTGGCCTGGTTCCCGCCCTGCACAGCCCCGTGCCCACCTGTGGAGTGAAACTATGTAGGAAACCAGTGACGTGCAAATATGGTGACTGCTCTGGGCCCTCCCTCTTCTCTCTGTCTCTCTCTGTCAAAAATAATAAAAATAAATCTCAAAAAAAAAATGAACACATTGGCTCAGATTATGTTTAAATTCCTTGGAACCCCAACATCCTACGAATCCACCTAAACAGAGCAGGCTTTCCACAGATGTCTGCTGAACGAGTACATGGCAACTCGAGTGCTGTGTTCTCTTGGGAGAACACAGTGCAAGGGTCACCGCTGTTCAGGGTATGGAGGACCGGTAGAGCTCCAGACATGTCGCTTCTGTCACCAGGATGCCTGAGGGTGTCACCTTCCTACAGGAAACCACGGAGCAGAATCAGTGGTTCAGTGTTCCAAACAGTTCATGGAGGGGAAGTTACTTTTTTCCCCTTAAGTGAGCATGTTCATCTTAGAATGAAAAGGAACTAATGAAACATGACACTGGATCCAACAGAGTAGATGAAAGCAGAACCCAAAGTTCAGAAAAGTCGGAGGATGAGGTGGAAGTGGATGCACCTGAGGAAAGAAGGGGCGGGTTTCTAACGGGGAAGACCAGTCCTCTCGGGCCCCTGTAGTCGCCCCGTGCTGTGAAGTTGCTCTTCTCCAATTTAAGGGGTAAATACATAAACAAAAAGAAGCAAATTGGGGAAGCCGGGATGGCTCAGTGGGTTAGGCGCTCACTTTGCAGCCCCGGGGACTGAGGATCGAATCCCGGCCCTGGCCCGTGTGGACCCATATGCTGAACTGGGGAGTGCCCCCAGTTCAGTTCTCACTGGGATGAGACCCCAGCCCAGTTCCTGCCCTGTGCAGCCCCGCGCCCACCTGTGGAATGAAACTATGTGAAAAAACCGATGATGTGCAACTATGGAGACTGCTCTGGGCCCTCCCCCTTCCCTCTGACTCTGTATCTCTCTCTCTCTCTCTCTGTCAAAAACAATAAATAAATCTTTAAAAAAAAAAAAAAAAGAAAAGAAGCAAATGTGTTCTTAGCTCAGAGAAGAGGAACCGAGATACAATCCTCAACTCCTTTTGTTTTCATTTTGAAATAATTACCGGTTTAAAACATTTTGAAGATGGATGTATACAGTGATCTGTAGGTGCTTGCTATATGAAAGCCACTGACTTCTTAGGGAAGAAAATGCTAACTGCATGACAAATACCCCACCTTTGCTTGGATAATCCTGTTCTGAGGGAAAACTGCAATTAGATACGAAGTCAACTATTAAACGCACAAATGTAATATGGTATTTCAGACCCTGGAACGCTCTAACCTTGACAGTGTACAATAGACAATCCGGAGCTACAATGTCACAAACACAGGGACAGCGAGTCCCCGGTGAGCATCACGGGGGTGGGAAGTTCCACAAGAACTCCTACCCAGTATCTGGGCCTTGCATCTTCAAATAACAAAACGTTTTTCAATTTCTAATAACTGCAATGGAAACATTTACAGAATAGAGCACACATTTGCCCGTTTTCTTAAAAGGGGAATATTCAGAACAGAATTGAACTGCTTGTTGACTCACTATGAATCATCATATGAATCAAACCCATGGAATTTTAGTACAAAAAGGGACCTTGGGGATCAGCTAGCCCCGTTTCTCCGTTTTCTAGCTGCCCAGATGGGGGGGGGGGGCAGGAGTTGGGTGGAGAGCAGGGACCTGCTGCTAGACGGCAGGGGGCTGGGCTCAGGTCCCGCGGCCCCACCCTGGGCCCCACGCTTTCCGGCCTGGTGAGGGGTGACGGGTGACGCTCTCAGGACACTGCGAACCCCGCAGAGGCCACTTCTTCTCTGCAAAATGGGCTCAGGGCCTGAGTGCCGTTTGCATCTGCTTTTTACGGCGTTGCTGTCACCAGGAGGGTGTGTGGTGTAAACGTGCTCTTTCTGACTCCTGCTCCTCTCTCCTCAGTGGGGTGCGTCGGCGCTGCTATCACATATTGGCAGGGGGTGGGGAGAGGTCGCACAGGGGTCTCTTTCCTGGGGACAGGTCATTTCCTTTCCTCTTGGTGAGGTGTCCTGCTCCTTCCCTTCCCTTCCTGCTTTTAGGGTGGATGGGAAAAGCTCCCCTTTCCTGGCTGCCCCTGCTGATGGGTGTGTAGGCCCTGTGTTCTGGGGCTGCTGTAATAACGTGGACCACAGGGCTGAAGCGACAGGTTATTGTCTCCCTGTCCAGGAGGCTGGAGGCCCAAGGACAAGGTGTCAGTGGGGCTGGTGTCTCGTTGGCTTGTAGATGGAGTCTTCTCCCTGGGTCTTCCCATGGCCGTCCCTCTGTGTATCTGTGTCTTCGTCGCCTCTCCTAACAAGGCCACCAGCCGTACTGGATTAGGGCCCACCCTAGTGACCTCACTGTGACTGAATCACCTCTTCACAGGTCCTGTCTGCAACTACACTCACAGTCTGAGGTGCTGGGGGTTAGGATTTCAACATGGGAGTTTTGGGGAACACAATGCAAGCCCGTCACAGGCTCTTTTTAAAGTTACCATGACAGAAACAGACACTTGTGATGAATTTTATAAAATCCTCATAGTTAAGGTCCCTGAAGAATAGTGTCAGACTTACGTGTAAGATGGTAACTGACATGAAGTGCAACCAACAACTGCATTCATTCCCACGACATTCCCAGCACGGTGGTGACTGGCACCACCACCGGGAGCCCTGAAGATGGGTCTCCAGGGGCAGGAGGAAGGGCAAGGCCAGGAGCTGCCTCTGGGCTGCAGAGCAGGGAGTACACGGCGACGGCTGGAGGGGACAGAGCCCAGGCCACGCGGAAATGGTGGGCCCAGACGCTCGGGTGCACGCGGGCCTTGGCAGGGCTGGCAGCTACCACCACCGCCACGTCTTGTCCTCGTTAGCCCTGTGTCTTTCCCCTTCGTTGACAGTGGGCTACGGAAAGGCCACAGCAAAAGCACTGGTCCTCTGGGTGCTGGGGAGCAACTCAAAGCCAACGAGGCAGGGAATCCGTTCTGCTGAGGAGAGAACATTCGTTGTAGGTACCGAGGACGTGGAGTTTGAAGTCTGGCCACTATAGGAGCCTATTTGGTGTTCAGTCTCCACAGCTGCTTCCCAAGTGTGACCCAGAAACCACGAACACTGTCTCTCCACCTTGTACCTTCTCAGAGACATCAGCCTACCTGCCTGCCTGTCCTCTTTAATGCTGGGAGAACCCTCTGTCTCTGAGTGTCCCCCTCACCCCAAGACTGGATATGGAAGGAAATGTGTGTCTACTCACTCTATCCAACATGTATCCATTATCCATCCAACATCCACCCGACATCCATCCAACGTCCATCCACTCTTTCATGCGCCCCAACACCAACGTGCATCTAATGCTCACCCACTCTTCCACCCTCTCCTCCACCCACTCTCCCATCCAACACCCGCCCACATTTCCGTCCACCGTCTCTCCACTCCAACATGCAACATTCACCCAGCCGTGTCCCACCTTCTGGCTTCCCTGGACCACACTGGAAGGAGAATTGTCTTGGGCTGCACATACAATACATCCACATTAATAATAACTGATGAGATTTTTTTAAAAAGTCCCCAGAAAAATATCATCATGTCTTAATAAAGTTTACGAATGTGTGCGGGGCAGCACTCAAAGCCGGCCTGGGCTGCGGGTTGGACAAGCCTGCTTTGCCTTTTAACACTGAACACAAGCAGGTGCCAAGGCCCCTCTTGCCCTGGTCACCCTTTTATTGTCTGAAGATGAATGTCTAAGAAGCCCAAGCACCGAGACCGTCAGATGACACTGCTCGCTGAGCTCCTTGTCACCAACCTGCCCGAGTGTGTGAGAATGCACGATGCTTGTGACCTTCTCTGTGACTTCCTTCCCTCTCAGGTCTTGTACCGGTGACGTGTTCGTGCTTAAGAAAGGCTACTGAGAAAGAAAAGGCTGGGATGGCGCTGTGGAGAGTCACCGCCTTTTTAGAAATCACACAAGGAGATGACACCAAGGAAAACAGGAATGAAGCAACCGGAATGAGCTCTTAGACCAGGCCTGGGTCCTGCATGGGTTAGCAGGGGGCTCTGTAATGCTAGACAGAGCTTTTAAAGCCCACAGAAAAATGCCTTTTCTGAGGACCTGTGAGCTTGAATTTTTACACTGGTCATTTTCTGGTAGACTGGATCTTTCTCTCCACATGCAAGAAACAAAGTTCCCTCTGGGAGTCAGACATTAACAGTCTCCTGGGGGGACAAGGAGGCCTATGCAGGGCTCCCTGAAGTAATCTCACTTTTTATTTTTTTTAAGGTTTATTTTATTGTTTGAGAGAGGAAGAAAAAGAGAGAGAAGGGGGAGAGCTCAGAGCAGTCTCCATAGTTGCACATCATTAGTTGTGATGTGGTTTCATTCCACACAGGTGGACATGGGGCCGCGTGGGGTGGGAACTGGGGGCCTCCCGCATGGGAGGTGAGAACCTTTGCCACTGAGCCATCTTGGTGGTACCAGTTGTGCCACAGGTCAGCACGGGCCTAGGGTTGCACGGGCCAGGGCCAGGAGTCGAACCCCAGACTTTGCAATTGCAAGGCAAGCGTTCAACGTGTCGAGCTATCCCGGCATCCCCAAATTAATTTCCCTCTTATCCTGTAGATCGAATCTGTATGAAGTCTTTACTTCTTGTTGGTCTGAGGCCTGTCTGGCTAGAATCCTGTTCAGGAGAAAGAAGGTAATTACTGTCACCTCTTTAAAGCAGGGCTGTCAAACTCAATGAAAACACGGGCCATTTGGTGCAACAGACAAGATGCACGTGGGCCACATCACATTTACACACGTCGCCGGAATGGAGTCAGCACGTTTATACACGCCCACAGGTCCCCAGGAAAGGCACTGGGCCACGTGTATACTCGTCTTCAGTAGTTAAAGGGTTCACGAGGGAATTGTGTGGACGGTATTGCCTCGATCTCCCCTAAGCGCTGTTTTCTTCAGAACCATTTTTCCTATTTTCATTTTATTTCAGAGCATCGTAGGCCACAAAAAATTACTTTGGGGGCCGCATGCAGCCCGCAGGTCACCAGTTTGACACCCCTGCTTTAAAGGATACGTTCATAACAGACATTTTTCTTAAAATCCCCTTTCCCCGTCCTCTCTCTCTCCTCTCTCACACAGCTCCTGAGGCATGATTCCCAGTCCCCAAACTCAGACTTCGGCCTGGAGGGTACCTGCCTCTCTCACCTTGTGCCCTCCACGCTTCACTTTTAAAGAGACCTACAGGGGAAGCTGGGATGGCTCAGTGGGTTAAGCACTCACTTTGCAGCCCTGGGGACCAAGGATCGAATCCCGGCCCCGGCCCGTGTGGACCCATATGCTGAGCTGGGGAGTGCCCCCAGCTCAGTTCTCACCAGGGTGAGACCCCGGCCCAGTTCCTGCCCTGTGCAGCCCCGCGCCCACCTGTGGAATGAAACTATGTGGAAAAACCAATGATGTGCAACTATGGAGACTGTTCTGGGCCCTCCCCCTTCTCTCTGTCTCTGTATCTCTCTCTTTCTCTCTGTCAAAAAACAATAAAAATAAATCTTAAAAAAAAAAAATAAATAAATAAAAATAAATAAATAAATAAAGAGACCTGCATTTTTCTCTGTGAGAAGGTGCTCAGCACCTAAGGTCACCCCAGGTCAGTTTGCCTTTCCAGTCTGGCTGCTGTAAAAACCTGTCCGTGAGCCTTGTACTCCATCTCTTCAACCAGCAACGTGCAAGTCCCGCCTTAGCAGCTCAGCCAGGAGAGTGAACGCTCAGAGCTTATTCGTTCTGTTTTTGTTCCTGTCACATAATGTCAGTCATCGACTGACCCTCCGCAGTCTGAGAGGAGAAGGGCTCGAGAACATACTTTAAAACCCCTTTCGAAGACATCGAGTAGCTGTACGCTTACCGTTTTGGCAAAACCAGGGTTGCTTTTCCATGTTGAAAAAGTCCAAACCGCCAGCAGGCCTTTCAGGGCCTTAGGAAAGCCAGCACCCTCGTGTAAGTGACGCCGTGGTCTGTGTAGAACGGGGGGCTCCGGAGCAGGCGGCCAGCTGGGCCGTCTCCCCAGGAAGAGTGGGTAGGAAGCAGGACTATGATCAGAGCTTCGCCAGGTGAGCCTTGGCCCGTGGGGTGAGGGCCTGTGCTCGTCCTCCCTGGGTGACTCGGGGGTCACCCCTCAGCCTCCAGCCTGGCTCTGAGGTCCCCAGAGCGTGGCTCTCAGCCCTGCTCTTGGCTGTGTGGTCGCCGTCACCCACTGCCAGCCCCCCGGACCCCAGGGCCGGTCTCCTCTTATTCTCGTCTTGTGTCGGCTTCGTTATCTCAGCCGCTGGGGCTTCTGCTGGCCCCGCAGGGGAGCCGAGCCTTCCGCAGGTCGGGAAGGAGGTCCTGCCACTCTGTGTCCACGTTCCAGCGCCTTCGGTGGAGTCCTTCTGACCCAAGACCAAGCAGGGTGCTCACTCCATTGTCTCCGATTAATGTGTGTAAACGTCCTCTCTACTTTCTTAGTTACCACGAGGGGGACCCCCCCCAAACCCGGAACTATCTTCCGGAGGGGGGCCCCTTGTAGCACAGGCTTCCCCCTCTAGGTGAGGGTTCTAGGAGCCCGTCTGCATCTGTGACCAGCTGGTGTTGTGAGAGGCTGCGTTCACTTCAGTGAGGTTTTTGGGGAGACTCTCTCAACGCCTTTGCCCATTTCATGGTGGGTGATTGACGCGAACAACGTGTGGCGTGACAACACACCTGCCCACACTGCGCTGAGTGTGCAACAACATTCTGACAAAAAATAGCATGACACCCGCCCCCTCCCCGCCACACCCTCCCTGTTCACCAGATCTCTCACCCCGAGTAACTTTTGTTTCCCCAAATGAAGAAAGTCCTCAAAGGGAGATGTTTTGTGGATGTGGAAGCAGTGAAACAAAAAATGGCGGAAGCACTAAAGGGCATCAGAATCACCGAGTTCAGACACTGTTCTGAGCAGTGGGAGAAGCGTCTCCGTGGGGGTATTGCATCTAGTGGGGAGTGCTTAGATGGTGACTGAAGTTTAAACGTGTCAGAATAAATACACCTTTTCAAATAAAGAAATTCCATTTTGGGGAGTTCCCCCTCATAAAGCACCACTAGATACCAGTCACTCTGACCTGAGGCACCTGTTGTGTACAGTCCACGGCCTGGCCCAGGACACTGGGGTCACTATTGTCTTCTCTGGGGGGTGGAGTCTCCAGCAGCAGCTGCCTCCAGGGGTGGGTGGGGGGCTTCCATGGCACCCTGCAGTGTTTGGCACCCTCAGAGAACTAAGCTGGAGCCCCTGGGTTGGGCCAGGGCTCAGCTGGACCGAACGCTCTGCCCCGAAGCCTCCTGCCTCCTTTCGGGTCCGAATGAGCATGCAGGCAGGCGTGGGCTGGCCCGGCCTCCTCACCGAGGGTCCCGGGCCTGTTCTAATAGTTCCATCCTTCTCTGAGTGTCTTCTGACCCTGTGTCTTGACTCTCATCCTCCCTCTCTTCCTTTTATTAGTCAAAGAATATTTGATTTCTACATAATAAATTCCTTGAGGTCAGAGATGATACATTTTCCTCTTACTTAGTACTGTAAAAAAAAAAAAAAAAATTAAAACTATCGAAAAGGTAAAAAAGTAAGTACATTGAACACCCTATTCGCTTCACCTAGGTCAGGCCTGGGCAAGATGTCGATCCTGGTCCCCTGGTGGACCCCTGAGCAATTTTGGGGTGACTGCCTGAATAATAAAATCAACAGCTAGTGGACTGCGACCCTTGGAGAAGCAGCCCTTGTTCCGAAGACGTCTGCCCGGGCCTGACCGAGATTAACCAACTGTTACTACTTTGCAACCTTTGCTCTCTGTCTTTATGTAGATAACATACACACACATAATACATACACTATATACACATTCTCTATGTGTTTCTACGCATATATATACACATCTGTACTTTTGGCCAAACTATCTGATAGCTGTCCACATCATGACACATTAGCTGTAAATATCCATCTCTTCAGAACATGGCATTCTCCTACAGAGTTACAGCGTAATTATCATCTTCAGGAACTTGACATTGCTTCGATATTATGCTGGAATACAATGTCGCTCCATTTTTCAACCTTGAATCTACCCTTTCACCTTCCCTGCTTAGCCAGCTTAACTCAAGACATAGCATAAGATGACACGAAGAAGTCCCTAACAATGGTCGTGGAATGAAGGAATAGATGAGTGGCAGAAAAATCCTTTTTGATGTGCGTTCAGACTTGAAAAGGCAGGTGACTATGTATAGTTCACGAACTCCATGTGGGGATTACATGGCCTTCAAGTCCTTCTCATTGATCTTGGGAGACACCTTTCACTCAATGGGATATGCATTTTGCAACCGTGCCTTCCTGCCATGAGTTAGGTGATGTTTATGATGTCACTAGTGGTGAGGGGGCTGGTCAGAAACTTGGCAAACCTGTTCAAAGCGAAACATCTCAGAATTACTGTTAACATGTTAAGCGCTATGTCAGTCACTGGTGACTGACACTGAACTTTCCGTTCGGACCGTGTCAGTCACTGGTGACCGACAGTATACTTTTTGTGCAGGCCACGGTATTGCATGTTAACAGACAATATAAAATTAAAAAAATTACATTCTCTTAATAAATTTTAAATAATTTCAAGATGATATCATGAATACAAAAATAAAAAAAATAGTAAAAAAAAAAATTAATGAGTTTTATTCAAATACGGTAAACATAAAAACAGTTGTCCTTTGCAGGTTTCACAAAATGTTACAACTTGTTTAGTCAACTGTCTGGCAATTTCTCTTCCAAATAGTGCCGCATTGTCTTTGTAGCATTGTTTGCAATATCTTTGCACTTTAGACACTTTTTCAGTTTTTTTTTGGAGTTTGTGACGAGAGTTTTGAGGTATAGTTGCAGTACTGCTACATGGAATTTCTTCATCCCGACAATTTGTAAGATATACTGCTAATTTCTTCCAAAATTCAGTGATAGACATATTTTTCTTGGTAATATTTTTATATAAAATATGAGCATTGAGAACAGCAGTATTTAGTAACAGCTCAAAGGCTAGCTTTTATACCATTTCATGGATTTTCACAACGGATTATTGTAGGTATTCATTTGATCGGATATGTCAACTGCTGCTTTTCCTATATTATAATCCACTACAATTTTTGGTTTCAAGTGGTGACCTGATCTACTTTCAACATTCACCATTTCTGATGTATGTTTTGTTGATAGAAGTAAGACGTCCCGTTTGTCTTTCCATTTGTAAATGGTTATTCCTTTTTTGTTTTCCTTTGCTATAATTTCTCCCCGTTTTAATTTTTTTGATGTTACTTGTTGAGGATTTCCCCGTTGATTTAAACGTAATGTTCCTACAAAATGAGTATTTTTTATCCAGTAATTTGTATGCCAATTCTAAACTAGTGTACCAGTTGTCTGTGTACAACATGTGTCCTTTATTGAATATATCTCTACAAAGAGACATTACAATCTTCGTTGGTGTAGTATCTTCTTTTTCCAAAGTTTTACCTGCATATACATGAAAAGCATACGTGTTCCCAGGTCCACAGCACAGCTGAAATAATTTAATGCCTTATTTGTGGCGTTTTTGTTTTAAATATTGCCTAAATATAACATGGCCATGAAATGGTATCAACGATTCATCAATACACAAAGCTTCTGATGGATCATAATATTTTTTGAAATTTATTTCCAAGGTGTTTATCAGCTGTTGTATTTTGCATAAACGATTGGACACATTTCTCTCCCTGTTGTCTGAAAAATGCAGCATTCGTAATAATATTTCAAATCTATTTCTGGACATAATTTTCTGCGGGAAACTTTGCATATATGCAGGATCATGGGACCAATACAAACATAAGGATAGTAGTCTAACTAATCCCATCCATAGAATTAGCCCCCAAAAATCATTTCATTTTTACTTGTCATTGTCCATCTGCACAAATGCTGTGAGTTTTCAACCTCTAGTTGTTGCAACGCATATAAGTTTGTTTGTGCAGCGATATTCTCAAACAATGTATTAGGCACAAACAGTTCATAACAATTCTCTACTATTACACATGACTTTGCATTAAAGTCTTCAATCCTAAAGCCAGTCGGACAGGCGAAAGTATAATCCTTGGTTGATCACCTCTTGGATCATGCCATGCTTCAATATTCTCATCCTCTTCATCTGATGATAAAAAAATAACGACTCTACACCATTTTTTTGGAAAAATAATTTCACTAGAATCACTTTCACGCTCCTTTTCTACTGACATTTTCATGTTCATGGGTAAAAAAAACTTTTTCTTCACTGGAACAAGAATCGCTGACAACTGAGTGAATATAAAGCATTTCTAAAATAATACATTGTACAAATTGCGGTAAATAATAAATATTCACACAGTAAATATGTTCTCTATATAAACATTCAGCCTTATCGCAACCTAAACAGATCTCCGGTCGCCAGCATGTCGGTGAAATCTGATATAACGGGCCAAGCGGTCAGCAAGACAAAATAGCCCGGGCGCTTCACGTGTTAATCATACCTCATGTATCTCCCCAGCTCCCCAGCTCCAAAACCACTTTGAACTGCTGAGACTGAGTTTGCAAACCAGTCTTAGAATCGGGGACAGCAGGAGGAGGAATTAGACCCAGGAAAGCAGGAAGAAGATTGCACTCTGCGTGTTCAGATAGCACTTCTAACAGCAAAAAAGGGCACAGCTTCTGCTGTGGTTACGTTCACTGGGACAATGGCCCTCGGTCTGTCACCAAGAGGCTTTTGTGGAAGCCGGCAGCACATTCATTGCCACAGGGGCACGTTATTCAGTGAGGCAGTCTTCTCCCTCATATGCGAGAGGACATTTCCTCTCCTGTTTGGACCCGGATAGCCCCCGTGGCAAATCCTACGCGAAGAATCCCGTGAGTGAGAGTGTGCACATCTCCGGTGTGCACGGTGCTGGCCACTTCTCCTCCCGGCACCTGCAGCTGTGGCAGTAGGACGTGTGAAAAGGCAGGCCCTGGGAGACTGAGTGGCACCACGCCTTTTTATTGGAACGTGAGCTAGCTGCATTTTGGTGTCTTCCTCTGTTCTGGGAATTCATTTCTTCTTCTTCAGCATTCCCTAAGTGCCTTTTCAGACACGACGTGTCCCGAATTCCGGCCCGAATACCTGGGCAGCAGCTCATGCTCAATCAGTCCTGCGGGTGCACCAAAGCCCAGCCACGTGAGTTTAGTTCTGATGGCACTGTGGACGGAAAGGAGCGGCCCTGCATTGTAGAAACACAGAGAACTTCCCTTTATTCATGTTGGCCTCCTTCTCTCCCCATCCCCTGGTTTGAGAGACTAAAACTAGAGGCTTGCGTTTGGAGGAGAGTGTTTGAATCCTTCCCCAACTCCCAGTACCTTCTACACCCTGCGCGGTGTTTCCCGGTCTTTGCGGTCTGCCCAGCACGTTCCGTGTGACCAGGCTGGGTGGGGATGAAAGCCGCTCTCACATCGGGACCGGCCTCTGCAGTGTGACTTAGGGGCCGTCCTGGGGTCTGTTATAGGAACAAGCTGGCCCCCAGCCGCCTGGCAGGCACCCATCGTGCCTGCGGGAGCTGCTTTCTTTGCCTGGAACACATGTTCCCGGGCACGTCGGAGGGGACGTGATCCCTGTTCATGAAATTGGGGACGTGATCAGACAGCTTTGGGCAGGTGGCTGTGATGGGCACCGAGGTCTATTTGCTTTGCAAACTGTAGTTTTTCTTTAGCCCATGAATCCTTAGAAGAGCTTTTCTTAGTTGAAATTCACAGTAGTTTCTCTTGCACAATGGTCCTTGGGGAAGAGTATAAAACAAAACTAAATAGTCCTATTGTTATCTTAGCGAATAATTCTCCCAGCATATAGAAGACGTTGATAACAAAAGACTGTCACTAACTATTGTTTAGGTAGAAGGGTCCCTGTTAAAAGAGTGGAATTCGGACACATTCTGCCCATTTTATAAACTGCATTACTCCATCTTTAACATCCAGTGATAGATTTCTTCCTAAAGGAAGTGATAAAAACCATTAATTAGTTAAAACCACCACACTACTGGATAAATGAAATGACTTCCGTGTCCACCGCCAACCGCTGGGATGAAAAGAAGATTGTGTTATCCGCACTGTGCAGGAACAGTGCTGAGCTCAGATGAGATTCGGGGAAGTCAAACCGTGGACTGAACCAGCCTGTGTCTCTATGACACACAGCCATCAATCACATCTCACATGTAGTCACCCATGCCTCCCAACACCACCACACACTCGCTTTCACGCACCCACCCATGGGAAGTCAGGGCGTTGGATTCTGACACATCTTTAAGAATCTGAATTAAAGCCAATTGACTGAACTTGACTCATCCGGTGAGTAAATAATCCTGCAGCATAAACTGTCCTCTACTTGGTATGAAGGATGTCCCCACTGAGAAAGCAAGCCTCTGTGTTGATTGACAGCTGTCCCTGAGCCAAGTGCTGTAGGGGTGGTGGTTCAGAACTCAGTGCTCCACCTTCGAGGAAGCAAGTGAGGCCACTTCCTTGCTGGGTGGCCTTGAGTAGCTCCGCTCTTCAATGGTGTCCTTCTTCCCGGTTCAGACACAGCCGCCTCCTCCAGAAGGCAAAATGAGGCTGAATGTGTCAGACTGTTAGCACAGTGTCTGGGATGCCAGTCCTTGATAAGTGGTCGCTGTTAGTACTATTAACCAGATGTGTCATTGTTTTTCAACAAGAGATACACTCCCAAAGGTGTGTTTGGAGCTTTCCGTTAACAATGCATCTGTACATACACACAGGCGAAGGTCTCAACGGCTCCTTACTCAGAGTGAAGCAGAAGATGTATTTCTGCGTTGTGCTCTCTCTGTGCAGTTGGAGGGCTGGGTTCATGCATCTTATCCTATTGCAGGCCTGCTCGACTTAGGATGAGGCCCATGGGCCAGAGCACAAGATAAGCTACACAGCTGCTTAGTTTTGTATTTCAGGGGAAAACGTGCTTGCCCCAGCACTCATTCAAGACATTTATTAAGCACAGAGTCAGTGCCAAGGATAAACTTACCACCAGGGAGATAATATTTTTCTCAGAAAGGTATTTCCCATATTTCTAATCAAAGAGTTTCCTCTCAATGTTTATTTCTGCCGTGCAAATTCCCACAACCTGTTCTGGCTGGAACAACCTGCTTCATCTCCAAAAGCAAAGTCTATGTGGCTACATGAACTTTATGTCGTCACAAGGACGGAAGACCTGCTTCCTGTGACCCTTAGAAGGCTCACACAGTGGCGAACTGTATGCTGGAACTCGTTCCATTTGTGAGCCATCCTATTTTATTATTTTTTTTAAGTGGAAAATTCTAGAACGTTCACCTCTGACCTTGGATTCTGTGGATCTATGCATCTTATCCTCCGCCCTTGGGCGACAGGCTGCAACCTGCTCTGCTGTATCCTCAGCATCTACAAGGTGCTGGGCAGACAGTGGGTTGACATAGCTGACTTAAGGAAATAAAGAAGGAGAAAGAGAGAAGGGGACAGGAGCTGGGGTAAGGAGAAGAGGAGACAGAAAGGGGGCAGGATGTACATACTCGCATGCGGTTGGCTGTTGCAACAAGCTGTTATTGCAGAGGAAACACAAAACGTGGGGCATGTGGAGGGTGTAGTTCCTGGTCATGGATTCCACAGGGAGAAGAAATCAAAAGACACAGCTTTGAGATGCCCCACATAGAAGCAGGGGAGGGGACATGCACACTGGCCAGCAGGAAGCCTCCTAGGTCTTCTTGCCAGGAGGTGGCGGGGTGACATGGTTGCTCCAGAAATGGGAATAACTGAGGCATTGCTGCTTACACCTGGTGAAATTCCCAGTCCAGAGAATATGGCGAAAAGCAGCGGCTCATGACTGGGACCCTTAGCATTCCTCAACAGAGACGGCCAGGTGGGGACCCAGGATGTTGCTCAATACATCCAGGATCATCAGTGTTTCTTCTGGGGCTGAAACAAATGACTGGTTCTCAGGCTGTGGACCAGCGGAAGCAGCCGATTTGTGTTTCCAGGGCTGCGTTGTATACAAATAACAATAGGATCGCCCCCGTGGAGGCCGGGAATCGGAACCCAGAAGGGACGCTGTCCATGGCTGTCGTCTCCTGCCTGTTCCGGGACACCCAACGCCTCTTCAGCGTGGGGCTCAGAGCATTGCCTGCTGTTTTATTATTTTATTTATTTTATTTTATCTTACTTTGCATTTTATCTTATTATATATTCTTATTTTATTATTTTATTTTCTTATTTTCTTATTTTATATTTTATTTTATTTTAATTTCTTTATATTTTGTCTTCGTACCAAGTGTTAGTAGTCCATATTGTGTCAGTTAAAAGCACAAACGCTAGGACTCCGCTGCACTAGTCATGTCCTGATTCCCCACCCAGAGAACCCAGTCAGCCAAGGTCTGGCTTACGTCCAAAGACCATTGCTCACTCTGGCAAACTGAGGTTCTGTTCCAACCTTTCAAATGGAGTGGGACACACAGCTTTTAAGCAGGGGTACTGAGAACAGGAAATCCACTTCTGTGAGGTATTTGCCGTGTAGGTAAATCACACAGCCTGTAATCCAGATGGTGGTGTGAACACAACGTTGGCAAAGGGTCGCGTGGGGGACTTCGTACCAGGCAGGGGTCTCCAAACTACAGCCCACAGGCCGGATGCGGCCCGCGAGGCCCTCTCATCCGGCCCATGGAAACCTATTTATCTGAATAAAATAATATTAAATAAATAATTAAAAACAACATCTATGTTTTGATTCTTTTTTATTTGGACCTCGAGTGTGTCGTCGGCCCCCAAACTGCTGTTTGATAGTGAATGCGGCCCGCGGGCTGAAACGTTTGGAGACCCCTGCCCTAGAGACATCGCTTTGGATGTGGGAGCGGGATCTGACATGGAAACGCTGCAGTTCCTGGCGGCACGATTTTAATCACACAGGTAGTGTACGCGGTCCTTTCCCCGTTTGTGGAAAACCTGGACGGCAATCACAGAGTTCCCAACGGGCTGGGGGGGGGGGGGAGGAACCGCGCACGGTGGCGAGAAAAGCAGAAGCCCAGATCTGGCTTCGGTGCTTCTGAGAAACGGCTTTATCCTCAGAGAGGGAACATTCCTGACGGGCCCTGCGGGAAGGGACACGACTCAAGTCGTCCTGAGTCGCCTTCCCTGCACGGCGGCCTCTGGGCCACGGCCCCTCCCCGGTGGCTAGGAGCCGCGTACAGATCACTCCCAGAATAACCTGGGACCTTCCCCACAAACACTCACACCGGGCCCGTCTTCCCACAGGAAGGAGCCTGCAGTTGCCAGGTGATTTCGGCCAGCCGAGAACAGAGCCGGCAGCCACGGAGCGCGGTGAAAACCCCGCGTGGTGTGGACGCACAGGGACTCTGCAAGGAGGCTCTGCCGTCGGAACAGCAGCGTCTACAATAGACATGCCGCGCTGCAAACGCACGCCGGGACGGGGTTCTCTCGCCAAGGGGTTCTGCTCCCCGGCAGACGCTTGGATGAAGCCACTGTCACAAGCAGAGGTGACAGGGCGAGGGGTTCCTAGTGGCGTCGTGTGGCTGGAGGCCAGGGATGCTGCTAAACATTCTGCAGGCACAGGGCAGCCTTCCCAAGAGAGTCCTCCGGCTCCAAATGTCTACAGCGCCGAGGTTCCTAAACCCAGCGCCAGAGAAAGCAGAGTAACTTATAACTCATGCGATGGGGACATGGGGACGGAAACACGATCGGCTTGACTCGACAAGGGGCTTTAAGGAGCTGCTCCTGCCCGACATTGGGCAGCGAGTCTCTGCCACTGTCACCGAGAGTTAAGTAAGACGGGGGTGGGGTGAGGTGGGGTGGGGGTTGTCCCACATGAAGCAAGCGGTGGGGGGACAGGCCCCCAGATGTTTCCGGGAGGAATCTATAGTTGGTGGCGCCCTCCCGCCGGCCCCTGTCCTGTGGACAGATCGGGGTGCAGGGGCCAAAAGAGGGGACTGAGACCTGAGCTTCCTGTGACCCTGTGGTTCCAGAATGTACCACCCAGGGTGTACCGGGCTTTTTATTTGTTTTAAGGCCGTGCAGCATCCTTCGTTTCACAACGGTCCTGAGTATTTGCAAGATCTAGCTGAAGTTTCGTAGCACGATGAGGAACATGGGGCAGTCACCACTGTTCCCATTTTGCAGATGAAAACACGGAGGCAAGCAGAGGTTACATGAAGACTGTCACCATCAGCTACTAAAGAGAAGCACCCAGAGGAAAATAAAAAATCACCCCACTTGCCTCCACCTCTAAAAAGCCAGCGTTGGGTCCAGTAAACCTGGGTCCTGAGGTTGTCGGCCAGGCGCACGGATGGAAGGACCCATGGTTGGCAGACACAATTACAGATGGGCAGGCTTTCATTTTACAAAAAAGTGAATCACACTCCATATGCTCTCCTTCCTCGCAAAATATTAATCTTCATTTCGTGTGAAGTTCACAGAAGAGAAAATGAAGTGAAATCGAATGGATGGCTAAACTCCTATAGGTATTTCTTCGGAAGACATATCCGTTCAAGTCGCCTCTAAAGCTAAGAAATGACACTAACCACTGAGAGGTCCCGACTGTGTTCTTCTGGCCTCTTTCTCAGGGCCCTGCTCCCGGGGTTGAAGACGCTGAAAAACCAGGTGAGAAACACTCACACGTCTTCCCACCTCCCTTGCCCAACCTGCTAAATTTTTTTTCCTCTGGTGACACAATTGGAATTCCCCCAGGGGGCTGCTTGTTTGCTCTTTAAAAATTCTTCCTTTGAATTGATCCTGATGTCCACGCTCAGCACCTGGCCTCCAGCCAGGCTCATGCAGAGCGGTCAGATTCTAGGGATTCTCAGAGACCATGTGACGGGCCCTGGGGCGGAACCAGGGCTGGTTCTGGCTTCTGCTGGTCCTGTCCTGAGCAGGGCACGCTCCTCTGGGAGGCTTCATCAGCACGGAAGATGTCAGTCTCTTGCTGAGCTGGCTTGAGGGAGGATCAGGGGAAATGTCCCAAAGGCTGCTGCAGCAGCATGAGTGGCAATGCCATCATGGAGCTGGTCTCGGGCCAGCAGCATTCCCGGGCGGGGCCGGCTACTCAGAGTGTGGTCCACGGGCGGGGTGTCCAGCTTGTCCTTCTTTGCCCAAGTGCATCTCAGTTTTCAAAAAAAAAAAAAAGATTTTTGAATTAAAAATGACTTTATCCAACTTATTCAATTTATTTCACAAAAAAAGAGACATATCCGCCATCGTGTGTAAAAAAAATAAGTCGTCACACTGGGTTAGCTTGTGTTCACATCTTTCTCACACACACTATTCGTTGTAGCTGGATTATTAGAGCTTCCTGAAATGGGTCAAGCTTTTTCACACTGGGAAACATGGTTTCTTGGGCAGAAATCCAAAATATAAAAAGCTTTTTTTGGTATCTCAGGATGACAGAAGCGGCTGCTTATGCTGGCGTGTCGTACAGACCACTTTTGCATGAACCAGAGTGACTCCATTTTGGAGAAGCAAGACCGACTTCACACCAGGACGTATCCAGTGAACGTCCAACCAGATGATTCCAGACACAGGGTGGAGTCACTCTAACTCATGCAAAAGTGCTCACTCCACATACTAACCTTCTATGTCCTTAGAAGTCCTTTAATGTGGCAGGAACCCTCCCTGTCCCGGGCGAAGCAGGAAGGGTGGCCGCCCACTGGCGGCTGAGCGCGGACTCAGGAGAAACTCAGACCGTGTTTCTGCTGTGACTGGAAGCAAATCACACCTTCCCGGAGCTTCAACCCAACTTTCTCCCACTGCGCCTTCCCCAAGCTCGTCCGGGAAAACGCTGTTGAAAGAAGCATCAGAGTGTCTTTACTATTTCCTGATCATTATAAGTGAAGCTCAAGATCAAAATTCTTGGTTGGAAAGTCTTCACTCCTTGGGAGCACGCAATAGGGGCATCTTTAACTGAAACCTAACACGTTTTTTCTCATTATGAAATGATTTTTCACGCTGCTGAAAAACAGGGAAAGTAGAGACTATTAAAACTGACACATAATTTTATCGTTACAGTAAACTACATTTTCATGTATGTGCTTTAATCCATTTTTTTTTCTTAGAACTATTTTTTAAAAAATAATGGCATTTCTAGTACACATACAATTTTGGTAAACTCTTTTTTTTCCCACTTACCATTATGTTGTAAATATTTTTTTTTCACATTGCACAACAGTTTCCATATCCAAATTGTTTCGTGACTACATGAGAAACATACTTTTGAATTAGGTCTGGAAATTTCAAAAGAACACCGATTAACTTAATGAGCAAACAGCAGACTGTGATGAAGTCCTGATCATTGTCGCTTTAGAAATCTATTGATATGGGAAGATGCTCAGATGATTTTAAGTGGAAATAAGTAAATTACAAAAGAATTATCTCTAGGTGGTGGTTATTTTTTCCTTTTGCCTTTTTAAATGTCCATAAGAAAGAGAAGAACAATAAGAAAAACTTTACAGGGAAACAAAATAGTGAGTGGCGATTTGATGCTATATACCACCCCTAAAAACTACGTTTGAAGTCCCTCTACGTTTGAAATTAAGAACCAAGAATCGGGGATGAAACTCCCAATCTTTAGGAAGGAAACACAGTGGTTGGTGTTTGCCTTTGCTTGTGAGGATGAAGAGTTTTCAGGCATGCCCAAAGTACAGGTGAGGTCACCTGCGACAAGAGCGGAGGAGGGCAACACAGTCCTAACTGGGAGCTCAGGGACAGAACCCTCTGGCCACGGGTCTGATCTAAGACCAGGGGTTTCTGGCCTGTGTCAGATGTACCTCTGTAATCAATGCATCTGCCCAGGGGTGATGGGTTGACAACATTGTGTGGGTAAGTCCCTGAATTCCCAGTCTAGGCTCAACAAGACAGCTTCCGGTTGTGGTCTGATTTTCCACGTAGGTTTGCTCGGAACCCAGAAGAGCAACTCCCTAGTTACGGGGCCTGGCAGACAGCAGGCTTAGCACTCGGCATTCCGGGTACAAACGTGAGGATAATGGCTATGTTCTCCTTATCTGCTCCGAGGGGGACAGAGATAAGTGAATAACTGATTAAAATGTTACACAATACATGCTATCGTGACAAATAAATGATAAAAAATAGAAATGAATATAAGAAATATATATTCGGTGCTCGGCACCCAGCTCCTAAGACCTTGGGAATCTCTGCAATAAATATCGTCCTATGCAGGCTAATACGGTGGCTGTGGTGGTGGTGGGGGGCCCCTAAAAAAGCTTCAGGATGAGGGTCGTTGGCCAGAAAAACCAAGGCATGACTCTTAGCCCCAACCTGTGACCTTGAAGTAGGGAAGAGGGCTGGAGGTTAAGTGGACTCCTGATCGCTAGTCATATACTCAATCACTCATGCCTACTTAATGAAGACCCCCATGAAAACCCCTCCACAACTGGGTTCAGGCCGGAGGGTGAGGTGTGGGGGGAGAGCAGGAGGGCTCTGCACACCACCCCATTCCATCCGCGCCCCATGCAGCCCTTCCGTTTGGCTGCTCTTGCGTTTATGCCACACTGGTAACCGTGGGCAAAGCCCTTACTTCCTGGAGTTCTGTGAGGTGTTCTAGCGAAGGAGTGAACCCGAGGAGCGGCTCCTGGGGACTCCTGCTTGATAGCTAGCTGGTCCCACGTGCAGGCAACCTGGGACTTTGGGGGCGGTCTTGTGAAGCTAGCCCTTACCCCGTGGAGCCTGACACCGTCTCCCGATGGTCACGTGTCGGCATGGAGTTGACTTGCAGCAGGGCACCCAGTTGGTGACGAGGGAATGAGAGTGTTGGCTGATGTTGGGAAGGGCACTATGCAGCCGTCATGTGGGGAACAGTGCAGCCCTGGGAACACAGAAGGGGGCCCTGAATGCTGACCAGGAGGGCTAGTTCGAGAAGGGCTCCAGGAGTTGGTTCAATGGTGACCTAAGGTTGGTCAGTCAAAGGGGGAAGGAAAGGACTGTAAGGCAACGGTGCCAGGCAGGCAGGAAATCACACGTGCAGACCAGGAGGGAGCGTCTCACTGTCAACGTCAGCGGTCAATGGACATTCGAGGCTCCTACCTCATTCTCCAATGAGCTAGATGAGCACGAGTCAGTCTTCTGGGGTCCAGTCACCTCTTGGCTCAGTGACAAAGCTGCTTCTCTCAGCTTACATGACAGAGAATGAGATCGGGGAACACCATGGTCCCCACCGTGTGCCACCAATGTGTGCCAAATGCATCTCCCTGAACAACACCCGCTTTTTTTTTATTTTTTAAACTTAAGTATTCAAACTGCAGTGACAGTCCTTAAATATTTGTGGTTGCGCAGTTCAGTCACAGTGGGCACCTGAAGCTAGGCCCAATGTTGTTTCAAAACAGGGTTTTCTCTGTGGTAGCAGCAGTGGTCGGACATGGGCCCCACCCAGGGAAGGGGCTGTCTCCCCACGGCTGCCGGTCCCTTTTGACAGCATCCCACGTCTGTGCTGCTCCATCTCCATGCACAGGACGGGCTGTTGAGCTTACACCCCAAAGATGATCTGCCTAACAGCCAGACCTTGCTCCCTCAAGCCATCAAACACAGCCGGCAAATTGTCTTTATGGGGAAAACCCGTGGGACTACACAGATCATCCAATGCCTGTAAATCCACCATGTATCAGTCCCCCGCCTCTACCATCAAATCGCTAGAGCTGTGAACGCACGTCCAAACACACATCCCACCTGCACTTAGTTTGCATTCATTTTGTGTTTTTGTTGTTGTTGTTGTGTGAGTTTGTTCAGTGGTCTCTGCTGACTTGTTCATTTATGAATAACTCTTACTCAGCACTGCCGATGGTCAAGGCCATGTTCTAAGTGCCCGAGTGCATGCATTCATTTAGTCCTCGTAACAACTCCACGACGTTGTACTGTCTCCCGAGTTCACACGGGACATGCTGGACTCGCTCACTCACCCATCGTTTCTGCTGCCTCTCTGCTCAGCTAGGGCCAGGGTGTGCCTTCCCCGCTCGGCATTTCCGCAGAGCATGCCCTGTGGTGTTTGCTACCGAGGGCCGTCAGGATGTCCTGGGGACAGAGTGCCTGCCCCAAAGCTCTGCAAGCATGTCCTGTCCATGTCACTGCAGCACGGCTCCCTTGTGCAAGGTGACCAGATGTCCCGATTTTTGGAAAGAATGCACGACAAGCTAGGGAATGGCGGGAGATAGACCAAATTTTTAATCAAGAACCCCCTCCCCCCAGTCAATGGTGTCCCACTTTACCAATGTTAAAATCTGGTCACCTTACCCTTGTGACATGAGCAGAGCAGAGCTGCGGAAACAGTGCCAGAGAAAGGCAGTACCAACACACCCAGGGGAGAGCCAGGCAAAGCCACTGAGCTTTTCTCAGATGACATTACCGAGAATACCTGTGTGGTATTTCCTACTCTAACTTCTGTTGTAAACACTTAGAAAACTTTGCAGATGAGGCAGGAAAGGAATGTGGAGTTCTGAATGATGGGTTGCTGTTTAGAGTCCTTTCAAATGATTTTTTTTTTAAGATTTATTTTTATTGTTTTTTGACAGAGAGACAGACAGAAGGGGGAGGGCCCAGAGCCGTCTCCATAGTTGACATTAGTTTTTCATATAGTTTCACTCCACAGGTGGGCACAGGGCTGCACAGGGCAGGAACTGGGCCGGGAGCCTCCCACATAGGCCCCAGCAAGAACTGAACTGGGGGCACAGCCCAGCTCAGCATGTGGGTCCTCATGGGCCGGGGCCGGGATTTGATTCTCGGGCTCCGGGGCTGCAAAGCAAGCTTTTAATCCGCTGAGCCATCCCAGCTTCCCTCAAATGTTGATAGCACTTAAGAAACTATATTGGTTTAAAAGAAAAACAGGGCATGCTGGTATAGCTCAGCAAGTTGAGCACTTGCCTTGCAACCTCGAGGTCCAGGGTTCAATTTCCGGTCCCGGTCATTGCAAGTCCACATGCTGAACTGCGGTCCAACTGGTAACCACCAGGATGGTGGCGAAGGTTCTCGCGGCCCACACTGGAGGCCCCCAGTTCAGTTCCCGCCCCTCGTGGCCCCACGTCCACCTGTGTGGAATGAAACTGTCACAACTAATGATGTGCAACTGTGGAGACTGCTCTGGGCCCTCCCCCTTCTCTCTCTCTTTCTCTCTCACCTTCTCTCAAACAATAAAATAAATCTTAGAAAAGAAAAGAAATGAAAAGAAAGGGAAAACAAAACAAAACAAAAAAAACATCACCACCCAGGGTTAACCTGGAGCTGGGAATAGAGATAAAAATGGACCGAGTGAGGCTCATGGAGGGATGTGTCCTGGGCCTCCCTCCCACACCTTCAGCATTTATTGAAAATAAATCTTCACAGACAGACTCCAGAGCTCTTTTGATGCTTTTATTGACATTCTGAGCACAACCTAAGGCTTTGTTGTCAAGTATTTCTTTACACAGTTCAGAGAAAAATGAAGATTCTTCGGCAAAGACTATGTTTATGCTTTTGGACATGTTCACGTGGAGTTACACCATTCATGCTCAAACATGTTCACTGATAGTGCTTTGTGATTCACACTCATTTCTGGTGGCTGTGTTTTCTCTACCTTGTTTTAAGCATCAGTATTCTATTCTGGAGGGAAAAAAGAAAAGCGGAGCTCCAGGAACGGAGCAGAGACCCAGGGACTGTGATGGTGCTCAACGCGTGGGAGCACACCGTGCGGCTACTGCACATGTGCAGACCTGTTAAACCCCCAAGTACGGAGGACAGGAAGTGCTGGGTGCTCCACGTGACAGAGGGGCCCCCCGATTTGTCACGTCGGTCAGTGCGAAGAGCTGCTACTTCCTGGGACTGTTAGGAACACACCTGTACATCAGGCCCTGAGGGGTCCCACACGGAGCGCGGACCCCGGCCACTGGGCCGTGTGGGCTAATACCTGGTGACCGTCCTCTCCTAGGCCGTGGCTCTGTTTTCTCTGTGGGGTCTGTGTGCTTCCTGGCAGGGGTCTGGCAGCCGGTGGACGATGCTGGACAGAGTGAAGCCAAACGAGGCTGTGGCCGCTCATGTGGCCGCCACTCCCCGTCCTGTCCTGGGGGTGGGGGTGGGGCAAGAGGGGCAGACGCCCTTGGGAAATTCCCCGAGGGCACCCCGTCTTGCCCCCCAGCAAGGGTTTCTGGTGCTACGTCTATGAAGAGAAGCCCGATTTCATAATCCCCAGGGTCCCTAAATCCACAAGGGACCCCATGTGCCTGTGGACTCATCAGTTACAGCCACCATCTTCCCGAGAAGACCGACAATGGGAACAGAAGACGGTGGTTATGCTTTTCCAGCGGCACCCTGTGCTGCAGCAACGAGGCCGTGCATGCAGGGGAAACACGTCTTTTGGATGTGTGACAAATGCCGCACCCCGAAAAGAATTAAACATGGACACTTGATCGACACTCCGATCCATGTGAACATGAGGAAGCATTCTGGGGTGAGCTTACCGTCCTAGGGAAAAAAGAATGTTCCTCTGAGGCACCCCCAAGGTTGGCAGGTTTGGGGGGCACCCTGGGTACGCAGGAAGAGCATACGCCCTCACGACGGAGAGTCAGGCAGTGCAATTTGCACAGTCCTGGGAAATGCTCCTTCTTGACTCTGTGCAAACAGCCTGTGCTCCCGAGTCACCGACAAATCTCTATGAAATCAGTTCTAAAAGTGTCTCCTATACAGGCCCCTTACCCATTACATGTACAGTGAAGCCACATGCATTTCCAAAGGTGCAAAGAATGAAGTGGAATGAAAGCACATTGTCTTTAGATTCCTTCTGTGCCATTCACACATTCGATCATTCGAATGAAGTTTCATAATTTCTCACTTAGGTGACACGCTGACGTATGCACAGTTGCTATTTCATCCACACAGTAGATAAAGATGGGATTCCTGGGACAAACGCCCAGTTTTGACTCTTGCGCACGGTTCTTTGGGAACCGATGCTCTCTGCACATGTAAATAAGAGCATTGCTCTTATGGGCATGAACAGAGTTCTGGGAACCCACTGCTGTCAGTCTGATGGAGAACCTTGAAATATTTCCCACCACACCAGTGGCTTCTTCCTGATATTTGCCAAAGTGAAAGGGCAGGAAATTAAACCTGAGAAATCTCTTAGCCAGCCTGCCTGGAAGTCACTCAACAATGGCTCTCTTGAGTGGCTTCCAAGGACAGAACTGCATGTCCTCTGTGCTCTGGTCTCTGCTGGTGGCTGAGCCCTGAGAATGCTTTCTGCTCATCTCACCATCGGCTCTGCTGTTTTCCCCGGACACGGTGAAGGGGATCCCAGCAGCTTCTCCTGTACTTGTTTCTGTGATTTCGAAAAGAACTTGAAGTGTGTGTGCAAGCACAAAATGTGCATGTGTGCACATGCATGAATGCATGCATGCATGTTTGGGCATACAGACATATGCATGTGCATGAACGCACAATGCATGCATGCTTGTGTGCGCATGTAGGTCTGCATACATGTGCGTGCGTGCACGCGCATAGGCACGCACTGGTCTGTGCGCATCCACGCACACATGTATGAATGCGCACATGCATGTTCGGGCGTACAGGCACATGTATGCACACCCATGTGCACGAATGCCTGCATGTTTGTGTGCATGCATGTCTGTGTGCATGTATGTGTACCAGTGTACACATATGTGTGCATGTATGGATGTGTGCATGTATGGATGTGTGCATGCATGTTTGTGTGTATAGGCACGTGCATGCACGTGCATGTGTGTGTGCAGGTGCATGTGCATGGGGAAGGGAAGAGTAGAAAAACGCGGCTGGACACTGCACGCCTCCAGTTGTGCCAGTGGCGGGCGTGCGGGCAGCTTCGCGGCCCCTCCGGCTACACGTCGAACCAGTGGTCCCCCATGCAGGTGCGGCTCCACGCGCAGCCGCAGTGCCAGCACCACTCGAGCTGACACTGGGGCTGTGGACACTTCATGTGCATGCATCCGCCTGTGGACAAAGGACACGGGCAAGGAGCTAAAAACACTGGTCCTCACACCAGCTCGAAGCTCTAGAAAGTGCTTTCTGAGGGACACAGATCGGGCAGCAGGTGTGGCGTTCGTTCAGAAATGCCACGTTCACTGGGGACAGATCTCATGTGCATGTCTGAGCTTCTTTCCTTCTCCTGAAGTAGGATTTAGAGACAGACGCTTCGTGTTGCCCCGATGGGATTGTCTCCTTATTTAGCTATTAAATCTAATTCTTTACATAGACATTGATATGCTTAATAATGTAATATGTAATATGTGACGATGTCACTCTATACGGAGAGTGGTTTTTATCATTTCTTTAGTGTTACTTGGCAAAATTCATAGAACGGGAGTTGGGACAGCAATATTAAAAGTAGTTAATAGGTAATATCCTCCTTAATGGTATGCAGAATTTAATTTGAGATGAGAAGGACAGAAAGAAACTAATGAATAATGCTCAACGCTCTATGCATAGGATCTCATTAACTCCTCAAAAAGCACCTTGTGAGATAAGGGTATTGGTGGGTTGTAGAACTTTCTCAAGGTCAAGGACTTTCAAGTGGCACAGCCTGAGATTTAACCAAGGCCTCTGTGATTCCAATGCCCTTTTTGTCACAGAGCAGGACCTTTCAGCCTGAGGTGAAAAGTCCCTCATTCTGGGACTTATTTTATTTTGGGATTCTCACCTGGGCCCGTGTGTTAAATACATTCCTGATTGGCTTCTGGGCTCAGACACCAAGTCGGCCCTGAAGTGACGAGGAAGTTATTTGGATGCAGTTATACTCGGTGGACTGTTTCTGCGCAAACTGCCCTGGGGCAGCAGGCAGAAGCAGTTCCTGTGCTGGACTCCTCCACCACACTGACTGTACGCCTTTATTCACTTTTACCAATGGTCTTGAGTCATTTTTCTCTTGCCAAATTCTCCATGTAATTGCTACAGTACTGCCTCGTCTTTATTCTTAGAAACCCGGCATGAGAACATTGACTCATTTAAAACATTTATGAATAGGTAGCTAAAGGCATTGTTATTTTTTTAAAGAATAACGTGAGGACGTACTTTTCTACTTCTTTTTGTTTGGTTTTAAAGATCACTTAAAACTTACAAATATGGGGAAAACCTCATGCCTGATGCTTTTAGTTTAACATTTCTCATTTAGGATTATACAATTATAGGACTGTGTAATTCTTAACACATTTAATGACTGCGTACTTCTGATGTAAATAGTATAAGAAAAAATGTAACAACTGTATAATGACTTAAGTTTCTCTGGAATGTCATAAAAAATTCTTAAGTAATGCATTTAAATTCAATAAAATACTACAGTGATGCTAAAAGACTGTTTTCCTAGTGCACCACAATCTCAATGGATATGGATCACTGGTGTCACAAACAGGATTTTCTTACAGAAACTAGAATCCCATGGCGCAGTAGAACAAGAAAGGCAACAGGAAGAGAGGATATTCAATCATTAACTTTCTTCCCTTCCTGGGGCTTAACCTGCACAGGCAATATGTCAGAGCTCATGATACAGAGAGGCCTCAGGGGCTCTAATCCTAACAGCTTCGCCAGCTTAAAATGGGAGTAAGAAGCTGTCGGCAACTTTGCACTCACTTGAGGGTGTTCAAGTGACAAACGATGGCTTCCCTCTTAGAGAAGTCTGTCTGCGGACTGAAGCTCCAGCCATGAGAAGCCTAGTCCGCCCCATGGGCCCGGCCAGCGACTCCTCCTTATAGTTAATGAGAGTAGACGTTCTTGGACAACCTGAAGGCACATTCATTAATGACTGGCAACACGTATTTCCTGCTTTGATTGGCTCACATCTACCGGGACTGGGGTAGTAGTGGCTTCCCTACATGATTTCCAGAAGGGTGACGTGATCTGACACTTGTAGAGAACTTAGAACAACCACACAGTAAGAGCTGCATGCAAGTTGTTTTTGTTGCTATTACCCCACAGGGAGATGCAGGAGAACCCAGCTGCCACATTTATTTGACGCGGTGACATCCTCTTCCCCACACCCAGTAGCTCTGGGCACCAGGGTACCGTGGAGCACACTTTGGGAAGTGCTGGACTCGGCAGTGGTTAGAGTAGACAATGTATCAGATACAATGCATCCAATATTATTAATAATAAGTAATAATGAGGGCAATTAGACAGGTGAGGACTTGCGGCTGAGGAGGCGAAGACACCTGAGGTGGGAGGGCTGAGAGGCGAACTCTGGCCAGTTGGATCCGAAGGCCCTGAGAGGAGTAGCCCGTTATATCCTCACCCCTCCCGAGTTCCTGGCTGCTCTAGCCCCACAGCCAGCGCTCCCCAGGAAGGGCCCCCCAGGCACGGCGCCCCCCGGCCCTTCATCGAGTGGCCCACACTCACCGTTTTTCTCAACGGGCACGTGGCAGCGAGGGCAGGGCTTGGTGGTTTTCTTGATGGTTTCTTTGGAAGATTCCTCCCAGCGAGCTTGCTCTGCAGCCTTCTCATCCACTCGGTAGGCCTGGCGAACCAAGACACAGGAGCTGAGATTCCGATCTCCTTACTGGGAGCGCTCTCAGGCGAGGGGCTGAACACAGACTCACTGGACATGTGGCGGGCGGGCTGGGCAAGCACAGAATGCCACACGTGTGTGGCCCGCGCGCACGCGCTAAGAAGCGATCGCTCCGTTTCACAGTGTGAGGTCCTTCCTTTTGTTGTTTTGAATGAGCATAATAAATAACACCAACTGGGTTCATGATAGGTAGGCAAGGTGATAAAATACTCTTAAACGCTTGTTAGATGCTTCATCAGGTGAGCACGCTCGGTTTTATTTATTCTTTTAACATTGAGGATTCGATGAGTTAACCACCTGCACAAAGGGACCGCGTAGGAGAGTTTGTGTGACGTCGAAATCTTTGCTTTTGAACTTCCTTCTACATCTTGTTGTCTTTCATTCTGACACTGAGAAAATGGGAGACTCCAAGTATTGTCCCAGAAGGGAGAGGAGCAAGAAAATGAAGTGGATGTGACAGAGGAGGTGGCCGTGGGAGTTGGGAACCGACAGAGGTTAGGACGGTGTGGCTGTGAGCCAGCTGCCTGGGTTCAAGTCCCCGCACCCCCTGGTGGCTGGCCTTGGGGACATTCCTCAAGCTCTAAGAAAGTTCTCATCTCCTAGATGGAAATATAAAACGCCCAGGGCATTCAAAGATGAAGTGGGTTAATGTTTTCAAAGATTTGGAACGCGTGTCTGACACATACTGGTAAGTGATGATAGGAATTACCTCAGGATTATATTAATACCGTGGAAAGCTCTCAGAAACGTTTGCTGATATATGTAATTCAGGTCAGAGGACTAAATTATCCCTGTCTCTTACCACAAAAGGAGGAGGGGTTTCTACGCAGCTACTGCAGATGTTCATTCTGCACCTAATTATTCAGACACTGAGGTCTCTTCCACTTCCTTCAGCACCGAGTGACATGTGCAGAAAAGGAATTGGGACATGTTTGGGTCAAGTACAAGAATGCTGTGCTCTAGTAATAGATTTCAAAATGTTAATCCAAACGGAGCCCCTCTGTCTTGGCCTCTATAATATTAAAATTGTTTTCTTCTGTGCTTTAAAATTTATAGGAGCATGCAAATCATTTGAAATGCCTCTTTCAAAACATTCTTAGAGCTACTTTTAGTTTCAGAAACAACTAAAAATAACTTAAAATATAAACATAAATTAGTGAAGGAATCAAATACCACGAAATGCTTTAATATGTTGATACTACTCTGATAACAACACTGAGGATAGGCTACAAATTTATAATACCTTAGTTTTACACTTTAGTTCCCATTATTGCAGTTGATCCTCACAATAAGCCTCGAGAAATCGGCACGGCAGATGTCACACTTATTTTACAAATGAGGAGTTGGGTAGTAAACAGGCCAAGTGCCAGGTTCAAGGCCGCTCACTCCACAGACAGCAGTGTCTGTCCCAATCCCATGTGGCATCTGGAAAACCTGGAGGGCACCCAACCCAGGGATGCCCTCATGTGGGTTCCCATGCCCAGCGTTGTGCTCTGACCATCGCTCTTAGCATAAGGTGACCAGACGTCCCACTTTTGGCGGGACAGTCCTGATTTTTAAGTTTGTCCCATGTCCTGCGGCATTTTAAAAAAGTCCCAATTTTTGGAAAGAATGCATGACAAGCTAGGGAACGGCGGGAGATAGACCCAATTTTTAATCAAGAACCCCCTCCCCCCCGGTCAATGGTGTCCCGCTTTACCAATGCTCAAATCTGGTCACCTTATCTTAGCAGGTCATCTAGCTGGTGACAGTGAAAGTTCTGCTCAGAAACCAAACCCTCAGGACGGGGCACCCTCGGTGACCACAGAGCCATGGGGACCTAGACACGCTATGGTGGCTGCTGAGCAGAAGTCCTTGCCTCAATGACAAGTCCGATGTGTATCATTTCATCACCAGAGTCTATGTATTGTTGTGATGTTCAAGTGCTTCAGTCATCAAGAATGGGAGGACTCAAGATGGTGGTGTAGGTGAACACAGTGCCTACTCGTTCAGGAACACATGACAATGACCACTAGATGGTAGAACAACCAACCTGGAGAGCCATCTGAAGTCTGGCTGAGCAGAAGCTTTATGACCGAGAATACAAAGAAGAGGCCATGTCGAGACTGGCGGGAGAGGTGCAGACGAGACAAACGGGCCCCAACCTCCGCGTGGCAGGTGAGAATCAGGAGGGAATCTCATCCACAGGGGTTCCCCAAGGAGAGAGGGGCCCCAGCCCCACACCAGGCTCCCCAGCCCAGAGCACTGGTGCCGGGAAGCGGAGCCCCGTAACATCTGACTGTGAAAATCAGTGGGGACTCCGACTATCTGGGTGGGACAGAGGCTGTGGGAAGCCCAGACGCCTTTTAAAGATTTATTTTTATTGTTTTTGACAGAGAGAGAGAGAGAGAGAAATACAGAGACAGAGACAGAGAGAAGGGGGAGGGCCCAGAACAGCCTCCATAGTTGCACATCATTGGTTTTTCCACATAGTTTCATTCCACAGGTGGGCGCGGGGCTGCACAGGGCAGGAACTGGGCCGGGGTCTCACCCCGGTGAGAACCAAACTGGGGGCACTCCCCAGCTCAGCATGTGGGTCCACACGGGCCGGGGCCGGGATTCGATCCTCAGTCCCCGGCGCTGCAAAGTGAGCGCTTAACCCACTGAGCCATCCCGGCTTCCCCCAGATGCCTTTTAAAGGGACTGTGCATGACTCAGTCAGTCGCAGGCACTCATCTGAGGCGTTGGCAGAGGGACAGTGCCTCAGGGGGCATTAGAGGCAGATGGGGGGACAGACTGAGATGTGTGTGGCTTTGGGGTGGGGGCTGGAGGAAAAGCCACCATTTTTCCTGGGTGGGCACCATCTTTCTGTGTTAAGCTCGCCCCCTCACGGCCAAATCAGAACCTGATTGGGCTGGTGAGCGCCACTCGCTCCACCGGGTGTCTGTCTGCTTTTCAGAGCTCACGCGACTAGATGGTGTCTTCTTGGCTCATCCAGGAAACTCACTTCAGGACACTGGGGAACCGAGCTCTGGGATGTCCTGCTAGTGGGCAATCTGGGCCCAGGCGACCTTGTTTTAGTTCCCAGGGGAAAGAGACTGTCCTGAAGCCCTCTGCACGGAGATCTCTGCTTGGCTTTCTTCACCAGCATCCTCGTGCTGATGCGCAAATCCTTCTGGAATGGTTGTGAGCAATGAACACTCTGCTTCAGGATCGCCGAGGGGGGTTTAGAAATACAGAGTCTTAGGCTCACATCCCAGAGATTTGGATTCAGTGGGTCTGGGGTGGCGTCCAGAGGTCAGAATCCTTAAAATATCCCGGGGACTGGGAGGCACAGGGAGGGTTGGGGACCCTGTCCCTCTCACTTGGCCTGAAGAGGAACATGTTTAGCGAGGTGAACACTGTGCTATGGCTTTAGTCCTCAAACTACACTGCAATGACTTGCTCTTGTGCTGCCGAAAGTGGAGAATGTCCTTTTTCTGTGATTCAGCATGATCGCCCCACATGGGATTAAGTGTGGCTCCCATGGGCACTGTGTAGACCCTATGCCTGCTCCCTGGCATGTGGGAGCAATGTGGGTTGGGGTGCAAAGGGATTATTTGTGGCTGAACAGCGGTTTCCTATGTTTCCCTGCATATCTTCCAACCTCAGCAAGGTCACGTATTGACATGATAGCTCAAGAAGGGACCGCAGTTTCTGCTTCTATGGTGGTAATTGCTCCGTGACATTCAGGGGTGCCTGTGGCAAGAGAAGTGGGTCAGCGCAGAGCTGGGAGCCACTGTGCCAGGTTTAACTCGCAGCTTCGTGCTTTGCTGGCTGTGTGACCACAGCCAGGCGCCAAAGCACCGTCTTGGCTCATCTGTAACAGTGACGAGGACCACAGTCACCTCACAAGGGTTGTGAGTCAGTGAGAGGAACAGTAACAGGGAAGCCAGACCAACTTGAGAGACTGTTCACCTATGTGCTGTCTGTCTTGATTTAGGAAACATTGGTAACATCTTGTTAGCCAATAACTGGACAAGTATATCCTAATTCTGCAAGTCAGCTTAAGTCTATTTTCCAAAAAGAAATCAGTGCCACTAATCACTGAAATCACAGCTTCTTCATTCAGATGTGAATGTTCTCCAGGCTAATGTCAACTTTAAAGTGTCACCCTTTCCATCCAAGTAGAATGACCAGATAGGATGCATTTGCCATGTAATTACTGAAAAGCTCCACCTCCTCAGAGAGTGGCCTTTTTGGCTTTTCCAAAAGATTCACAAAAGATTCACAGCAAAGCTCAACCAATGGCTGTGCTAGTCCAAGGCCACTGCTTGTGACTCAGAATATGCATCACCTGCCAGGCACAGATGTCAACAACCTGTACTGTTCTCACATTCTTGAAACTATTACTGACTCTTTTGGGGGAATATATATGTATAGATAATTTAATAAATCACCTATTATCTATCTATCTATCTATCTATCTATCTATCTATCTATCTATCTATCTAGCTAGCTATTATTCATTCTATCTATCTATCTATCTATCTATCTATCTATCATCTATCTATTTAACCTATCATCTATCATCTTTAGAAAGAAAATCATCAGAATGCTAGGATGTAATGGAGCATTTTGCCAAGGGCTGGGTGAGCTGTGAGGCTAAAACTCTAAACTTCTCAGGCCATGCTTCTGAATATAATCTGGGAGAATATTTCTGATGACAATCACAGTGGGGATTTTGGCCGTTAGTGCAATGTGTACCAAGCACCACGGTTGGATTAGATCATCGCCACTGCTTCACTGAGGGGAAGGAAGGTAAATAATGTCTGTTCGCCTATTTTGGTGGTGAAATGGAACAATGTAAATATTAAGTAACAAGATTGTTAGCAGGTATCACTCATGGAAATTTCAAAGTGCTTGGTGTTCAAGTACAGTCACAAATTGATGAATGGGGAGTATCTGCCCTTGAGCAAGAAAGATAAGCTAACTTGTACTTTTGGTAGCAGAGATCTCTAGTTCCTGGCTTTCTGAGGTCAGTAATTACTAACATGATCAACAAAGACGGGGCTTTGAATATGGAAGCATCTCTAAGGCAAAGAGGAAGCCAGAGCAGAGAACAAAGCTTACCCTTTGTGAAAGTCTAGCTAGTCTGGTACAAAGCCGACTACTGTTTTTGCTAGAACTGGCACAGACATCCATTCATTCAGCAGACACGTGTGGGGTGCCTGGGGTGTGCAGGCACTGTCCTAGGTACTAGGGACACATTAGTAAACAAATGAGGTGACAGACTGACAACAAGCAAAATCCCCCACCTCAGGGCTCAGAGGCGGGAACAGAAGAGGGTTCTCAAACTGCTGCCTGGAGGACCGTGCAGACACCCGGTCCTGCAGAATCCCCAGTGGCCCCACCTGGTTTGGTTTCTGAATCGGTGGGTCTGGGGCGCCCAGGAACATGTGATGGCACACGTTCCCCGGGGATGCTCATGCCGCCAGCCTGCAGATCACCCTTGGAGAAGACCTGCGGGCAGAACGTTGGCACACTGCGTCAACGCAGGGGGAATGAAGTGTGTGTGTTCTAGCACAAGTTGTTTCGAGTGTGTGCTCATGCCCCCAGCCGGCCGTACTCCCGTGGGGAGTGTCCACATTGGGATGAGGACGGAGGAGGAAAGAACCACCTTGTTCCGCGCACACTGTGAACGCCGGGCTCTGGGCGAGGCGGTAGGCAGGCGTCCTTTCCTAAAATCTTGATTTCTCAATCTCATATTGCAGAGGAGAGGAGCAGGGCTTCGAGAGGCGACATAATCCACTCCAAGGTTACGACAGAGAGCCGATAGGGTAGATAGGCGAATGTGTGAAATCTATGGCTTTCCTGTAGGGAACTGGCTCATGGGATTGTGGGAGCTGGCAAGTCTAAAATCTGTAGGGCAGGCTGGAAACTCAGGCAGAGTTCCTGTGTTACAGTCTTGCGGCAGAATTCCCTCTTGTCTGAGAAACCTCGCTCTTTGCTCTTGAGGCCTTCCCCTGATTGGACGAGGCCCACCCACATTCTGGATACTCTCCTGTCTGCTGACGGTAGATGTGGATCACACCTACAGAATTCCTTCACAGACACACCTAGACTAGTGTTTGTCAAAACAACTAGGCAACCAAGCCTAGCCACGCTGACACAAAAAATGAACCATCCCAGCTAGTCACGGCTGAAACTCATTTTCAAAACCAGATCTGTCTGACTTGGAAACAGTGCCAAGCCCTGCCCAGAATAAGGCTGGGCGGGTAAGAGATGTCAACTTGGAAAACCACAGTGATCAGTTTAGACGTGCTCTACATAGCCTCACGCTTGCTTTGGGCGACAGTGTCTGTCATGGGACGGGAGGTAACAGACAAGAGGAGCTGGGCCGCCCCCCCCCAGGTGGTCTGAGAGCCCCCCTGTGCACGTCAGGATGTAGACCCCATCACCCCATTTTAATTCAATGGCTGAAGAAGGGATTTATGGCTGCCAGCGCTTGGTTTTTCAAATCTGCACTTGACCCAGAAAGGCTGATTCCCAAAGAAAACAGTCCTTTGGTTATCCTGCCTGTTGTCAGTGGAAAGTGTCCGACATTCTTTTCCTTCCCAGGTCATCTCGCCGGGGCCACAAATACACGACTTCCCTTAAGGAGTGAGCGCCATCTGGTGAGCTAGAGGCGCCCAGCACTCGCGTCCCCCGCCGTTCTGAGGGGAGATGCAGAGAATTTCCAGGCCTGCTTTCCCTGGGTGGAGAAAACAGTCGTGTGTATGTGTGTATGTGTGTGTATTGTTGTGTGGTGAGTGTGTAGGTGGGGTGTATAGGAGGTGTGTGTGTGTTATGTGTGTTTTGTAGTACTGTGCAACTTTAAAGGCTTCATATCATTCTAATGACATCATCTATAGCTCAGTAGATCCTACTGGCCCCACGTGGGAGGTGAGGAAACATGCTGTGAGAACTTCAGTGACTTGCCCGGATTGGAGGAAGTCATCACCCGTTCTTTGGGGTACCAGCCAGGGCCGTTTCTGCTCCCCCAGACCCAACCTATCCCGCAGGCTGAGTGCTCTGGAGATGCACTACGGGGGCCCTGCTCTTGTCTCCCACGTGTACTCGGGTCCTTTTGATGGGACAGACGCACCTGCATTTCTTGGAGATCAATCACAGGTGTACATACGTCTGTCTGTGTGTCCACCACACTGCGTATCCAAGGTCAAGGATTTAAATGAAGTGGCATTAATAAAGCTGCTTTACCGAAACCAACAAGTGATCCAGGAACTACACTCCCAAATAACCGTGCCCCTAGCCCTCCGGGAATAATAAAGTTCCCGTCTCCCAGCTGGGGCTGCCCTTGTGTGTGACAGCAGTAAAAGGTAAGGTGACCAGATGTCCCGCTTTTGGCGGGACAGTCCCAATTTTTAACAATTTGTCCCGCGTCCCGCGGCGTTTTAAAAAAGTCCCGATTTTTGGAAAGAATGCACGACAAGCTAGGGAATGGCGGGAGATAGACCCAATTTTTAATCACGAACCCCCTCCCCCCGGTCAATGGTGTCCCGCTTTACCCATGTTAAAATCTGGTCACCTTAAAAAAGGCCAAGTGATGACTCCGCAATGAGGTACAGAGGCAGGTGCACCCAGGAATCCTGCTTTCCTTCACCCGGGGGCACATCTCCTCGTAGGGGAGGGGCCACTCATTGGAGAGTACTGATCTTGTCTTGGTCATTGGCTGCAGCCTGGGCTTGCCTTCTGACGTGCTCTGTGCCTCCTTTCCTTTGTCCCCTGGACACCTCTGCTGACACGTCCTGAGCTAACCTGTCATCTCTCCCCGAAAACTCTGGTTCTGTTCCTGTGTTTCCTCTTCCAGTCCGTGACATTGACCTTAACTCATCACTTGGCTCATCCTGTCTTCTAATCATTGCCAAGGTCTGTGGGTGCTGCCTCACACCCCCAACCTTTCCGAAGTGCCCTGAGGCATGTGTCAGCACCCTGATGTGTCTCTCAAGTCTTGATTCTGGGGGGTATTCTGTTGCACGCAGCCCCGACCCACCTGGGCACTGACGTGTAGGGTTTCCCCACTGCTGGGAATTTTGGTGGACACCTGCCAGCTGGTTGGCAAAGAAGAGGCCATTCCTGGTGGAAGGAGAGCCTGGACACTTGGAGTGGGGTCCAAAGCTGTGGGGCTAGTTGGTGGGGCCAGGCTGCAGGACTGGCAGCCCCATCCCTAGGGACACACAAAGGCAGATAGCACGGCATTCAAGGTGTCTGCGGTGGGAAAGACATCACGTGGAGTTTTCGACAAGCCAATGAGAGAACCACAGTGACCATGTCTAGGGTTACGCATTTCTGACTGCAGCTTGGTCCACAATTGAGTTTGCTCAGCACGAGTCCTGTCTGCTTGGGCTGATGTAACAAAATGCGCCAGACTGGGTGGCTTCTAAACAACAGAAAGTGATTTTTCACAGTTCTGGAGGCTGGAAATTCCAACATCAGGGCATCAAAACTTATTTGAAAAAAAGGTGCTTGTCTTCAGCTTTGACAATTTTGTTATAATGCGTTTCACTGTGGGTCTCTTTGGATTCATCTTCTCTGGTGATTTTTGACTTCCTGGACCCGGGTGTCTGTGTCTTTCCCCAGCTTAGAAAAGCTTTCAGTCATCATTTCTTCGAATAGTTCTGCCACTCTCTTCTCCTTTTTGGACTCCTACAATGCACACGAGCATTGGTCTATTTAGTGGTGTCCCTGATGCTACCGTTACTCTTGTTCATCCCTTTTTCTTTCTGCTTCTGGGATTGGATGAATTCTGCCGCCTTTGAGTTCACTGATGCTCTCTTCTGCTTGATATTCACTCTGCTGTTGAATCCCTTTATTATTTTTTTTTGTCTGTTTAGTTATTATATTTTTCTGCTCTGTGATTTTTCTTTGGTACTTGTTAATATTTTCTATCTATTTGTTGAAATTACTTTAATCATGCATTGCTCTCCTGACCTCCATGAGGATATTTATGACTGTTATTTTGAACTATCTCAGATAAACCATTTATTTTCATTAAGATCTGCTTCTGCAGATTTATCTTGTTCTTTTGTTTGGAACATATCTCTCTGTGTCTTCATTTCCTTTGTCTCTGTGTGTTGGCTTCTGTGCAGTAGATAAAACAGCCACCTCTCCCAGTTTTGACAGACTGGTCTAGTGTAGGAGTGAAACCTCATTACTCAGCCACCTGAGCTAGTTGTATCTTAACCTTTGGTAATTGTCCAAGCCTCCTTCCTTGTTCTCAGTGGCCCCCAGTAGTTAAGAGTTTGCCAAGACCCCTCAGTGTCCCAAAGTGGGGGGGACTGTACTCAGCCTGTAGATGCAGGCTGATTAGAAGCTGGGCCCTCAGGCAACAGCTGGGAAAGTATGTGGTTGGGGAGATGGGCATTTCGGCTGCTCCCTCTCCACTTGGCACGGGGTATAGACACGGGGTGAAGGTGTTGGTGGTGCTCCTGCATCCATTAAGGACTGTTCCTTCGTCTGCTACAGGCATGTGGGGCTCATGAATGCTATTAGGGCCAAGTAGTCCAGGGGCCCATTCTTTAGGGGGCAGCTGCAAAAGCTGAGGTGCCAGATGAGTGCAAAAGCTCCTTTTGGGGACATTCTGGTGTCTTGATTTTGTTACTGGCATGGACTCCTAGAAGAGGTGGGAGAGGTGTCTGCTGGCTCCCTCAGTCCCAGGGGAGGACAGCAGCCTGCCCCTAGAGGCTAAATCAGAGGCTTGGCCCTTGGGCAGCAGCTTTAAAATTATTTAGATAAACCCTTTACAGGGAAAGATGGGAGCAAGGCATTTTTTGCCTGCTTTTTCTGTGCTGAGCCCTGGGTTGATAGCCAGTTACAACTTGCTTCTTTGTTGGCCTACAGTCCTTCGGAACTCCTGAATTAATGGAAGGAACTCATGACTGAAGGGAAGCCTCTGACTCCTACAGCCAGGCAATTGGAGACCCGTCCCTCGGCTGGCTGCCATAAAAGCCGGGGGTGGGGGTGTGAAGAGAGAGAAGAACAACATTTTAGAGTGAGGAATGCATAACGGAAGTACGTACAGCTGTCTGAGAGCTTAGAGATGGCAGTGGGGTGGGCAGATGGCTTCATGGAGGAGGTGACACATTATCTGGGACTTGAAAGTTGAGTAGGAGTGTGTCAGGCAGGCATAAGCACACATACCCCTTAGACACTGTAGATTTATTAGTAAGAGAGACCAGACAGCATTCCCAGACTACCTTGATCAGGTACAGCCACTGAAAATGACTTCCTTTGTGGCTTTGGGCAGCACCATTAAAAACCAGAGCGTCTCAGTTGGCCTTCCTATTGAGTAGGTAGAGTACTGTCAACTGCTTAGAATCACTGGGAGAATGAATCAATTAATGTGGGTTGCAAGAGCAAGTGTTTACGCATTAGAAAGCGTCGAGAGGGAATGCAGGGAAGGAAATGGAACGCAGGGAGGAGAACAGCCAGGCCCGAGCAAGAAGCAGCAAATGGAACTGGACCCTCCTTAGCTTGTGAGCGATCGATCTTCTGTCACTGATTTCCCAGACTCCCAACAGTTTCAACTTCAAGCTTGTTCAATAGTTTAAAACCAATTTAAAACTAATTTTTGAGTTTTTAAAAAAAATATTGCATGAATAAAAAATGCATTAAGTTTGGGGTCACGGAGCCTAGCTCACGGGCAGAGCCTGGCTGGGTGCCACGTGACCCAGGCTCGCCTGCTGGAGAATGTCACAGCAAGACCGGGCACCACTCAGCTTTGCAGGGAAAGCAGTGGCGAGCAGCCACAAACGGCAGAAAGGGAAACCTGGAGAAGTGAAGTGAGCTGAAAGGCAAGGTGAAGAGGACTCACGAGGGTGTTTTGTTCGGATCAGCAGAATTGAAACGTGAGGCTGCATCAGAAGCCTTCACGTCCGGGGCGGCGGGCGCTATTAGATTTCTATTGTTAGATGTGGAGAGTGTCATCTCTCCAAAGGTTTCATGTCAGTGGATTGCAGAGGCCATCTCTCTGGAGGTCACTGCCATTTGAGAGAAATGCAGGGAACAAAAAAATAACTGGCTTTATGAAAACAAAAGCCCTTTGTTCTCTTCCCAGATGGAATCGGGCCTTGTCGTGTGATGAGCTAGCTTGTTTGGCTCACGCGTTCCCATGTCCAAGAGTAGCTGTGGCTGAAATAGGACATGGTGGAGGCTCGGGTAAGCAGCTCACAGAGAACATACTGGCTGTTCTGTATTCCTTCCCATCCCCTGCCCTGCTCCTAGAAGGCTGAACCGCAAGGGCTATGTCCCTGGGATCCCTCACGGGGTGTGTGGCCAATGGGAGACATGAGCAAGAGATCAGAGGATGAGAGAGAGAGAGAGAGAGAGAAGTCAAGATGTCTGTGCCCACTCTTCCTGCTTTGGGCCCTTTTCTGGCAACGCCGGACCCTCCATGATTACACCTCGTGTGCGCAGGCCTCTCTTCCGGCTAACTGGGCTGTCCCCCATGTCATGCCACTTCCTCTTGTTCCCTCAGGCCTAGGGTCGTCATGAGTGCGTACTGACGCAGGACTCTGTGACCCTACCCCACCACTGTAGGTCATCTAGGCCCCTTCAGTTACAATCTCTTCGTGGGCCCATCTGAGGAGGAGTCTCTTTCCTGTGAGATCCTGAACGCATCAGAGACTTTGGGGAAAATGGCAGCAAAAGACCCAGGGAGCTGCCTTCTGTTTTCGGGCAACAGTGGGCCAGAGACTTTTCAGTCAGTTGGTTGCTGTGCTTTGTTTTCAAGTAAGAGGAACGCGAGGCTGGCCCAGCGACCGGAGCTGGAGGCCGGATGGGGTCTGGCTTCAGGGAGGTCTTGTGCCAGGGCTGTCGGTTCTTGGATTCTTTCTTGGCTAAGCCTCTCCTGAATTAACCTCACCTCCTCAGAACTCGTATCATATAGATTGTGCAACCCTGTGGCATTTAAATGACATAAACTCCACCAGATCTGGGACTTCATCCCCAGAGCCTACAACAAACCAACCCAACTTCTTATATGTGTTAAACCCACGTTTCTTGAATGAATGACAGAATGTCTTTCTCTTTGCAGGCGCCACCATGACTCAAACACCTAAGTGTCAATGCACTAGATGCTGTCTTGAGCCTGGGGATGCAAAGATGGATAGAAGGCAGTCTAGTGGGACAGATTCTTGTCTTGTACCCTTGTCCACACAGTGCCCTCTGCTGGAATGTCCCTTATCGGCCCTATCTCACTGTCCTCTTGACAAACTCTGACCCACCTTCCATGACTGTTCCAGGGAAGCCTTAGACCGGGGGTGGCGAACCTATGGCACACGTGCCCAAAGTGGTACGTGGAGCAATTATTTTGGCACGCGAAGCTGTAAATACCATTTAAAAAATTATTGTTTATGCTCTTATAGACATAAAAATAATCGATACCTCTATCTCACTCGATGGATTGGCATGCAAGTTGAGCGAGTATACTCTTATTTCATAAACTTTGGCACTCAGTCGCCAAAACGTTCACCTCCCCTGCCTTAGACAAAGCTCTATATTTGCTAAAATTATTTATTTCCTGCGAGTCTCCCCTGAGGCTCTCCTAGGAGCTCCTCTAGAGAAATGTTGTTGTTTATATATTTCCAGCGGGATAACTATACACACTCTCAATTTAATGAGTGCTAATGGATGGTATTTGCAGACACAGGCCCCTCGATACTGGTCATTTGTGTGCAAGGCCAGTGTTGACTTCCTTTCTCCCATTTTCCTGAGTTGAACATTAAGGGCCTAGTGACTTTTAAAATTTGATTTAATTTAATTTTTAAAACTTTGGGCTACCTCAGACTTCAACACCAAGGTTGGCTGGTTCCTCCTGACTGAAGAATGAAGGATTATGGGAGGGCACCTGGACAACTTCATGTTAAGCAATGCTCTTCCTCACCTGACTGCTCCTGTTTTCAAATGAGAAGATGTTCGGGTGTCACTTCCTGGAAGACTTTGTCCACGTTTGTGATCATAGGAAGACATGGACGTAAGTTGCGAGACCTAGTCTATTTCCCAGAGCCTCGGGCTTTACCCTTCTGAGCTATGGCGATGCTGAGGCGGGTGGGGGTGGGGGTGGGGGGGCATAGGTCATTACTATTCCTGATATCAGTACCCAGGGAGCTCCCACTGGAACACTCCTGAGCTAAAATAAAATCAATAAAGAGCATTTGCCGCCTCTGCTATAGAAAAGGCAATTCAGTCCTAAATATCCCAATACCCTCATGGCCAACATTTTAGGAGCCGATGAGAAGACCTGAGTTCACTAATTGTGTTTAGTTATGCTAATACTGAGTAAACACATCTACTGAATGCTTACAGGGATACATTCATATATGCTCTGATTTTAGAGCACTCAGATATACAAAATTTTCTACTGTAACATTAGAGAGTCCTGGAATTTCTATATTGATTTAGTAGGTTCCTGTCAATAAAATGACTGAAGGATTTATCTAGGTAGATATGGTGTTTAAACCCTTGTTAACATCTATATCAGGAGAAAATAATGAGCAAATTCATCTACTGCCCTGAAGTTTTTATCCCTTTTCCCTAAGGTTTGGTTGATCGTAATTAGTAAATAAAAGAAAACATATTTGCATTTCTTAAGCTTCATATAGCACATCGGAGAGTAAAGGCTCAGTAAACAATGTTCTTTACCTACTCAAGACTGAATGCATTTAGCAGAGTTCACGATATTGTTAACAATAATGATACCCTTGCACCATGTAATACATCTGTCATTTCATTCCCGGAGATCATTTTCACTAAAGATTCTAAGCAAAGATGCTTCTGAAAAAAATAAATGTGGGGCTAGCATTGGTTTCTCTGATTCAGAGTTGATTAAATTGTTTTCCCTCTCCTCTAAAGATCTCTCCGATCAAGCTCTGTTCCTTACCCCTATTCCTCTGGAAAAACCAAGCATGGAAGTCCTGACACACCCCAAGTGGCCACTGAGAAGTCTGTCGCTCTACCCGGAGTAGGGGAGGGGTTCTGGAAGGATCGGGATGGTGGACAAGCCACAGCTCCATTCCAGTGGCTGTACGCCACCAGTTAGTGGCGTTTAAGAAACAGCTCTTGTCTCACACCTGTTCCCTGAGCCCGGCTCTGAGGAAGGCAGGGGGCACCTTACCTGCGGAGCTGCTCCCGAGGCGATGGGGCTGCATTCGCCATCATGGTACGCTTCCTTACAGTCCCGGCAGAAGACCAGCTGTGGGAGAACACACGCCAGTTAGCCACGCTGCATTCGACGTACCACGTCTTTCCTTTTCTGAGCTCCTTACATTCCTGCCCCTGACCTGTGTGCAGTGGTGTCTGCACCAAATTAGTTCTGGCAATAAGAAAGAAAGTTATATTCAGACGGGACTGTTCCCTCTTCACTAAAGCATGTTCCAAGCACTGTAGTTGGGTTTGAAAGATGGAGTCCCATTTGTTTTCTTCAAGATGTTTCTAGAAGAAGACAGAGTAATGTTGATAAATACATGTAGTAAAGTGTGACTGGTGTTAGAACATGGGGAAAACAACTTCATTCAAGAACTTCACGTCAAATATTTGTTTATGTACATAGGTGACTTATAGGTCCATGTTAACGGACTTAGTTTTGTGTTGAAAGCCTATGGTAGAATGCAGAAATCGGCTATAATGGGCAGAAAAGTTGTAGAGGCTTGAAAGCTCTCAAATTACCATTTTAAGATTTATTTTTATTGTTTTTGACAGAGAGAGAGAGAGAGAGATACAGAGAGAGAGAAGGGGGAGGGCCCAGAACAGTCTCCATAGTTGCACATCATTGGTTTTTCCACATAGTTTCATTCCACAGGTGGGCGGGGCTGCACAGGGCAGGAACTGGGCTGGGTCTCACCCCGGTGAGAACTGAACTGGGGGCACTCCCCAGCTCAGCATGTGGGTCCACACGGGCCGGGGCCGGGATTCGATCCTCGGTCCCCGGGGCTGCAAAGTGAGCGCTTAACCCACTGAGCCATCCCGGCTTCCCCTCAAATTACTATTTTCTACAGCACAAGTCAGGAATTTAGCTCTGTTTTGCCTAAGATGACACCGATTTGAACTGATAAATGAAATCCCAAACAAACAGGATATAGGAAAAACCCGCTTTATCCCCAAAGCCATCCCCATTAGTCTTTGCCTCAAGCAGCCCATCCAAGACAGCTTTTCCCTCATGTTGTCTCCCCACAGACACTAAAGTCCCTCTCCCCCCACGTCCAGCTGGTTGCTTTAACAGCGCACCGGAAAACGATTTTAATCTCAGGACGTAACAAACAAGAAAGGCAAGTATTTTCTAGGAAAGGGCCTCTTCCACAGCGAGGCCACTTTGTCTCTTCTAGCCGCCACTTTCAGAGCGGTAACGTCTTATTGTTTTCTCACAGCAGTGAGACCGAACTCACATTTTGTGGGGTGTAAACTTTATTTCACGGTTCAGGCTGGTAGGAGAGGGGGTATGTCAGGATGTCATTACGCCAATTACCGCTATCATGAGGTTTTCATGGCTGACGCCTCTATTTTCCCTGAACTGAATGCAAATCCAGTGACTAGTGAATGAGTTGGATACTAGACTTTCCTCTTCCGTTTTTTAAAATGTATTTGCTCGCCTTTGAGTTTGCCTCAGACCTGCCGTTCTGCTCTTGTGTTGAAGACACGTGGGCTGCATTGTTCAGCCACTGAGAAGAGCTTGCTGCGTGAACTCAGCCCGCTGCGTTCTATGGAAGCAAGTCTGATCTCCTGGCATGACCGGGAAGATGCTTCACTCTTATTAGCTAGTGGATGAGATATAAAATCGGTTTCATAGTAGAGGAACACCCTGGAGGTTGATCTGTTTGTCAGAGTAAATAGGCCTTTCCTGACACGAAGGCATTAAACCCCCTGACACACTGGTATTACAAAGAATAGACTATAGAAACATGAAATAATGGAAAAGAAAGAGCATATAAAGATCAAAGCCTCACCGTTTCAGTACGGCAAAAGGCAAGCGAAAGCTGCAAGAATACGCTGGTGATAATTTAACATGAAAGCACGTGTTTAATTGGCTTCTATTTAAACACTACACCATAAATTTAGTTTCATCTTGCGGGAGTGGGCTTTCTATTAATACTTAGGCCACTCAAATCTGTCTCATGCAAAATCAGGGAATATTTAGAAGGTCTGATTTGATTGTGAATTATGTTATCCAGAACTCAAGGCTTATCAATGAAGTGCTTATACAAATGCTTACACCTTTGGTTCCCAAACTGTGTACCAAGACACTGTGGGGTGCCACAACAAACTTACGTGGTACAGTGACATATTTTAAATTTTGGAGGTCAACACGGTGATACTCAGCCTGTATGAAATACTACGTAAATGACTAACTCAAAGAAATTCATGGTGTCCGTGGAGATTGCGGTTGATGACATCCTATCTTTGCAAAGCTGCGTTTTTGGAGGTTACTGTGATTAAAGGACCAAATCATAACAAAAACAAAAATAAAAAACCCACAACTACCACATCTATTTGGAACAGGAGATGGAGTTATATAAGAATGAAATAAAAATCTTTTTTCTATCAATGTGTGTGAACCATTTTTCTCCAATGACTATTAAGGTGCGAAGACACTAGTACTTATGTGAGTTGGGCCTAAATATTTAATAAACAAAACTGTTAGGCATTCCTTTTGGCCTAGAAACACCATGAGAACTTACTGAGCTGCTAAGGGCATGGCGCACACAGCAAATTTGGGGCACTCGGCTGAGGCAGATACAAGACTCCTTAAGGTATATATACTGCTTTGGGCTGCTTTGCAAACACTGCCCATGACACACGTTTCTAGAGAAAGAGCTGGAGGACAAGGCAGGTCCGGCTCCAGTACTGTCCCCTTTGCTCTGTTGACCTGCACATCTCCCCACTGGATCTTGCATTAATCAATAATGTGTAAGGTTGCCATTTACTGCGAGATTTGGTATTGACCACGCCTCATGTTTGCTGAGGCTCTCATGATGTCTTATGAGGAAGGGCAGGAGATGCGCAGTGCACCAGAACTCAAGCAACCGGCACACAAAAATCTAATTTTTCTGTTGGTTGCTTGAGAGTGCCGGGTACATTTATACCCATGGGTACTGGTTAATTGAGAGTCCACCATACTGAGGGGAAGAGACCATGATATGTTTATATAGTATACATTTCCTGGATTATTTTCTCTGGAGATATATCTGATAAGTGCTACCAATTTCCTCAGTTTTTTAAAAATAATTTTTAAGGTCTTTAAAAAATTATAAAAAAGTAATACATACTTATTCTACTGGCTCCCTGAACTCTACCTTTTTATTAGATTTGATTAGAAAGAAATAGATAAGAACTGTATTATCTTAGCCCCTAAGACATTAGTTCTATGTGTCAACTTGGCTTGCATGGAAGTCCCCATCAGTCAATCAAATACTAACCCAAATGTTTCTGTGAAGGCAAGTTGCAGGCTCTGAGGTCTACAGTCAGTTTAGTTTCAGGACAAGAGAGAAGCCGAGAGAATCTGCACGGGCCCCATGGTCAGGACTTGTCCGCCAGCTCCCAGTCAAGTGAGCCAATCCCTTGTCCTCGATCCATTTTCTGTTTTGATGTGTTGATATAGATAGAGATCTAGAGGCATCAACGTATCAATAGGCATCTATAGGTCAATAGGTCTATGTGGACAGCTGAGCTTGTCTATGTATCTCCATCTCCCTTGCCATCCCCATCTCTATCATTTCTAACTGGTTCTGCCTCTCTGGTAGAACCCTGGCTGAAACACATCAGCCCTTATAGAAAAAATGTTACTAGGTCAGTTTATTGCTTTCACAAAAGGACTGATGTAAAACACCAACCAAGTATTTGAATTTTCCAAATTATTTGCAAAAATGTTGTTCAAATTTTTTTCCACGTCTGTTTTTAATTCAAGTACCCATAGGACAATTCCTCTGAGGAGTCAATACCAGGAACACAAGTTCATCAGTCCCAACAGGGTGACTGTTTCTCTGAATTTGACAATGAATGTGGGAACCCAACACATTTTTCTCTTTGGGGTTAGCTGCCTGGGAGGTTGATGCTAAATGTCTCACTCAATTGTATTAATAATTAGCTCATCCAAGGTGAAATTTGAAAACAACTATTTACTAAAGGACCAGTTCAATAGGACGGACTTATTTTTTCTTATAAGTGATAGTCAAGCTATTCTTACCATTCAAGTCATAGTTTAACCTTGTAATTAATATGTGCTGAGTATTTACTTTTAGGGTAAAGTTTTGGACCTGGGCAACAGATAAAATAATGGCATAGTGTAACATATGAAATCACACAGTAGGTATTTATATTTTTCACAATCAGATAGAGTTTAGTGTTTAAAAGTAAGGCCTTGAGGATGCTGGGATAGCTCAGCAGGTTGAGTGCTTGCCTTGCAACTGTGAGGTCTGGGGATCGAATCCTGGCCCCAGCCCGTGCAAACCCACATGCTGAACTGCGGTGCAACTGGGAGCTACTAGGATAACAGTGAAGGTCCTCGCCTCTCATGCGGGAGGCCCCCAGTTCAGTTCCCATCCCCTGTGGCCCCACATCCACCTGTGTGGAATGAAACCACATCACAACTAATGATGTACAACTATGGAGACTGCTCTGGACCCTCCCCCTTCTCTCTCTCCTTCTCTCAAAACAGTAAAACAAATCTTAAAAAAAAAATAGTAAGGCCTTGATGTCAGAGAGACCTGGACGCAGAGGCCCTTTCTGTCCTTCACCGACTGCGTGATCCTCCCCTCTCTTTGCTATGGCTTTTTTTTTTTTTTTTTTTTTTTACATCTGTAAAGAATAAATATTAATAATATGATAATGAATCTTTCACACAGTTTCTGGCAATAGTAAACACAATAAATTTTTTTAAGTAGAGTTACAACACTCTATAACCAACAAAATTCTGTGGAAGGGTAAGGTGACAGAAAGCCTCTTGTTAATTAAAGCAATTCCCAGTCCATGGACCGTAGCTGTTGTTGTGAGAAAGCTCAGAATGAAACCGAGGGCCTCCTTGGGAGACCCACACTTCTCAGCACCCAAAACCGCTGCTTAGAACCAAATGCTGGCTTCATTTTGCTCATATTCTTGCAGAGGTGTTGTTCCTATCAAGCCTCTTAGACTTGCCAAACAGCTATATGAATTGCCCTTCACGTTTATCATTCAATATCATGTCAGTAGAGGAGTCATTTGATTGATATTTGAGTTTGATTTCCCATATGCTCATAATGAAGACATTCAAAAAGAGACGTATGTATATAGGCTCTTCAGAAACATGAAAAGGAATCAAATGAACAGCTTCCAACACAATCGAAACATTCCAGTGGCCGCCGATCAATACAGTTGAGAGCCACTCGGTACCTGCAAGTACTCACCCTCAACATAGGGGTTTGATCCTTAAAGTTGAATGATCTTTACATGAAAGCCCTAATTTCTTTGGGCCCGTTTTCTGTCATGACGGCATCCATTTTAAAAGCATTTCATTATGCGTCATTTATTTTTCTTCCATGGCTCTGAAGTTCTATGTTAAAAGAACAAGAGAATCTAACACCATCTTAGGACCCTTGACGATTGAAACATCAAAAGCCTCATGCACACATTTGTACTTCTTTGGGAACAGATGAGCCTTTTTCCTTCCAGGTGTAGGACTTTCCAGAAGATGGCAGCAGTGACATAGAAGATGCAGCCTCAGTGTGTTAAAAATAGTACCGCACAGGGCTAAGGCCCCCCACGGGGCTGCTGGCCGCTGATATATGCAAAACTCATCCTGACAAGAGAGGGCTACAGAACGGAAATGCTGCTAGCGTACAATGCGCTAAAACACAATTCCGAGACGAAGAGAGCCAGGGTGTTTCTTCTAAGTGCACAACATCTTAAAATCACAGAAACCCACGGCGAGAGGCGATCTTAAATGGTGCCACGCTTTCAATGCAAACAGACTCAGACAATCTTTTCCACGCAATCTCCAAATGGCTAAACATAAATCACTTGAAGGAGGCTGAATACCGGGTAGCAGCGGAATTCTTTTGCATTTTTCAGATTCTATACTCATCATCTGGGATGGCCAAACAACGCCGTCGAGATTCCCACGAAATACTGAGACATCAATCCCTCTCTCAGTCCCTCAAATTGTTGTTGTTTTAGGCCGATGACAGTGAACAGGCCTTTATGTTCCATGGCTTCATGTCCATTCAACGGGTGCTCCGAAAAGAATTCTGCAAATCCCCTTTTCCTACACCACCCCCTGTCTTGTCAAACGCATGAATGTACCTGTTTGATCTTTCAGGTTTGCAGAGGCTTAATTTATGCACTCACTGTGATGACCAGTGGGTGGACAACTTCGTCACCCTCTGGCCCCAGAGCAGGAACCTGTTAGAGAAGGTGAGCTCACACAAGGACGAGACCAGCTCCCTTTCAACGAGGCTGACCTCAGAACCTCCACTTAAGAGAGGTGCCTAATGAAAGACCCAGAAGGCCAGGGTGGGCTCTGGGGAGCATACTGCTGGGGTCCAACCTGTCCAAGCTACGACAGACACAGGTATTTAAACTGATTTCCTACTTCACAATAGAGTCACTATAAGCTTAAAAATGGTATCGTGCACTTTCTTTTCCTTTTCTTTGGCAGCTTCATTGAGATACAATTCACATAGTCATGAATTTAAAAAAAAATAGCATTTTGGGGGAAGCTGGGATGGCTTAGTGGGTTAAGCATTCATTTGCAGCTCCAGGGACTGAGGATTGAACCCTGGCCCCAGCCCGTACAAACCCATATGCTTAACTGGGGTGTGCTTCCCATGTGGGAGTCCCGTTTGGTTCTTGCACCCCACCCGGTGCAGCCTCTGGCTTGCAGGGGATGTGCCTCCCATGCAGGAGGCCCCCAGCCCAGTTCCCACCCTGTGCAGCCCCCACCCATCTGTGTGGAACAAAACCATGTCGAAAATTGATGATGTGCAACTATGGAGACTACTCTGGGCCCTCCCCCTTCTCTCTGTCTCTCTTTGCCTCTCTCTGTCTCTGTCTCTGTCAAAAACAATAAAGTAAATCTTAAAAAAAAAAATAGCACCTGTATTCTTTGAGTGGGCAGTCCATGCATACCACACAAATTCAAAAGATGCAGGAGGGGAAGCCAGGATGGCTCAGTGGGTTAAGTGCACACTTTGCAGTGCCGGGGACCAGGGATCGAATCCCAGCCCCGGCCCGTGCGGAACCATATGCTGAACTGGGAGCTCCCCCAGTTCAGTTCTCTCTCTGTCCCTGTATCTCTCTCTCTCTGTCAAAAGGTGCAGGAGCTATCGTGAGAAATGAATCTGCCTACCTCTCCAGTTAGCTACAAAGCTTCCCAGACATCACCTCTGTCACCTGTCTGCGCCTTTCTAGAAATTGTTATGCATTCAAGAAGGGATAGGTAATTGTTTTGAAAGAAAACTGGTCTATAAAGTGCCGCATTGTATGCTGTGTTTTGCATTTGGCTTTTCATTGAGAACACTGACTATATCGTGCATGCTGAGCGGCCCCATTCTGCCTGAACTGCAGCACAACATACCTTCCGGCACTTAACCAGCCCCGAGGCTGAGCACGCAGGTCCTTTTCCATATTTGGCCATAAGCAGGGAACGCCCTGCTCCCTGGGTGGTTTCGCACGTGTGAAAGGTGATCTGTAGGATTGCTCTCCCGCAGGGACAGAGCTGGGCCAGAGGCATGGCACGTTCACACTGGATGGCTTTTGTGAGCCTGTGCTCAGCGCGTTCCTCACCCATCAGCCAGGGCTGTGAGGGCCTGTCCCCTTCCCTCGTTCGCTGCCTTACTGATGACGGCCCGCGTCCAACGCTGGCATGGAAAGAACCTCAGAGGAACCGCAGCGCTTTCGAGAACACCTTTATCCACATTGTGTCATCACGGAGACTTGTCCCAGGCCAGACAAATACCTCCGAGCCCCCTGTGCGTCTTGTGCCTACAGTGAGCCGGGGTCAGGAGTGGCCTGAGCCCACCCCCACCTGTCATTTCACTGCTCCTCCTGCCTCGGCTCCGTGACAAGGTGCTTGGAGCCTGTTGTCTCCTTGTTCGTACTGGACTGACTTCAGTCTGCTGAGAGGAGGACTTGAAGTGACGGTTAGCTCCGTGGCTTTAACACTGAGAGCCAAGGAACTGGAGGGCCAGGTGGGAGTGAGTGAAACAGGTGACAAGGAGGCACTGGGTTCAATGCCATGGCTGTGTTCTGGGCCATAACCCTGAGCAGAGTAGGCTCACTGGGAACCACCCAGGACAGCAATGGGCCGGGACGATGCAGGAGCCTCCCCCGCTGATCTCCCCGCGTTCCGTCTCACTCCCTCTCTGCTGTAACCATTGTAAGGCTGACTCCCCAGGTGACGGTCCCCACCTTCATGACTTCCCTCGTCTCCGAAGGCTAACGTGCAATTTGGGTGCGAGCTGGCAGCTTGTGCTTGGCTGACGCAGCTCACACATTCACACTCACGAGGCTCACCCAGCCACGCTCACCCCAGCCAACTTCTGGGAGGGCGACGTTCTACGTCTCACTGAACATTCCCGCCAACGTCCTGCCAGGCCGGCTCAGTTTCGCTTCCAGATCAGCATTTCCCAGACCTGGTGGGACATCTGGCTCCTTCCAGAAACCGAGCACTGGTCACAGAGCATCACATTCAACACCACTTTCAAATATTGCCATTCATTAGCGGACCCGTTCAAATACTGCCATTCATTAGCCAACACGCTTCAATGTGGCCATTCATTAGCAAAACGCGCAGCATATGTCCTCGATAATCTCTCACTGGTCTTCCATCCTCGTGACCTTACCATTTACAATCTGTAGCAAGGCACCAGATTCTGTAAAGACGATTACGCTGTGCGAGTCGAAATGCGACATCCACGCCATATGGCAGTTTGAGCCCAATGCGTCCCACGTGCCTGCGGACATCCTTCTGCTCTGTCGCACGGCCGGGAAGACTGAGCGATTCCCTTACACACCTGGGCCCAGCCAAGGCAGCCGGGGCACGGTCAGCCCGGGAAAGGGGCCAGCCAAGTTGGCGGGGGCCCTGAGAGCACGTCTTAGAGACGTGTCTTCGGGGGTTTTGCAGTGTGTCCAGCGTGTCCATGATCAGATCAGACCCCAGACCCTTCTTGTGCACTGGGCGCTTTCGCAGGTACCTTGGGAGCTGGCCTGTCCCGGCTCCTGTCTGCACAGCCTCAGCCAAAAAAGCTAGGTTCTTTCCTCTTCAGCTCTGCCGCTTTCTTTCCCTCCCTCCCTCCCTCCCTTCCTTCCTTCCTTCCAAGATTTATTTTTATTGCTTTTGACTGAAAGATAGAGAGAGAGAGAGAGAGACAGAGACAGAGAGAAGGGGGAGGGCCCAGAACAGTCTCCATAGTTGCACATCATTGGTTTTTCCACATAGTTTCATTCCACAGGTGGGAGTGGGGCTGCACAGGGCAGGGACTGGGCCGGGGTCTCACCCCGGTGAGAACTGAACTGGGGGAGCTCCCAGCTCAGCATATGGGTCCACACGGGCCGGGGCCGGGATTCGATCCTCGGTCCCCGGGGCTGCAAAGTGAGCGCTTAACCCACTGAGCCCTCCCGGCTTCCCCCTTTCCCGCTTTCTTACACATACCCCTATTTAAACACTTCTCTCTCTACATGAAACTATTCTCGCTCATCTCCTCTTCTAAATGGAAGGACGCTGTGTCTTATTCCTCCGTTTCCTCAGGACGCAGGGCCTGGGGCACAGCAGGGGACCTGTCTGCTGCATGCCACGTGCCAGCTCACGGAGCTTCTAACTCACCCAGAGAGGCAGCGTTTCCAGAAACACAAAGGAGCTGCAGAACAACGTCACGTCACTCTACAATCGTGTGAACCGACTGCCGGATGCAAGCCTGCAAAACCCGGAGAGAGGAGCGCGGGCAGGCTGAGCTGGTACAAATGGCACTTGCTTCTCTGCCCTTTGGGTTCTGTTCCCTTCTCGGGCAGTGGTCCTAACATCCGGCCCACCCGTCACCCCCTCCCCCCTTTCCTGACCTCCCCCGCTAAGCTGCCTGTTGCATATTTTCATTCGTGTAGGTGGGAGTCACCTCAGATTTAAGTCAACTCAAGTCCCATGTGCTCATTGTGGAATTGTTGGAGAAAAAGAACACTGGAATGAAAGAGCAGACATTTAAAGAGTTCACCTGAGGAGGCAAGAGTTAGGGCCGGAGGTGGAGGGAGCCCCTGGCTGGCTCTTGTTTCTTTCCTGATTCCTTCGTCAGAGGAAACCCGGTCCTCCTGAGATGCCCCGCACAGCCCTCAGATTCTCCCAGAAGCCGAGCTTACGCCTCCGGGTTTGAGTGAAGGGCGGCTCCTGTGTCCCCTGCAGCGTGTGCGTGTCTTGGTGCTGCAGACCTATGTCCGTGTGTTACCATCATCCATTCACTCACTAGGAGGGAAGAGGTGAGCGATGAGGCTCTGAGACGTTCCTTCACACGCGGTCTCCGGAGCTAAGCCAGTGGACGCTTCTGTTTACGTCCCTAACACGTCTTCCAGAACGTTCACAGCATAGCTGCTATGTCGTGGTGGGGCGTCTGCCACGTTACCCTCCCTGGGAGACGTCTGGGCCCCGATTAGCAGACACTGGTGATCAGCTTAGAGAGCGGATCCCTGGAAGCTGCCCCACCTTCCTCGGGGCGACCCCTCAGAAGGGTGTTAGCTAAGAGGCTGGCAGCCTGGGGGTGCTGTGAGCTGGAGGCAACCGCCTTCAGTGACCTGAGAAATGTTCCCTCTTCACAACACACACCTAGTGCTTATGACCGTGCAGAGCAGAACCAGACTTAGAAGACTTCAACGCACCCCGCTCCCCGCTAAGTTCTTTCCCTCCTGGTGTCATTCCTTTGCTAAGGAAGGAGAAAGCAAGCTACCTAAGCGGCAGCTAGAGAGCAGGGGCGTGGAGTGTGGGAGCAGCAGATGAGGTGATCTCAGGGGCCCGAATGAAATGGCATCCGGACTGGGGCCTCTTAGCAGATGCCTGTCGTTCTGTGACACAAGGGAGTCCACTCAGGAAGCCAAACAGTGATGAGCAGGAGAGAACCGTTGGCTCGGCTGTGCCCCTCTGTCTCGGTTTGGGGACAGAGAACGTCGGCACTGTGGGCACCCACAGGCCAGGCTTATCATCTTTGTGGTGAAAGACACCCCTTCTCTTTTGTGGCAACCTCACGAATGTTGGGACATAATGTTATTCTGTATTTATTCCCCAACACTTTGGATCCTGCCAGGCAGAATAAATATCCAGCGAATACTTTTAGGGATAATTATAAGGACTACATACCCTTTTTCTCTGAAATCCCATGCTTTACCTGGGACTAGAATCAAATGCCCCAAAGGCTAATAGCTCTTTTTTTTTTTTTTTTAAGATTCGTTTTATTGTTTTTGACAGAGAGAGTGACTTGACAGAGAGAGACAGAGACAGAGACAAGGGAAGGGCCCAGAGCCGTCTCCATAGTTGTCTGTCATTGGTTTTCGACATGGTTTTGTTTCACACAGGTGGGAGGGGGCCGTGCTGGGTGGGAACCTGGCTGGGGCCTCCTGCATAGGAAGCTCGCCCCAGTGAGAACCAAATTGGGGGCCACACCCCAGTTCAGCACATGGGTCCTCATGGGCCGGGGCCAGGATTTGATCCTAGGACCCTGGGGCTGCAAAGCGAGCGCTTAACCCGTTGAGCCATCCCGGCTCCCCCCTAATAGCTCTTCAAGGAGCCTCAGCGACGATCTGGGGGAAACAGTAAGCTTTGGGATGTCGTCATCGCTTCGTTCCACGCATCGGCGGACGGGCAGGCTGGCCCAGGGGAGGAGGCGGAGGCAGGACGGTGTCTGGGAGGCTATGCCCACGACAGCAGCCCCTGGCCCCTCCCAGCCCCGTCAGTCCCTCCTTGCTCCGCTCACCCACCATAGAGGTCCATCCACACCCACGTTCACGTAGGCTCGCTGCTTTCCCGGACACCAGCCTGCCCGGACCCGCCTGGCCCTCGTCCCGTAAGCCACCTGCACTGTACGCTTCCCTGCCCATCCATCCCTCTGGACCCAATTCCCTGAGGGCTGGAGCTCAGTGGCGCTCACCCTGTGTGCCCTTGGCCCACAGCAGGCGCATAATAAAGGTGTATCCACGGCAGGAGGCAAAGGGAAAGCAGCCGCTTCTGCAGACGACTACACTCCCAAGCGTCAGTGCCTGACCCGGGAGGTGAGACCCTCACACACCAGCGTGGGGTCCGGCCAAGTTCACAGCCCTGGGGGGACTTCAGTCCATCAGACTGACATGATAACAGGGCAGTCCTACAAATCGAGCCCAAGATGATCAGTGACGACGAGCTCAGTCAGAGCTCGAACATGGTTTCCTGTCTCAATGACCCTGACAACAACAGCACGTTCTAGTTACTGAAAATCCAAAACTAAGATAACATAAATGCATCAGCATGGTCCTCTGCTGACATCTGACGACTCCGTGTTCAGAGACTTCTCTGTAGCGTAGGGGATCACGGTGTATTTCACTCCCCGCACAACGACACGGGTCACAGTGAAATATTCTTCACCCGAAGGCGCTGTGTCTAAGGAGTGAAACGCTTCTTCCAAATCAGTTGCTGAAACCACGCTGGTGGTCACACCTTCCCCTTTATCGCCAGAGGACCCAACACCCTCTGTTTCCAGGTGGTGCCAACATATTTCTAAAAAATGTCAGAGTCCCGCATCATAAATACAGGGGTGGCGTTCTGGCAGAGAAGTGTAATCTCCTTTGGATGGTTCAGGGGAAAGAAAAAAAAGAAAACAGGAACTAGTTCTTCTCCTATGGGGATGCTCTGAGCTTTTATTTTCATGGAGGGCAAGGACATTGGCTGAATGATAAAAGCGCTTCTTACCATCTCCTTCAGCTCTGTGGCTCCTTAACCTGATTTACGTCCCCACGTATGTCACAGCCCTTTTTACTTCAGGACAGGCCAAGAACCACGCGTGAAACAGGCTTTGTCACACAATGGCAAGATTTACACTGCGATTTGGGGGGAAGAGGCCATTAACTGTCACTTGTCATTTGCTCCCACACTTCTTTTTGACGATTGCTGCTGATTTGTGGCAGCTGCAGCGGGCACGGAGTTCCTGTACTTAGAAGCGGGCCCCCCCCCCATCATCCGCATTTCTGGGGGCTCCAGGGAACGTGAGCAGGAACCAAGGGCCCTCAGGGCTTACAGCCAGACAGGCTCCTGTTCCCAGACCACAGGTGGCCACAGGGGACTGGGAGAGCAACCGCAAACCTACCTGCACCTGTTGCTGTCTGTGTGGCAATTGCTGGATTCTTTTTTTAAGTTGATTTTTGCTCCTGTCGATTTTGAATTCTAATACATTTTAGTTTGCTGAAGGGGAATGTTAAGTTAGTCTCGAGAATCTAAAAGAAATGTATATCGGATACAGGTTCACACGGGGGATAAACCCAGCAGCTAGAAACGCTAGTCGACAGTCTGTGGACTGGGGCCATGCTCACGACCTCCAGCTTTTATTGTGTTCCCTGCAGATACTCGCAATCTGATTCAACACGCTTCCTGCATTTGCAGTGACATCTGTTGCTCTGTGTCTAATCTGCTCTCCCTCTGTCCGTCTGTTTCAGTCATCAAGTCCAGCTTCACGCTCCCTGGAAGACTGCTGGGGAGCTCCACCAACCAACACATCTTCACTGTTCCTCAAAGCCATCAGCAATGTGAGGGGGTGGAGGAAGCCAGGATGGCTCAGAGGGTTAAACTCAGGCTTTGCATCTCTGGGGTTCGAGGATCGAATCCCAGTCCCCGCCCTGTGTGGCCCCTGCCCACCTGTGTGGAATGAAACCATGTTGAAAACTGATGACATCCAACTCTGGAGACTGCTCTGGGTCCTACCCACCTCTCTCTGTCTCTGAGTCAATACAATAAATCTTAAAAAAAAAACCCAACAAACCAAAACGTGAGGGGGTTGTTTCCAAGTTCTTCCAGAGGGAAGTGTCAGCTCAGTAAATGCAAACCTTTTTAATGCTGAAATCACTGTGATTTGATAGGTGCCTCTAAGACTGTTCTTTTGAGCTGTGACCTCAGTCACACGTTATAATATTGGTAACAACAGCATTTTGAGTGCAATGTCTTAAAATATCATGACAAAGTGGCTTCTTAGCATTAGCTCAAAGGAAATGCCTTTTAGGTGAGTGGCAATAAAGTGACTTTCAGTAAGCGATTTCTGAACTCCTTTATCCCCCAGTCATTTCCACTCCACTCATGCAAAATGGGTTTTCTTCACACTCAGTGATGAGCAATGTTGAAATTTAAGTACAGCTTGTTTTTGCTGATCTATGCTCCGCCCTGAGCCATACTCCATGCTAGTAGCACAATCTGGACCTTGCAAATCCACAGTTTTCAGAAAATGAATCACGTCCACCCCTGAAGAACATGAACATGCAGCTAGAACTAAGGAAGAAGGTTTGGGGCTGGTGTTTCGGGGAAGGACAAACCTTCCTACTGTGTTGGAGACATTGCATGTGTCAGCCAAGCAAGACTTGAGGTTCATTTGATATTTTTAATAAAACGGAACTTTAGCGGCATTTCATCAAGTTTCAATATTAAGAATTTAATTAAATGTAAATTATATTTACCTAAAAGCCTATATATTGAGTATGCTGTACTTGTCATTAAAATTTCTTTATAGTTTTGGGGAAGCTGGGATGGCTCAGTGGGTTAAGTGCTCACTTCGAAGCCCCTGAGATGGAGGACTGAATCCCAGCCCAGACCATGTGGACCCATGTGCTGAATTGGGGTGTGCGTCCCATGCAGGAGGCCCCCAGTTAAGTTCTCACCCCCCAGTTAGGTCCCTGGCTTGAGGGGGCATGCCCCCTATGCGGGAGGCCCCCAGCCCAGTTCCCACCCTGTGTGACCCCCAACCACCTGTGTGGAATGAAACCACGCTGAAAACTGATGACATACAACTATGGAGACTGCTCTGGATCCTCCCCCTTCTCTCTGTCTCTGTCTCTCTTTGTCAAAATCAATAAAATAAATCTTAAAAAAAATTTCTTAACAGTTTTATACATATGGCTTCAGATGTTTTTACATAAAGGAGAGTCAAAGTCATACTAAACTTATGACAATTTCTAAGAAGTATAAACCAATGGTAACTAATTGTTAGTGAATCGTAACTACAGAAATGTGCTGACTTAATGAACGAGAAATTTGTCATTTGGCGAAGGTGAAGAGAAGGACTGTCTGTGGTAGTGGGCCAGCCCCCCTCTGCTGTGAGGAGGGACCCCTGCACTGTACCATTGTTTTCTGAGAGCTGATTTCACAGTGCTGGATGGCTTAACTTTAAGATGACATTCATTGTAAAAAGCACCTTCAATTTAATAACAATTTGACAAAAGAAAACCCCGAAAACAAAAATTGCTGTTATTGTCAACATCCACTTCGATTTAAAACGTTATCCTGATTTTAGAAACGTATATATAAAAATGTGCTTCTTATACCTGAGGACATGTCTGTAGACAAAGCTTTAAAAACATGCATATACTTTGACCCTCAAACTTCCCCTTCTGTGAATTGTTTTTTTCCTAGAGAAAAATCGGGTAAAAATTAGGCTCCAGGAAAACTGTCACTACTCTGGAAGAGAAATATTTAAATAAATCTTGGTGTGTGCTCACAAATGGATGTTAGGTCACCATTAAACAAGGCATTAGAGAAACGCAAAGCTGTTTGTGACATAATGTTAAGGGGAGAAAACTGCTAACAGCACATGGACGCAAACCCATTCTGTAAAAAAAAAAAAAGTGTGTGTGTGTAAAAAGTATCTAGAAAGTTCTGTAGCAATGAGTCAAAAATCCCATCTCCAGCTATGTGGGATTATGGCTGTTTTCTTCTGTTTACTTTTCATTTTCCTACAATTTTCTGACATTTGACTGATGAGTGTGCATTACTTTTGTAATAACAACAAAATTCCCAGTTTTCATTTAACGAAGGGCCTTTGGATGAACAGGCTTCTGAGGGCTGATGAGCGTATATGTGCCCCCCCTGGCCGCAAGCGTCCGCCGAGTGGTGCGCAGTGAATCCAGGTTGGATCATGAGGAACAAGAGAGTCATGTTGGCAAAAATGACAAGATTTTCTTTTTTTTGTACCCATATAAAGTCATTTGAGTCATCCATGGATAGACGAAAGACTCCAGAGGTATAATTCACAATGGCATCTCTTCCCATCACTTTATTAAAATAAAATATTAGAAAATGGCTAAAGAAATCATATCCAAACGGAATGGCCTGGTCCATTTACACACTATCCCCACAGTAGTTCACACGGGGACAGCAAGTCTTGCACACGCTGTACCGTGGAAGTCAGTTCCGCGAGCACGCTGTGGTTATGTGGTGGAGAGTACCCTTCAATACTACAGGCATTTTGGACAGAAAATCTCTCAGGCTATCGGACCATTATGTGTTCTCTAACGTGCCAGGTTGTAATGGCCAGATGGCTCCCAGAGGAGGACCGTCAAGAATAAATTATACCAAATGGCACATTACAGTCATGAACACACTCAGGTGGGATAGACCCCATCTTTTTTGTGGGGGAGGCCCTGTCCAAGGGCACAGTAATTTTCATATTGTGAAAGCACTTCTCAGTTCAAAGGAACGTTGTGGGCTTGCTGGATATTTTTAGATGGCCAGAGGGTCCATGGAATCACATCAGGCTATCACTATAAAAATGAAAGTGGGAAGCCGGGATGGCTCAGTGGGTTAAGTGCTCACTTTGCAGCGCCGGCGACCGAGGATCGAATCCCGGCCCCGGCCCGTGTGGACCCATATGCTGAATTGGGAGCTCCCCCAGTTCAGTTCTCTCTCTGTCTGTCTCTGTATCTCTCTCTCTCTCTCTGTGTCAAAAAAAACCCAACAACAATAAAAATAAATAAAATAGATATCATTAAAAAAAATAAATAAAAAATAAAAATGAAAGCAAGCCCCAACCTTGGGGTGATGTTTTGCAATCAACAGCAATCCGCGGGATAAGAATTTAAGCCCCACTGGAAACCGCATGCGGCAAACCCAGCTCCCTTGCACGGTCCGATCCCCGTTAGAAGCTTCAGGACTGGCTTAGAGGCTCCAGGGCTCTCACGGCCGCTTCCTTTTTTTTCATTACCAAGGTTCTCGCAGCTCCCTTGGATCAATAGACCTATACGTATCTATATAAATCTGAGTAGCAGACCCATTCTCATCAAGTTCACCCTGTCTTGCTTTTTCAGCTGCGAAGCAGACTTGAAAAATATTTCAGACAGAATTTGAAGCAGGAAGATTAAATGCTGTCTCGTGTGCATCATGAATAAGGGTGCTAAGCTGGGTACCCACGCTCTTTTTGGTTCCTGTGTTGGATGAAAAGGGTTGTGGGTGTAGGGCCCAGGCCCGCTGTGGGCCCGCTGGTGTCCGCAATCGGGCGTGGGGAGTGCGGGCTGCCCTTGAAGAGGTTCACGGGGTACTTCCAGTATTGGGGCACTTCCAGCATCAGGGCGGGGAGTGCCAAGCAGCCTGGGGCAGGCACATGGGCAGGCAATCTGACAGTGAGTGTGCAAGAGGGAGTGAGCGTGTATGTTAGTATGTGAGTGGGTGGGTGAATGTGTTGAGTGAGTGGGTGTGTGTATGGGTGGGTCAGTGTGAGAGTGAGTGTGAGAGTAGGTGAGTATGAGTGATGTGTCTCACATGGGTGCAGTGTGTGCACTTGTAGGGGGGCATAACTGTCCCAAATGTTTGTGTAAGTAGCACAAGCCAAGTGGCGCTGGGGGGTCCCTGTACTGTTCTGGAATAGGGTGGCCTGCTGAGTCCCCTCTGGCCTCTGTCTGGAAGTGGCGGCTGTCGCCTCACGTCCACCCACTGCATTGAGTTTCTGTCCACTTCCCGGCCTGGAGCAGGCACACGCGGCCCTGTATCTGTGAGCAGCTGCAGGTGGCCTTTCAATGATATTGGGGTCCCCGGGACCAGCTGTGATGGCCGCCGGTGTGACCGCTCCCGTCTGCACGTCACTGGGGAGCCCTGGGTGACCCCTGGCCGGCTCTGCAGCCGGTGAGCAGGGAAGCGCAGGCGGCTTCCCGTCTCTGGCTCTCTTCCCAACCCCACGGATGGCGAGGAGGGAGCAGATGGAGAGGGGGCGGGGGCGAGGTGCCGCTGGACAGGAGGTGGCGGAGGCGCGGGGGGGCCTGCGTGAGTAGCTGTGAGGGACGGGAAGACCTGCCCTCTGAAGGGCACCCCCTACTCTCGTGACAGTGGTGTGGGGGTCTAGAGGTCCAGAGCGCCAAGCACTAAACATGAATCGAGGAGCTAACAGAAGGTTTAGGTCTTAGAAGGATCTGAGACGCCTTAAAACAGAACAAGACAAAACCAAAAAGCTACTCGCCACCCACAACATAAGAAGGACATAAAGGGCCACGTGATAAGGACGGCTTGATGGTGTTCACAGGTCTGGGGTGTGTGTGTGTGTGTGTGTGTGTGTGTGTGTGTGGTGGCTCCTCATCTCAGACCGTTCCCTTGTTTTTTGAAAGAAAGCATTGGCACAGACTCTCTCCCCTTAACTGATTTTATCACGCGGACAATCCGCTAACACTGCGAGCCATGACATAAACCCCTGCAGTTTTTTTCAGGACGCTTGTAAGCTTTAGCTTCATTGTGAGGCAAGATTTATTTCCTCCGTGTTGCTGATGAGACCCCAGAGACCCTCTTTCAGAGTCTGGGTACCATGGCAACAAGCATGACTGAAGGAGTAACACAGGGCGGACTGTGAAAGCTTCAGGTGACACAAGCTTGTGGCCTGGAAACACGTCCGTCTGTCCATCCGTCCATTCATCCGATACATTCTTATTAAGCACCAAACATGTGTCCATTTCTGTGATTTCTGTCATATGTGTAGATGGTGAACAACAGATGCCCGCTGGAGCTGCCCCCTCCTCCCGAGCTTCCTGTCTCTGGACTAGAATGTCCCCGGGCGAAGCTTTATTCCGGCAGCAGCAAATCGGGTAGCTGTGGAAACTGCGTCACCTTTCCCAAACACCTGAATAACACGGGAGAAGAGGAGGATGTGTCCGCGGGCAGCCCTGCCCTTCATGTCTGGAAACTGGTTGTGTCTCCCGGATGGTGGCCTTGGAACATCATCTAGGAGGTCCGTGCAAGACTCCCTGTCACGCATGCATTCCTTGTCCCACTGCCTGGGGCCTACCAGTTCCTCTCCCTCTTCTCTGCCTGCCTCTCCCTCTACTAGAAAAAAGGGCACTTAAAATTCACACATACAGATGTCCCTGCCCTGCCATCTGCAAGGAACACGTTCCAGGGTCCCCCGTGGGTGCCTGAAACCACGGACAGCACCAAACCCTACACAGTGATACCTTGGAGTCCGAACGCCCCAACACTCAAACAACTTGGAATCTGAACGAAAAAAAAACAAGCTGATTTTGCCTCGGAATCCGAACGCTGCTTTGGAATCCAAACGCCAACACGTTGTGCGCGTGGGACGTATTTACTGTAGGGCCCGTAGCTTTATCCGGACACCCACTTGTCTGGGAGCTCAAACAGGGTTCTGGGATGGTTTAAGTTCCAATTCCAAGGCATCCCTGTATGTACCGTGTTTTTTCTTATACATACATATTATGATGAATTCATGAGTTAGGCACAGTAAGAGATGAACAATAATAACTAATAAAACGGAACAATTATAACCACACGCTGTAATAAAAGTTAAGTGAGTGGCTTGGGGCCATTATTAAGTAAAATCAGGATGCCTTGAACACAAGCCCTGTGCTACCCCGCAGACCATGTGATAACTGAGATGGCTACTAAGTGACAAACGGGGGGGAGGCTCACACCAGGGGGTGACTGACCCCGGACAAAGGGATGCCTCACGCCTAGGTGGGATGGGGCTGCACGGCGGCGTGCGATTTCCTCACGCTCCTCAGAACGGCTGGCAGTTTAAGGCTGATGAGTTGTTTATTTCTGGAACTTTCCACTTCATGTTTTTGAAGCACAGTTGCTGGTGGGTAATGAAACCACAGAAAGTGAAGTCATGAAGGGAAGACTGCTGCACGTATTACAGAGAAGGGATCGGCGGCGTTAGCGATCCACCAGATGGTCCGTGTAGGCTGATGGCATGGACTTCAGGCTGGGCTGGGTCCCAGGTTCCACCTGCAGCCCGGCCAGCCACCAAGGGGCAAGGGGATTCCGTTCACGGCCTTCTATTAGTCTGGGAGTCACGTGTCATTCCTGGGGACAAGGATAAAGTCAGACACTCGCATTACTGAGTGTCCCTAGCTCTGAGGAAGCTAATTCAGGAATGTAATTTGTAATTACAAGGCCAAGCTCCCTGAAGCCACTGGCAGCCTCAAGGCAGCCAGGGTGGGCCACCCCCAGCCTTTGCTTCTTCTCTCTCTCTCTCTCTGGTTGCGTCTAAATGTTCTGCAAACCAGGGTGTGGGGAGACCCAACGCTAAGTTCTGTATTTCCATGTCCGATCAGCAGGGGGAGGCCCTCCCAGCATTTTCTCCATTATCTGCTTCAGCCACACCACTCTTCTGGCTGTTCTAGAACATGCCCTGGGGCTTTGGTCCAGCTGTTTCCTCCTGGTCCTGTCTCTGCTCAACTCGCACCTTCCCAATAAAGTTCACTGATTGCCCTGCTTTATACAGAAACCTGCCTTCCGGTCTCACCTACCCAGGCCTGCTGGTCCCTCCTACCTCCGCTCCCATTTCTCTTTCTAACAGAGGCGTCGGCAGACCACGTCATAATACGTCACGGGCACACGGCCACACCCGCTCCTTTGGGTTTTCTGTGGCCACTTGCCCACGACAGCGGCTGACCTGAGTGGTGTAACAAGGAGCAATGAATGGGCTTGAGTCTAAACTGTGGACTCGCTGGCCCTTTCCAGACCGAGTAGGCCAACTCTACTCTCACACCTGGAGAGCCTAATTCTTATTCCTCCAGGAGAATGCAAACTCGGGAGGGAAGGGGTCTTTGTGTCTTCTGATCACTGATGTATCCCAAATACCTAGGACATAGATGGCACCCAGTCCGTATCTGTCAAATCAGTGTGTGAAAGAGACCCAGCAGCGTTAAACGCTCAGGCAAAGTCACTCTCTGACAAACCAGCTTCAGCCCAGACTGCCAGCCACGAAGACCTGCTCTTCATTGCCCCCCACCCACTACTGTCCGCTGCCTCACCAGAGCTACTGACCACCAGATAGGAAAAGATATGTGCTGCCCATCAGCTCTTAATCTTCTTAGTACACGCAAGGAAGACTGAGCCATGTCCTGACTCGACGTGAAGCACACGACTTCTAGAGGCGTCCCGGTGACTCCGCTCCGCCCAGCCACTGACCAGCGAACACCAAGGCTCCCACGGTCTGGAGGAGGCCTGGGCCAATTTCCTTTTTTGAATGTCGTGATGACTCTGGAGGTTGATGCTGTCATACCCACCAGCACCCACCCCTCCTGTAGGGCTTTTCCTCTCTGAAGACATCCTGACCCGGATGTCTGGCCCGAGCTGGAAGTGCAGGGCCAGTGGCTTTGGAGAGAGGTCAGGACACATGGTTTGGTGCCAGAAACCGTCGCTATGGGAGAAGCAGCCTCAGCTTGGGAAGGAGGCCCCCAAGGGACAGCAGGAAGAGGACTGAGGAAGGGGGGCGTGTGAGGTTCAGTGATGGTCACTCGCTTTGCACCCCGAGAGCAGACAGCCCATGGAGTGGGGCTAGAACATTGAGGTGACTGGTTCCTGATGGCCTGGAAAAGCCATCCGATGATGGGACCATACTTCACTGATTTAATCTCTGACTTAAGGAGTATAAGTTACCTTTCCATACAGCTCTGAGCATGAGATTTGTGTCTTCAAAAGAGGAAAGAGAAAAGGGACTCATTTGTTCTGGGGTGACATATCTATTGTTCCCTGTAATCGATGAGGCTCGGGCTAAATAGCTCCCACACGCTGCTGGAGATGTGGGCTGTTGAGCTCCCTCTCGGCGGCCCTGCTGGATGCGAGCCTCCAGACACACGCTGGACCGGACCGAGGGTTTCCAAACCCAGCCCTGGGCCTGGTGTCCTCCTGGAGTCCAGGACATTGGGGAACCCAGGATTTGGACCCAGGCGGGTCTGAGCCCCAGGGTCATTCTCTTGCTATTACTCCACAGGCTCTGTGGCAGCCAGTACGATGTCACAGCAGGACTGTCCTCTACTGGCCCAGGGTTCTCCTCTCCGGACTTGCTTATTCTAAAGAAAACTTCCGGGGTGGGCTGCAGGTTACATTGGTAGTGTTGACAGAGCCATCTTGAAAAGGCATCACAGCATATCAGTAAAAATATTTAAAAGTTACAGAGAGGGGAGAATTTACTTTGGAAAAATTAATATGTAAAGAGTTAGACAAATAGTGTGTCTGGAGCAGTCTGTGCCGATCTGTTTAGCCAACGAAGAGAAGAAATCCAGGTGACTCAAGCCAAACATTTTTACTTGGCACATGAACTAATCACTTGGAGCAGCTCTGACAAGCTTATTTTTATGGGGAAAAAAAAACACCACCATAATTTTGCAGGAGAAAAGAGCAATCTTCATACCAGAAAGCGAGTATATCTATATTCATGTGTCTGTCTCTACATGGCTTGACTTTGGCTTTGAAACACCGGTGTTGGTTCTTTGCTCCCCAAAATCAAAACACTACGCATTATTTTGGGGATCACACATTGCCAAGTGAGAAGGGGGGTAGCTTTTCTTAGGGCATAAATATTACCTTCCTCAGCCAGTAGGTGCCACTGTTCATTTATCAGAAATCAAACCGAAAGCCAAGGCAAGTGCCCGGGCTAAAATAACAAGCATGTTTTCTGGAAATAAAATAACCAGTAAGTACTAAGAAAGGATGATTTTCCTTCACAGGTGTCTCCAAATCAAAGCTGAAGTGTGAACAACAGTTCACTCTTTCTCTGGCCTCCCTCGTCGTATTTGCTTCCAGAACTTTAGCACCATTGTAAGAATTCCTTCTACACCGTATGTGTACCTCAGCTCTCACTGCCTGACCCTATAAACATTTAGCTCGTAAAGGACATTGGCATTTCCAGGTTTAGCCAGTGGAGTTTCCTAGTATTTCAGCAGAAACTGGAAAAATGATACTTAATGCTGCCTACATAGACCCCGCTCCCAGCAAATCACTGATACCATATTTTTCCTTGTATAAGATGATACTTTTGTCTAAAATTGTTAGCTCAAAAATCAGGGGTCATCTTATACACAGAAGTAACACGGGTATTGATTTTTTAATGTTGGGCTAGAAAAGTAGGGGTTGTCTTATACATGGGTGGTGGTGAGGGTCTTATACATGGAAAAATATGGTACAAATAGAACATTAAAGGCATGCTCTAAAAATATGTTAGCTACAAACACATCATGTACATCAAGGATATAGAATTATGCATTTGCATGTTAACTGTTCTATATATATATATAAAATTAAAATAATAGTGATCCTTTATTGCACATAATGCACTCACTGCACAGGAAGTTACATGCTTTGCAGATGAGGTCTGACAATTAAGTTCATGAACTCACCCTAGGAAAAGTGCTACTGCGGACTATCACTACGGTCATCTTCAAAGTCTTCCCTTTGGGAAGCTATACATCGAGGCCAGTGCCTCGTTCACCTTTACAGAAATTTTGGAACTCTTTTTCTGGAAAGGCCATCAGAGCCGTCCTCATATTACCCTTGATATCCTGAATGTCATCAAAATGTTTTATCTTTCAATAATTCCTTTATCTTCAGATAAAGAAAACAGTCACTGGGGCCAGATCAGGTGAGTAGGGAGGCTGTTCCAAGACAGTTATTTGTTGACTGGCTAAAAACTCCCTCACAGACAGTGCTGTGTGAGCTGGTGCACTGTCGTGATGCAAGAGTCATGAGTTGTTGGTGAAAAGTTCAGGTCGTTTTTGTCTCACTTTTTCATGCAGACTTTTCAGCACTTCCAGATAGTCAACTTGTCATTTATTTTTGTTATTTTGATTAATTATATAATACCAGTCATTTTAATAACTTAATCAGGAAAAATATTAACACTTAGACCCTCATGTCTCCTAAGAAATGGAAAAATGAAAAACTTTGTACATATATTTGTAGCAAAGGTCCAGAGCAGGTGATCAATAAAAGACATCCAAACAAAACGTTTACATCAGGGACTGAGCGGAGTGGAATGGAAATGCCAGGAGTAAACAATGTGGCATGCACCTCTCACCGCAATGAGAGCTTGCTCAAGTACCTAGAGAGTGAGGGACATGAACCTCAAATCCCCACTGGGCGTGGGTTCCACGTCACTCATTTAAAGGGGGGCTGTGCTGCTCCTTGAAATAAAAAAGTCAATATTTAAGCATTTATAATGTTCCAGAAATTCCACTTTTTGCAAACGTTTATGCCTAGGAAAAATGTTATAGATCAAGTTAAAAACTTGCGAGGAGGTGCCCAGTTTTCAACATTTTGGGTGGGGGTGGGGGTCTAGAGTGAAACCACGGTGAGGCCACCACTTGGGATCATCCTGTCCATCAGTGTCCTTTCTCTTCACTCGTTGTTTTGCTCATGAGATGCCAGCTCAGCACTGCCGTCAATCACAGGGAACAGTCTACCGGAATGTTCCTGAGCACTGTTTGCCCTCCGCTATAATCCTGGGCTAGTATCTGCAGTGCATGGGGGTGGGGGGTGGGGGGCTGGCCCTGAAGCTTGTTACAGAAGCCCCGCGCTTTTCTGCTTCTTGCCCACTTTCTTCTGGTTGTCAGAACCTCCCAAGCTGCAGGAATGGGGCCCCAACCCCTCAGGATAGTACCTTTCTGGGGCTGGGTGAGCTCTGACACACACACAACTGTCACAAAGAATGTTCTAGAGTCAACACACGGTGCGGGCCTGTATCTTAACCACCCATGTAGCTGCTGAGCAAGTCATTTCACCCGCCTTCACCTTGGCATTCTCATCTGTAAAGGGTGATTTCACAATGTCCTCTCTTGGCTATAGCTGATTTAGGGGGGGTGGCTCTTTGAAAATGGAAACGCATGATACGTCTAAGCCGCTCTTCAATGGCTTGGCAGGCTGAACTGAATTCAGTAGCATTTTCTTTCTGTTACAGATGCAGCTTTGAAACTACACAAAACAACACCAGACAAGATAAAAAAAGAACAGGAATCTGGCCAGCGCCCCACCACGGGTAACATGGTGTTTGGTTTAGGGGACAGAAGAGAAGGTGGGTGAAGAGATACTGGGAAGAAGTCCAGCTTCTGGCTGTGACTTGCCGAAGGCCCTCATCTGTCCAGCATGTTCTCTCTCTCATGCTCGTGACAAAGAAATACAACCTTTGGCCAATTGCATTTTTGCTCCACTGGTAACTAGGTTAATGTGACCTGACAAGGCTGATGAGACAGCACAGGAAAAAATAAAATGCGTACTTCTGTGCAGCTCAGTCTAACAAAGGTAAAGTGGGTGGGATGTAAAGGTCTGTCAGAAAGAAAGAGATTATTTCGCTTATAAGATATTGCAGGGGAAGCCGGGATGGCTCAGTAGGTTGAGCTCAGTTGCTATGTAGGCCTTCGTCTGTCCATGTAATCCCAAGTACAAACCCTGACTGAAGACACGCAAAGTCAGGGTGGCAATAGCTAGGGCAGACACCTGACATTACTTGAGTAGGGTGGAGCAAAGTACATAATGCACATCATTTACAAAATCCTCACAGGGAGATGGCTGGTCCCAGAAGCTTCGTTACCGACTGGAACAGGCGGTATTTCTGTGCTCTGTAGACTCTCTTACACGGAGAAGACATAAACGTAATATACAGCGGGGAGGGTAGACGGCATGCCGTGTACCTGCAGGAAGGGGAAATGGGGGACATAAGGGGCATAGGGTTCATGTGGAAACTGAGAAAAGAAAGAAAAAACAAAACAAAACAAATGGATGTTCTTAAAGGACCCCTAAGTTGTAAAGTGCTGCATAAATATTAGATATCAGATGCTCATCATACATGTAAGTCTACTGCGCAATGCTGCCTGTGTATTAGCTTAGGAAAACAAACAACTATACATCTTATTTAGCCGATTAATATACATTTTACAGAAAGCAGGACAGATATAGCTGTCCTGTTTATTTTAAGAAATATAAGCACACAAAAGGCTAAGAAAGGCAGATGTAGCATGTTCTTAGTGCTGTGGCTAAATTCTTAAATGGAAACGGTTTTTATAATTCAGATTGGGCTATGGCAGTTGATTGCTATAGAATTCTTGGTTTTTTTGTTTGTTTTCTTTTCAGTGTAGTTCTTTCAGAGACAGAGATGGAAGGTCAATCTCACTTTGTGAAAGAGAAAGAAAGGTGACTCTCGTCACTGTAACATAATGTAGCAGGTCCCCAGGTGGAATCTGGAGGAAAAAGGAGACAAGGTCCTCATAATGTCACGCCTGAAAGGAAGCGGATGCCCAGGATCTTCTCAGAAGAACAATGACTCATTCTGCGCCCCGCTCCACAGCAGATGCGCGGCCCCCGCAACTGGCTTCCCTCCAAGAACATGGAAGAAATAAAGAGGGCAGAGCCAGGAGGCGGCTGCTGGAGACCCTGCCGGGAGGCTTTCTGGTGGGCGGAGAGCAATCAGCAAAGCGCTTTGGAATCACAGAATTACACACCAAGTGTCAGCTGTGGGAGACGTGGCGCTGCACAGAAGTACGGATGCAAATAGGCCGGATAAACGAAAGTGTGCTGTCACCCAGAGCTCTGTTTATAGCTGAAGGCAACTCCGGCTGTAATTATCCGGGTGCCATTAACTGTGTGGGAGCAGCCACCCAGGGGCACGTAAAAGATGCCACCTGAAGTTACACGTCTTCCCTTTCTGATGATAACGCTAGATCTCCGGGAGCATGAAATCTGTCCTGAACTAACGCGGCTGGGGCACGAGGATGACGCGTGGACCTCTGGTGAAATATAGAGATGGGTTTTCACTATTTACCACGCATCTCAGCGCAATTCTCACCGTTAACTAAAAAACAGATGGTGGGAGATCGGGCTTCCGTAGCTGCATTCGGAACCTTTCCCATACTGTTTAGTTGAATTCTCATGCTCACCTTCTGAGGCAGGTGTCACAGCTCTGACGGACTAGGTCAAGGTCACCCAACTGAAAGGGAGTCAAAGCCGAATTTGATGGTCAGTATTCTGACCCCAGGTTTTCACTCTTTTTTTTTTTTTTTTGACACAGAGAGACAGAGGCAGAGAGAGACAGAGAGAAGGGAGAGGGCCCAGGGCAGTCTCCATAGTTGTATGTCATCAGTTTTCAACATGGTTTCATTCCACACAGGTGGGTGGGGGCTGAGCAGGGCGGGAACTGGGCTGGGGGCCTCCCACATAGGAAGCACACCCCCTCGAGCCAGGGGCCAAATTGGGGGGTGAGAACCGAACTGGGGGCCTCCTGCATGGGAAGCACACCCCATTTCAGCATGTGGGTCCGCACGGGCTGGGGCTGGAATTCGATCCTCAGACCCCGGGGCTGCAAAGCAAGAGCTCAACCTGCTGAACCATCTGGCTTTCTCTCACACTTTTTATTAGATCACAAGTTCCCAACCAAAGGCAATTTTATCCACTCATCCCCAACCCCACCCCAGGGGACTCTTGATGATGTTTGGGGACATTTTTGGTTCACAACTAGGGGATGCTACTGGTAGGTCTAGTGCGCAGACACCAGGGATGCTGCTAATCATCCTACAATGTGAGGGAAGACCCCACGGGAAGGGATTATCTGGCCCTAAATGTCAGGAGTGCCTGATACCGAGGCCGAGGGGCCACACACTCTGTGGGGTGCATCTCAAGACACAGAACCGCTCATGAAGAGGCACCGTGGACTCACCAAGGGCCTGGGAGTTGCTGGGTGGGAATAAGAAAGTCCTGTTTCCACCTCACAGACAGGGAAGCCGGCAGGAGGTGAGGCGCTCAGAATTCCTAATGTATCCATCAGAAATGCCTTCGGAGATTGCCTGGATCCACCTGGTCCTTTCAGAACCCAGGAGGCATTTCCCACGGCACCAGAAGCTCTCAATGGCCCCCTAACACCGTTCTGCACGCACGTGAGAGAGCAGAGTAGCCCTGGGTTTCCCGTGGGATCTTTATTTGTCTCCCAGAGTTTCCCGTGGGATCTTTATTTGTCTCCCAGAATATTAAAGACTCGCATCTGACAGAATACAAATCAGAGGCTAATGTGATAAGAGGCTGAACTGATGGCGTCTCTAGAAAATAGAAGACTGAAATGTCAGTTGAAAGACACAAAGAAAGATGGGATCGCTTTTGAAAAAATCTCATTGGCAAAGATGTAGAGGATTTTCCTAACCAAAGTGTTCTCTGCTAAAAGCATCTCAGAGGGATTCTGAATTTAAACCAGCTAAACAGCATCGGGTGTTTGGGGGGCGGGAGCAGGTTAAGTCGAGCAAAGTCAGGGAAGGTCTGTCTGCAGCTAAAAGCTGATTCAACAACACAGAGAAACCAGGAGACGCTCACGGAAGGATGTGGACAGAGCCTTGTGAAGGGGAGTGTGGGAGTTCAGCTCAGCTCCCTAGAGAATCACCACACTCAGCCATCATTGGGCTCCTTTACAATAAGGTGACCAGATGTTAACATTGGTGAAGCGGGACACCATTGACCGGGGTGGGGGAGGGGGTTCTTGATTAAAAATTGGGTCTATCTCCCGCCGTTCCCTAGCTTGTCGTGCATTCTTTCCAAACATCGGGACTTTTTTAAAACGCCGCAGGACGCGGGACACATTGTTAAAAATCGGGACTGTCCCGCCCAAAGCGGGACGTCTGGTCACCTTATGCTAAGCCGACAGCCCTAGTGGGACCTCAAATGGGGAGCCTCGGTCTGCGAGTTGCGGATTTCACTGCGGCACAAGGGGAGGCCACGTACGACTAATCACTAATCGTCACCAAGCAGTTTTATTTTCATCCCGGCTTTAATAAACGCACACGTGCCCCGCTAGCTCTGGATTATTTAGCATTACAGCAGTCAGAAGACAGGCCGTCCCCCAGTCTGACAGAAAGAGTTGTAATCATCTCTCAGTAAACTTCGATTCCTCTGAAATAGAAGGCATTATTTCTCCACTTCCAAAGTCAGTACAGATTCACAGAAGGGGCTTCCCATCTCCTGCCACAAGGAAAAATAGGAAATGATGAGTGCAAAAAAAAGTACTCCAGGAAATGAGTCTGAAGTCCTTATGCTGGAAGGTGACATTTAAGACACTATGACTTACTGTCCCTAGAAAGGTTCAGGTTGGTGATAACAACAAATAGCTTTTATTCAAAACCATTCATCAATATGATTTGAAGAAGTCCTGGGCTTAATCTTCTCGAAAATCCATACTCTTGCTTCTACCCTAGCAGGCGAGACCATAGGGCACTGGCTGCAATGCCATGCTCGGGGGTGTGGGCTACAGGGGCCAGAGAATTGGGTCCCCAAGGAATGGCCCCGGGGCTACCGCTGCTTCATCACGTGGTGGCCTGTGGCAGGGGTGGTCTTTGCTGGCTGGGACCGGGTTGTTGGAGTCCCTGGTCAATGTGGCCTGAGGGTTAGCTGTTCACTCAGTGGTCCCACTGACCTACAAACACCCATTCTTGCTTTTTGACAAAGCTTCTGCGAGGGTGACAGTAGACACCCACACTTCCAGGGAGGATGAGAAGGAAACACAGGGGGTTCTCTGCCTTTTGAGGGTGGAGATAAGAACTGACGTTCCTGTGTGGACTTCTCTGTTATCCCTTTACCACGAACTCTCTCTTGTTTGATGAAGATGGGCACCCTGCTAATGAGATTTTATTATCTCTGTTTCAGAGATGAGGACGTTAGGGCCCAGGGAGGTTAACTGACTTGCTTAAGGTTAAGAAAATGAGGACTAGAGTCAGGTGCTGCATACCTGTGGTCTCTCTTATGCTAATGAGCCTTCCCACATGCGAGCTGGCTGGAGTTGAGTAAATGAGAACCATGGCAGGGTGAGGGGACCTCTGAAAGCTAATCATTAAATGCTTCCTGGAAGATAAAGCTCATTATCTTACTAGACTTCATAATGTCCCCAAGGAAAGAAATCTGACCACCGGTTTACAGAGCTATTACAAATTATAGGTTATAAGTTATCAACAATCAGCCCAGACAGCGAGATGTAAACGCTGTACTATATATGAACAACTCATTAAAAAATGGTCATAAACAACAACAGCAACAACAACAATCCTCCTCTGTCTGCACAGTAATGTTCAGGCAGCATCACCTTTGATAAATGTAAATGCGCTCCCGCTCCTGAAATTACTCCGGCCCACGCGGGCTCCGGGTTAATGGGCAGAGTGGAGCCCTGGGCTGTTCTGGACACCTCTCCCAGTGTCTTCCGCTATGGAATGAACGCGCTGTCTAACTGTGGCCATTAGGACCTCGTGACCTTACACGATGAAGGGAAAGATGCTGGTATGAGAATCTGTTCCTATTTCACCTGCCTGGAACACAAGCCAATGTCTGTTAATTAGCTGCAGTTAGAATGTTAGGCATGAAAGACAAAACCTGTGGGTGGCACAGAGGGGGTCAGTGAGCAGTGGGCTCTCAGGACCTGCGAACTGGTCCCCACCATGGAAGAGATGCAAGGTTCTCCTCCACAGACACATACTCTGTGTAACAGGAACGTGACCCGGGGAACACGTTCAGCCAAAGCCACCAAACCCCCTCCCTCCACAAACACACATGTCCCTGCACTAACCCCCAAGTTCATCCGACCTGGCGGACGCGTGAACAGCCTGCCCGTTGCCTGCCATGCACCGCTTTTCCGTTCTGTGAACTAGCGGCTCGCCGAGCTCTGAACAGTCCCGCAGCCGCTGGTTACCGGCACACGACAGCTGCCGTTCCATCGGCTCATGTTAATGGATGGGGGGCAGTGGGGCTCGGAAAAGCCAGACCCCTCCCAGGGGGCTCGTGCAGGGCGCTCGGCCTGTCTGCGGGGTGCGGGGGCTCCTGAGAAAGGCGAGCTGTGGGCAGGTGCTGCTGGGTGAGTCCTCTGTCTCCGTGATGGATGAAGTGACACTCCTGACATGCTGGGTGGGCAGGATCTGTATGTGCAACTTAGTTTGCATTTCAGTTACTTTGGAAAAAGGCTTCCAGAGGTTTTGGCCAGAGGTATTGTGTACCTTACCAGTTAAATGGACCCATTCCTGTTTTGCTAAGGTAAGAAATAGTTATTTATTAAAAAAGAAAACAACCTCAAACCCTAGAAAGCAGAGTTTCTCACGGTTTTTCTAGGGGATTGGGCTCAGGGCCTGCTTTTTATTTCCAGGCAGCCCCTGCCTACTCTTGACTCTGGGCTGGGCTTGCAGTCGGGATCAGGGCTGATACCACGGAGCGCCCACGATCACTGAGCTCAGAGAGGCGAGCCCACCCCAGCCAGTCTAGGCCGAGGAAGACAGAAGCCACACTTGATGACCACTTGGAGGCTCCCTGACGTAGGAAGATAAGGACAGACAACAAGCCACACACAGAGTGACGGAGACGGTGGAGGGGCCCTGGGGCCTGGAGTGAAGTCCCTGGGGGCTCAGCCACACACTGCTGCCAGTCGCAAGGCGGTAGAATCAGGCTCTGTGACCGTGGGGCCGCCTTCCCTTCCCTCCTGCACGGGGACATGGCTGAGTGGGAGGAAGGCGGACTGTCTTCCCTCCACGTTCCAAGGCTCCTGGGCCCGCTTCCTAGAATAAAGCATCTTAGAGTCCGTTGGCTGCAGTGTGGGTGGCCGGCAGTGAGCAGGAGCGTGGGGTCACGTGGGGTGCTCAGCTCGTCCTTGAGGCCGCTGACCAAGGCGGAGGGGCACCTTGTACCCGAAGCCCAGGCGTGAGCTTTCAGGCAGGCGTGTGAGGCCATCACTGGGTGGGAAGCTGCACCCATTCCAGAGCAGCCTTGACTTGGGGGGATGGGTTCCTTAGCCTGGGGTACAGTTCAGAGGCCAGAAGCAGGCTCAGGGATTGGGGGTGTCCAGCCTCACTGTGCCCCTCACCCAGCACCCCAGGGGCGGCAGAAGTGAATGTGGAGTGGGAGGCTTCCTGGGGCTGAGCACTATGCACTTTGGTCAGGGCCTCTGTACAGGTTTCGGTGGCCGGGTGTGACCTGGGACAACTGGGAGGGGTGGCCAAGCCCCAGTGGCCTGAGCAGCCACAGGAAGGAAGGCCCCCCAAGAACCCCATTCCGGAGCCCCGGAGCCTGGCTGCGGAGCCAGCATTGGCTTCATTTAGAAGCATCCTAGACATAGGTCTCTGGTGTCCTCGTGGCAGGGCAGAGTTCCTACCTGTCCCCAGAGCAATCTGGTTTTAACTGCTCACCTAAACTCTACTTGCACATTTAGACGCGACGTTCAGAGCCCGTTTTCTCCCCGTGGTTTGTGAGGCCTCCCTTTGCATCACATGAAAGCCCTCCACCGATGAGACACCTTTTCCTTCTCTCACTTCTAACCACCCTCCTACACGGGGGATCGCAGCCAGGAGTGAGGGAGGCCCGCGTGGGAGGCGGCCGCGGCAGCACACACACCGCTCTGCACGTTGCCGTAAATCCCCACTTAACTCCCTCCACCCGGGCAGGTCCCCGCTGTGCACGAAGAGCCACAGTCATGCAGCCCCGCCGGGCTCCTGATCAGCGAGAGCGCGCTGCGGTCCCCACCATGCTGTCCCCTCTGCCCGCTGCAGGTTTGCCTGTGAAGGTGGCTCTTTTTCCTTCCTGAGGTTAAACAGGATTTCTTTCCTGCCCGCGCAGGGCAGGCGACGTCTTAACGATCTCTAAGGAAAGAACGGGCTGGATAGCAGGAAAATATCCTCTTTAATCCCATTTTCCTTCTCACCCCACACTGTGCTGTTACCATGGCAACATCCTACCTGCTCCTGGGAAGGGCTCCATGTCCCTGTGAAGTAACCGAGAGCTGCCTTTTCAGTCAGAGAGGAGACTGCTGTTCAGTGACCATTTTCCCCTGGGCGTCTAAATTCTTCCGTTCTCTATGGCACGCTCCATCTAGGGGTGCCCTGTGGCTAACGGCTAAAACTCGCTTCTTCGACTCCCAACCGTGTTATCCTCTAAGCCTTTCCGAACTGAACTCAGTAGAAATGAATGTATATTTCGTTCTCTACACGAATAGCTTTTTCTCCACGCGTCAGTTTAAGTTTAGAAAAAAAAAATAATTTTGGGGAAAATTTTCCATACACCTGCCGTCGTTTCTTTCCTGTCTTTATACAGGTAATATATACTGTGTACATACGAGGGTTGTCCGGAAAAAGTCCAGCCATACAAGCCCCTATTTTTTTTCATACAACATGGCTGGATACTTTCTGGACAGCCCTTGTATGTAATAAAATAGATATGATGAAACACAATATATATTATCTAATGAAATATTTCCGAGACACAGGAAAACACAGAAACTACGGGGTTATAAGTGCTCATGTACCTACTTTTCAGGCTTAACATATGTTGGCCGGGGGGCATTTATATTTCAAATTTGTAAGAAGCAAAAGGTTACAGAATAACATCTATTCTGAGGGGTGTGTATATCTTTTCCATCCAAGTCTTTGCATTTTTGTTACACATTTATGTGTAAGACATTTTTTTTGGTCAGCTCTCTCCTAATTGCATGCATGCGTGCATGCGTGCGTGTGGCTGGGGGGGATGCTAAATATCTCCACTGGATGTCTGGGAAGCTAAGAGCCCCAGGATCATTTGTTATCTTTATAGCCTTTCATATATTTGCCTGGCAGTCCTTATAAGTCGGAGTCCAGGTTAATATTCCCGAAAGTGTGGACTTCCTATTTTAGAATCAAAAACGGGGTTGCCGGGATGGCTCAGTGGGTTGAGTGTTCCTATTGCAGCCCTGGGGTCCAAGGGTCTGAGGATCGAGTCCTAGTCCCGGCCCCAGTCTGTGTGGACCCATATGCAGAACTGGGGTGTGCTTCCCACCCCAGTCCGGTTCCCTCCCAGGTGAGACTTCCATGTGGGAGGCCCCTAGTTCTGCTCCCACCCTGGGTGTGCCTCCCATGTAGGAGGCCCCTGGCCTGGCTCCTGCCCTGTGCAGCCCCCGCCCACCTGTGCAGAATGAAACCATGTGGAAAACTAATGACGTAAAACTATGGAGACGGCTCTGGGCCCTCCCCCTTCTCTCTGTCTCTCTGTCAAAAACAGTAAAATCTTTAAAAAAAATTAAAAAAGCATAAAAGCCTTCATATCAGAGGGTCATTGTGGGTCCCCTACAGCACAGAAAGCCCAGGGCTTTGTCCCTAAAGGTCACACTAAAGATGTGGTGGGTCTGAGGTCTTGTCCATTCAAACTAAAGTGATGAAAGAGTCGATACAGAGAAGCCAGCTGTCACCCGGGGGTGGCGGGGATGGCTGACTTATGGGCATTATGAATGAAGCAATCAGGACTCAGGTAAGAACATTATCCTGGATAAATGGTCTGTGGTTATCGACCTGGGCCAACTTGACAGAAAAGAAGCTCTATGTATTATTGCTACAATTACTTGATTTATACTTGCAATTTAGGATTTGTGTGCTCACTCAATGCTGTCAATATCAAAAAGTAGCACCCTCGTTTCAAAATCTGACATTTGGATTCCGTCTCACGGTTTAGTATGTCCGCCAAGCAAAAGAACTGTCAATCCAGGTCATTTGCCTTCAACAGCTTGAAACACAAAGTAATCAGGGAGAAAACCAACCAAAAATCAAACAAAAAGACCTCAAATCAGGCTTCCAGGCTTACAAAAATAAAGGGAAAAGACTCTTTTCATCCATCCTTGTTTACGCTGTCGTGTCTCATCTTGCGCCCCATGGGAAGGTCATTCTGTTGAAAGCAGGTCACTCAGGGAGCACTTCAGGCTGTTACACGTGACATGTCTGCCAGGGCCTGGCGGTGGTTCTCTGTCTTCTCAGATTCACATGCCACAGAAACGGCAGAGATAACCGAAGCTGATCGGCAAGCACACACAGCGACGAGGGCAGCCGAGCTAAACGGCTCGGGGAGGGGCGGAAGGCCGGGGTCCTGGTCTCAGAGAAGCCGGAGCCTCCGGGAGAGACTTACCCTTCTGGGGGTGATGGGTGAAGACATGGGGTGAGGCAGAGGCAGGGTGCACTTACTGTGCTTCCTAAGCGGACAGCACTCCACAGTTTCTCAACACACTAGGCCTGACCTCTCATGCTACGTGGATGTCCCCCGTTCTCCTGCGTCACCTGCGTTAAGTACAAGAAGGGTGAAGGGCCAGTCATTCTACTGCCCAACGAGAAAGGACATTTTGGGCCTGAGTGCACCGACCTGGTCTTGCTCGGTAAGAGAGGTCAAAAGTAGAGAGGTGTGAGGTGCATGAGTGTGACCCTTTCTCCTTCCTTGTTCACCCACAGGGCCACAGAGCTGGGGGCTCACTCAGGAGAAGACCTGGTCTCATCACTCAGAAACTCTTTTTCCTCATAGAAATCTGGAGATACTACGATGACTGGAAGAGGCCTGGGGGGGGGCGTATTTGGACATTAAAGCCATGATCCTTTCCCTTGAAGAGTAATGGTCTCATAGTAGTGCTGAGATCCAGGTCCTACAGGAGTGCTGAGTTCTAGGTCATATAGGAGCACTGAGTTCTAGGTTTCACAAGAGTGCTGAGTTCTAGGTCACACAGGAGTGTTGTGTTCTAGGTCACACAGGAGTGTTAAGTTCTAGGTCATATAGGAGTGCTGAGTTCTAGGTCCTACAGGAGTGCTGAGTTCTAGGTCATATAGGAGCACTGAGTTCTAAGTTTCACAAGAGTGCTGAGTTCTAGGTCACACAGGAGTGTCACGTTCTAGGTCACACAGGAGTGTTAAGTTCTAGGTCATATAGGAGCACTGAGTTCTAGGTCTCACAGGAGTATTGAGTTCCAGATCCCACAGGAGAGCTGAGTTCTAGGTCTCACAGGAGTGCTGAGTTCTAGGACTAGGATTGGACATGGATGGATAGTTTGAGAGCATGGCAAAAAGGTCTAAGTTGTTTATTTTAAAAGTATTCACCAAGAGTCTTCTATATGCAAGGCCCCTCCCACACTACTTGTCGTGCTTGGTGCTCAGGAATTCAGGAGTTCTCCACTTGGTCCAACCTGGTTTATTGGAGTTCTCCAGTGGAGTGTGAGGATACAGCTCTAGCTATGACAAGACTATTCCATTACTTTTATTGCACACATATCTCCCTCAGAACTTCACAGCATCTCCCTGAGCAGAGAACTCTAATTTCTACCAAAACTGTCAAAGGAATTACCAATGTTAGTAATTCCATAGGATGTACCCTTTCTAATTGCCTTTTGCTGACACAACTGTATTCTTAAATGGCATATGGGTGCCATACAAACACCGCAGACTCTCAGTTAACCAGCCATGGGAATCAGTAGATGCTGGATAAATGCAGTATTTCACAGAAGTTTTTGCCGGTTGCATGAGACTGCTGGTTGCTTGAGTTCCAGTTAATGGGGAGTCTACTATAATTCAAAATTCATGTTTAAATCTACATACAGTGCCTAGAACAATGATGTTACATGACTGCTTAATGCATGTATGCATGTATATATGTTGCATGTGTGCATGGATGGAAGGATGGGAGGATAGAAGGAAGGATGGATGGATGGAAGAAAGAAAGAAAGAATAAACAAATGCTGTGTGTGCTGAGAGCTGAAGCTGTATTGTATAAAACATCAAAAAGGGCAGACAGAGCAATCAAGGCATAAAAATCTACTGCGAGGTACAAAATTGCTTAAACCTGCACCATCAGGTTTAAACAGTATGAGAAACAATTTGTAGACCATCACATATAGACCCCCATCCCCCCTTTTTAAAGGCAGTCTTCTTTGATCCTTTCTTTGTAGCTATTTGGAAAGAAGACAGCACACATCACCGTTTGGTATTTCAAAGGTTGCGGGCTATTACGGAACAGCCGCTGAACTCTCATGCAGAAAACGACTACTTTCTGATTTACTTGGGATGCTTCAAACCCTGGCGAGAACGAAAGAATCCCATGGTCTGTTATCAGCACACTTAGAAGGAGAGAAAGAGAAGTACGGCTCTTCGTGCAGTCAAATTTCCTTTGCTAAACAGGGCAGCCCCCGTTCAGGAAAGCTTTGGGGACAGCACACAAGGGAATCCCAGGGCCACTGCTTATCTAGGGAAGGGAAGGTCTTTTCTGCCGCTTACAGATGTTGAAAACGTGCTGTCACGCCTTAATCATGGTCATTATTGGAGAATGGGACTGAAACTTTAATTATTAAGTAGAAAGAACCATAAAGCCCTTCCATCCCGCATCTGGACTGCTATGAGCGCAGCTGCTGTGAACCTGGCAGCGTGTTACCACTGCGCTGTGACCCCCACCGAGGGGGAGACAGCTGCCTGTCGACCCCCTGCCAGCTGCCTGTCTCCTAAAATGCCAGCTCACTGTGGACTGCAGGGCCCGTGTTCAGCCAAATGCTCGGGAACGTGAAAACACCAGTGGTTTCTTTCCTATATAGAAATGAAGTGCGACTACCCTTGATTTCATAGCAAAGGAGTATTTCCAAGCCACGAAAGCCTCATTTTCAACCATTCAGCACAAAGGTTCGGCTTAAAGCATGTTTGTTTTCTCTTTCTGCAGGACAAGGGGCATGAGATTGATGAGCTAGCTTCTCGCTTGCAGTGACCACCTCCTGTCTGCCGAGGTCTATTGTGTGGGGGGCGGTGGTCTGTGGGTAGGCGAGCTTGTCAAAGAGAGAGGCTGTCAGAGCTTCGTGAATTGGGGGTGCGCATGTTACCATGACTCACTGATACGTCGCTTCAGCTTTACAATCACCAAAAGCCATGGCAGGGTCTTTTTAAGGCGACAGTAAATATCATTACTTGGATAGTCTCAGTAGCCTTGATCTTAGCTGAGGGGAGAGAACCATGGCTTCTGTCACCCGTGGTAATGTCAAAGCTGAACGTTCCGTGGTCGGCAAGTGCCTCCTCTGCTCGGACCCTGTCACCTGCAGTCCAGTCCCTGGTAAGGCTCCTTTCAGATGTGGTGGCTGCCGCCTTGCAGATGACATGTGTGCCCCAGGTTCATTACACGGGAATCCCAATCAAACCCTAGTGGGTGGCATTGCAGGGTTCGCTTCCTCCTTGTCCACAGTAGAAAGTGGCTGTATTTTCTCTCTTCATCACGAGAACATTCTCAGAAATGCACTTGAAGTGACTATTAATTCCAGCATATAGTGAAAGTTCAGTGATCGTATCTGGTTTTAGTTTTTATTTTTTCTCAAAAGCCCATGCTACACACTTGTGGGAATGAAGCAGGGGTCTGTCTCCAAATCTTCGGAGCTGTTTGCAGGAATGTGGAACTTCTGGCTTGTGGGGCACCAGGGACGTCCTGGTCCCCAGCCTCTGGGCTCTACCCCTGTTGCCTCTCCTGGGACTTCCTCCCAAACAAGATGTTTTCTGGATTTTCTCACCTCCGTTTACAATGTTCTACTGTTGCAAGCTCTGGCAATTAAGTTCACGAATTTATCCTAGAAAAAGTGCTACACACCTCATTGCTGAACATCACTATGGTCACCTTCGAAGCACTCCCCTGGGAAGCTCTGCACTGATGCCAGCGCCTGGTCCACCCTTCAAAGCAATATGGGAACTCTTTATCTGGAATGGCCATCAGAGCCGTCATCCTATTACCCTTGATGTCCTGAATGTCATCAAAATGCCTTCCTTTTAATATTACCGTCATCTTTTGGAAAAGAAAAAACTCACTGGGGGCCAGATCAGGTGAGTAGGGAAGGTGTTCCAATACAGTTATTTATTTATTGGCTAAAAACTCCCTCACAGACAGCGCCGTGTGAGCTGGTGCACTGCCGTGATGCAAGAGCCATGAGTTGTTGTCAGAAAGTTCAGGTCCTTTTCATCTAACTTTTTCATGTGGCCTTTTCAGCATTTCCAGATAGTCAACTTGGTGGATTGTCCAGTTGGTACAAAGTCATAATGAACAATACCGCTGATATCAAAAACGGTGAGCAACATTGCTTAGACTCTTAATTTGGACCGAGGGAGCATTGTCAGTTGTGGAGAGTTGGCTGGCTTCTATGGTGCACTTTGACACTTTGCTTCAGGGCTGTAGTGACACACCTATGCGTCCTCACCAGTGATAACACGGACCTCTCTCTCCAAAAGGTCTTGGCAAATTCTGACGACCTATTGCTTTTGTCTGTCGGTGAGCTACTTTGGGACCATTTTTGCACACAGCTTTCTCATGCCAAGTTTCAGGTAAGATTTTCCTAACTGTTTCTCTATTGATGTTCACTTGGTCTGCTATGATTTTCACAGTCAGCTGATGATTTTGATGCACAATTTGACACATTTTTGCCACAGCAGTCAGCAGCGTCACACGGGGCAGAGGCTGAGCTGAGGTGGATGTGCAGACAGGAAGGACCAAATACATACGAGTGGTCTTACTTCCTCCAGTTTTGCACCATGTTTGTGTCTAGAGATGGTCTCCCAATATAAAATCAAAGTCTAGTCTCTAGAGAGAGCAGATCAAAAGTGAGCCTGCGGTCATTTATATTTTATGGTGTTTTCTATCCAGCCTTCTCTGGATTCTAACCTCAATGCCTAGCAAAGACCTAATTTCCAGCTATCTCTGGTTTCTAAGGCGACATTTTCTTTTTCTTTTTCTGTCAAAATACCACAGGAGGAAGTAATGTTAGGGCCTGATTTGGTATTCCGTTAATGTTATAGTGCATGCTCTCCCATTACCTAGGAGCTAATGACTAGCTAAATGAGTTCTATGGCCCAAAGCAAAGATAAGGTGGTTAGTATGTCTGACCAGTCATTAAAGTGTGTCTTCCTGGACAAATATCCTCTTAAGTGAAATGACCCCATGATGTTCTAGCAGCGGTATAGCTAACCCTTATTAAAAGGGCTCCTTTGAATATCTCCCCAGGGTAATCATATATATATAAAAAAGAATCAAAACTTAGTGTGTTGTTAGCAGAGGTTGACTGGCTGAATGATAAGCTGAATTAGCTGACAGTTGCTGCTAGAACATTCTGTAGCTGGCACATACACTCTGATTCTCCAGAGAACAATAGCAATAAAAAACATAGACCATGTTTTGCATCCCAAAGTTGGCGTCCTTGAAATAATCCATGATTTTGGTTCAAACGGGCTTCATATCTTGTGTACACAAAGACCACCATCTGAGGCTGGTAATACGTTCGATTTCTTCAGAATTCTTTCGCTCAATCTGTTTGTTGGTTAGGAAAAGCACTTACTATACAGAAGTGGATACAGAGTGGTTAGCAGTCCTGCACAGAATAGATGACACCGGACTAGAGGTACCATGAAAGGCAGGGAGGTAAGTACTTATGTCAATACTTCATAAAGGAAAAGAAGTGCCCAATGAGAATTATGGGTAACTGGGCACTAAGAGAGTCCCAAGGTCGGAGTGAGTGTTCTGGGGGCTGGCCAGCGCTGTATGTTGGAGAAGGGGGTGTACTGCACCCAGCAGAGTTCCTGAGGCATCAGTTTCTGAGCAGCCTGGAAGGTGACTGCTGAGTGCCACCTTCAGCGGGCACCTCTGCCGACAACTCTTGCTAGTACCAAGGGTGCCAGACCTCCCTCAGCTTTTCGAATGATGATCTTTTAGTTCTACCAGGATCACCCTTCCTGACCCCACCCTGCCCTAACCTGCTGTAGAATCTTGTCTTCTCAAGTATATGAGTCTAAGTGGGCATTAGGAACCTTAGTTTGACCCTTGAACCCTGCCTCTCCTGGGTTGTGGCCAGACTCTTTGGAATTCTGGTAACACTTTCTGAAGACACCAATTGCCAAGTTCTGAAGGACCTTTGGCTCCACCTGCATTGCACCTACTAGATGCTTTTTCTGACCAGGTTCATACTCAGATAAAGAATAGTCCCCTTTCAGGGACTGGAACTTTATAGTTAAAGGGCAAATGTTTATGGTCTCTTAGAGAGATCTTTAAATCATTGACTCGAGCCCCTGTGACACATAAAAGTTGGCAGCAACAGAGACAATGGTTTTGGACAATCTGTCCCCATTCACACTGTCAATCTGTTCGCATGAGACCCGCCTCCTGTCGTGGGCTCGGGCCCCCGCTGACTGTGCAAACAAACAAGCAAGCAAACAAAAAAGATAAGCTAGTTCGTCTCTGAGATGTGCTGCCCTTTTCTGGTGAGAAATGCCTCAAAGGAAGGCGAGGTCTGACCTGAAGGACACATGCAGCCATGTTGCTACAGCAGACATCTCCACACAACACACAGACATACAGTCACCGAGGACAGGCGATCTGACAAGAGACCCCTCTGTCTGTTTGAAAGCTATCAAGTACAGTGTAAAACAGAAGGGCCGCCAAGTCTGCCCCGGGAGAATGCGGTTCTCAGGCTCACGTACAAGCTGCTGTCTTTCTGTGATGCTCAGCCACACTCAGTTAGGCTGGATTTTCAGTCTTCCGTTTCTGGTGGCAGAATTAAAGCATCTTTTTAGGGTACAAGGATGGAATCTAGTTGAGCGACAGAGATGTGGCAACCCCGTCTGGGTGTGAGGCCTCACACACAAGCCGGCCTCCTCTCTGCTATGTGTCCTTTGTCCCAGAAACTACACTTGTGTGTCACTGGTTTTGTTTCCCGCTTCAGTGTTGCCTCTGGATGAAGAGCCTTGCTCGTTACTGCTCATCAGCGTCCTGCTGCTGAGGAAGCCATTTGCGCTGATGAATAGTTATCCTTTTAAATGCACTGGGCCAGCTGCATCGTGGGCAAGACTTCTGCCATCTATGCTCTCTCGTCTTAACTCTAATTCACTTATTCATTCATCACTAAACATTATTAAGGGCAGGCTACGTGCCTGGCACTGAGTTAGGCATTCGATTGATGTGACTACCCAGAATATCGACACGGTTCCAGCCCATGGGGAGTATATGAATGATTAAGTTCAGATGAGTTCAGTTCACCGTGCATTCACCAAGTTCTCAGAGGTGCTGGGCATATGGCATAACATTAGTCAGACAGGCTTCTTTCTGTAAGCCTATATAGTTCAATGGGGACATAAAAATAATGCTGTGAAATACAGACGCTACGGGGGGCAGGCTGGGCCATGCAGGATCCGATCTGGGGACGGGTAAGGCTTTCTGGCCACGAGGCTGCTGGAGATGAAGGGTGTGCAGGAGCCACACAGGAGTGACAGGCTGCTAATGCCCAGTGATGCCACCTTCTTCTCTCCTCCTTCATCAACACAACACCAGTTCTGTGCCCGGCTGACGACCCCTCTCGTGCTGTCCTTGCACTAGGCCGGCCTGTGAGCCCAAAGCAGAAGGTGCCGATGGAGCTTCCAGGAAGCAAAGTGCTCAGAGATGGAGTCTGGGTCCCTGCTGACCACGGAGGTCCCATACTGTCCCCGGATTTCAAACTTCCAGCCTTTTTTTATATGAGAAGGAATACACTTTTATTCCTTTTAACTCCCCTGTCCTCCACTCCCCTGTCTCCCCCACAGCCATACCTAACCATAAACCTAAAAAGTTGATGTACTATGTGAGGTGAGGATGAGAGAAGAGAGAAGGGACAGGTCAGGGAGGGGCCGTGTCTGAAGAGAGTTCCAGATGAGCCAAGGCACGGAGCCACGGCAATAAGATAATAGTGGGAAGGGAGGGGTGCGAGGGAGGGGCACCACCATTCCATGGTATCTTAGTTCAATAGCTCCCCATTCTATGTACTTCAAACTGTTACCTATCAGCATGCCTCTCCTACCTGGTAAATAGGGGAAGCCGGGATGACTCAGCGGGTTAAACTCTCACTTTGCAGCCCTGGGGACCAAGAATTGAATTTGAATCCTGGTCCTGGCAGGAGTGGACCCATATGTTGAACTGGGGTGAGCTTCCCATGTGAGAGGCCCCCAGCTCGGTTCTTCCCCCGTGGTTCAGCTCCTGGCTCGAGGGGGCATGTCTCCCATGCGGAGGCCCCCAGTCTGGTTCCTGCCCTGCGTGGCCCCCGCCCACCTGCGTGGAACAAAACCATGCCAGTGGCCCTGGGCATGACCTCAGGGCTGTACAGGTGGCGTCTCCATCCACCTTCCTGAGCTGGAGGGGGTGTGGGCGGACCTTGGGTGTGCAGGCTGGGTGTCTACCTCCATGTGCACCAGGATCCTTCTAGATGTGATGTGACAGAGCTGGACAAGACCTGGGACTGAGTTGGAGGAGGGGCGACTCTCTTAGTTTCTCTAAATTCTGGTAAAAGACTTCTGAGGGGTCGGGCAATTCTAGATCAGAACCTCACACACCAGGTCCTCCTTATTGCTCAAGGGAAAGAGGACAGGATATATTTTATGCAACAGTTTTCTAGTTTGATTTATAATTTTTAAATATTCTGGTATTTACATAGACCTGATTCGTTCTCTCCCCTGCCCTGCCCCTGTCCCCCCTCCCCTGGCGCTGCAAATGTTTGGACTTCAGGTAATTATTCCCGGATCAGAGGGGGAGGCAGGGACAGAAAAACAGACAGAGAGAAGCAGAAATAGCCTTTTAAACTTGTCCAGAAAGAAATACTAACATTAGCAGAGTACAGTTTCTGTGTTCTGGTTACAGGGGGGGAGGGGGGGGTTGTTTTCTTTTATTCACAGCTATATACAAGCAATTTTATAATCAGAAAACTATTTGCTCATGAGTTCAAAGCTGCAAAAATCAGTCTAGGCTAGACATGGTAAGCATGCAAAACCCAACCCAACGCCACCGAAAAGTATAATTAGTCATTTTAATCCTTTGTCTGAGTTTGTAAAGAAAAGTTGCTGCTTTGGATACACTTGTAGCGAAATCAGAGCTTAAAGAATTTACTTAGATTGAGTGCTTTTTTTCCCCTCGGAGGTCTTATCTGTGAGGTCACTATTTACAATTGGAACTGGGATATGTTTTCAGAGAACCCGGCTCCAATGCAGAACCCCAACACTTAACAGGCTCTTCCCGGAGAACATCCAAATATTTGTAAGTTTCTAATTCATGTCAAAATTTTGCTCTTAAAGCCTAAGACGTTGAGAGTTTCCCTGCTGTTGACGGTGGTGATTAGAAAGGCCATTAAAAAGAGCTCCCAGGGCGAGGAGAGCGGTGGGGAAGTCAGGGCTGCTGGAGGCAGATGGTCTCCTGACTGCTTCCTCGTTACTCGTGACTTCCTCACACAGCGATCAATTTCGGCGGACACGGGAGACGTGCTGGCATTAGCGTGAGATTCCTACACGCTTTGGCTCTAGCTGGGACGTTCCATAATTACAATGAAATGAGACCATGTCTCACCATCTCACACCCTCTGAGAAGAAGTTATGTCCCATGAAAAGGAGGGGAGTGGAAATGAAGACCAAGCTTTTAGGAATCGCTAATAGAGGACGTGGTGGGTGAGCCAAGGTGGAACGGCTTTGATGCCACCGACACAGGCAGCTCTCATTAGGCAGTAAGATGGGCAAGGAAGTGCGCACGGTGTCTGTTAATTAAGTTGGATGGAGTTGGATGGCGAGGTATCCTGAGGAAAAGCCAAGAGCATTTAACCCACCAGTGTGGTAAATTATTAGAGAACATTAACGTTGTTCACGTGGAATTTCCTACCTCGCCTTGTCAAAAGAGATCATTTTGCTTTAGGAGTGTTAAAAACAGTTAGCGGCACGTCTTGCAGGCTATCGGCAGCTTGTACTGATGGTGAAAAAAAATGTTGGGGCATCTTATAGAGCACAAGTTTCATGACTGAGCTGAGATGAAGACGGTCTTGCTTTAATTCAGCCGCAGCCCAGGAGGACAGATTTACTTTACGTGGGGAATGAACAGAGAAAATGCGCAAGGGCAAACTACTTTGGTGCTTTTATATAGAATCCCTTCAAAATAATGTTCAATTTTTCTGTATGACAAATGAGAAAACCTGAAGATTCTCAAAATAAACCAGAGACGTCATATTATTAGGATACACAAGCATGACTAACAGGAGAACTATCCTGTTAATGATGGCCAATTCTCAGAAGAACGTTTATGGAAATTAATCCTGGCTCTCCCAGGTAACTTGAATGGGGTGGGGGGAGGGCAGAGAATAAATACCCGGTGGTCCTTCTGACTGCACTGACTGCAGGGGTGGAAGACAGTGACCAATTCCTATTGCAAGAAAAAGTGATAGAAAAAGTAGCCTTAAAGTGACAGCTCTGTGTAAGGTCTGCATAAATAGACAACTGATTCCACCTGAGCTATCGGACATGCCCTGAAGTAACAAAGCTGCAATGTGTTCCATCTTAGCTCTTCCGAGGACAAAGTGACAATCTATGAGAACAGATTATAGACATCTTTTCCAAGTTTTGGGGTATGGCTGATACTTATAGGTGGGATGACCACACGATTTATTGTTTCAGTGTACACATTTTGAGTAAAAGGGAGTGTAATAGTAGGTACTTGAGAACAGCAGGCATAAACCAGTTTGCCTTGGGCAAAACAAGATGGGTGTCTGTCACCACTTTGCATCCTACAGTCCCATAATTATATGTCACCTGTTCATAGACACCATGCATCTCTTAACAGCACCACTGGAACGTCAAATTAACATGTAGCAGCTATATAATTGTATTATTAATCTTATTAATAAAATAAAAAGCAGTTAGAACATATTATAAAATAAATAATATGAATAATTACTATTGACGATTACTATACTTACACATATGCTAATAATATATTCACAAACAACTCTTGAAGTATTGTTTCATTCACTCCTCAAAATAGCTGGTAAGTGGCCTCTCCAACAAATTCTGAATGATTGATCAAATAAGCAAGTAAATAAGCTTTATGGAGATACACTAATGCAATGACGCAAATATAGTCATTACATGTAATAAAAACTGAGAATAATCTTTAATAATCAACAATAAGATGTTACTTCTGCTAATGTATTCTAAGAAAGTAACCAAATATATGCTAAGAGCTTGATGTACGAGAATACGAGAGTGTCCAGAAAAAATCCAGACATAAACGCCTCTATGTTTCGTTACATGGCTGGGTCCTTTCGGGACAGCACATGATCACATGCATATCAAGAGATTTACCACTATGATGGAACTTAAGAGTATTATTATTAAAACTGTACTAATTACACACATGCCTGTGATATAGCATTTAATAAAACAATAGGTAAAAGTTAATATGCATAATAATACTAATATTTGAAAAATTTAAACGGTAGGGATGTATCCTAAAGTGCCTAAAAAGATAAAAGAGAAATAGTGGATAGTGGGATTACTGCTGATTTTTACTGCTTTGCTTGTTAGCTTTGTCCTCTTCCGTCTTGCTCAGGTGTGTTACAGTAATGCATTTCTATGTTACTATCAGAGAACCGAAAACAATGCTGCCGCATTTCTGAGAAAGGTAATGAAGGAATTAGCGAGGCTGGTATAAGTTTCATTTTGGAGAAGGATCTAATTAATACTCATGGGGCAGTGTTAATTCTCTTAGCATACGCTCTGTCCCCAGGGAAGATGAGTGAAGACAGTCTTGAACTTGGTGGAAAATAGAACTTAAAGGACTTCTTCGAACAGGTCAGTTACATTACTTTCAGATAATTGGGTCTGGTTTTGTTTTGGGAGAACATTTCCTCCTCTAAAGGGTGGGGTGCAAACACAGCTGCCCGTGAACACCCCACACCCTGGGGTAGTTCTGGAAGGAATACACTTCCCATGCCCTTGAAGTGACAAGGCCATGAGATTTGCTCTGGACAAAGAAGTGTGGACAGAAGTGACAACTGTCACTTTTCGGTGGAAGGTTTAAGGGCCACTACACAATTCTTTGTTTGCTTCCCTTTGGTGTTCAGGTCACCAAAATTCATATCAAAATGGGGGGCCCTTTGCCTGGGTCCCTGAGAGGCAAGATTTGCTGGACAGGCAGCAAAAGCGAGATAGAAACACTGGTTGTGTCCGGCCTCTGAGGTTCTGGAGAATTTACTATGAAGGCAGCGCAACCTAACTCATCCTGACTATGTAATTTGAGAGTTCAGTGTGAAGGGAAAATACAGAGAGCCCCTGGTCCAAAAATTACTTAGAGATTGAAGATGATGGCAATGGAGCGTTAAACCGTATGCGGCCCTCTGAGTGCGGAGCCCTGTGTCACTGCACAGGTCACATGTCCATGAAACCGGCTGACTTCCCATTTCACCAGCATAGCAATTTCAGAAAATGGGTCGTAACTGCCTCACTTCACACATGAGGACGGCGAGAGCTTAAGCATCTTGCAAACACCGCAGCGTTGGCAAGTGTCAGAAACGGGATCGGATTACATCGGTATTATTAACATCGCTGCAATGGGGCTTGTGCAGGTTGATGGGTCTGGGCGTTAGGGCACGAGATGCCAAGTGCACCGTGACAGGGAGCCGACACGGCATAGGAAACGCTGCCTCCTCAGCAGAAAGCCTCCTACCCGGAACCCGCGCTAGAAGGTAAGAAAAGAGTTAAAGTCTAACCCACTGCAGAGTATGTGAAAGTGTGCTTTCGCCGGGAAGTATAATGAGTAATTCCAGCCTTTATCTGAAACATCTGTATCAGCACATGCTGAAGAGTATCAATAAAGAGAAGCGAGCACGGCTTTTAATTTCATGGCTATAACTAATTAGCAGTAGGGAAACCATTTTCATAAGCAATGCGCTAACCACCGCTTGGTGACTGGAAACAAAAGCTGATGGTTCAGCTTTCTCCATGGTAACCAGACGTGGGAAAGAGCAGCCCAGAAAGGCAGCCGGCGAGTCCGGGGGGAGGAACGCAGGCCACTTCCTCAGCTCCCCACGGCCCTTCAACTTACACATAGCAAAGAATATCGGAATATTCGGGTCAAGACAGTGTTTTCAATTAAATCATGACTGAAACACTTTGTATGTACTCCTGAAACGCTATCCAAAATGTGTAAAAGCTAGTGTTAAAACCCACTCATTCTTGGGGAAGCTGGGATGGCTCAGCGGGTTAAGCGCTCGCTTTGAAGCCCCGGGGACTGAGGGAGGATTGAATCCCGGCCCCGGCCCGTGTGGACCCACATGCTGAACTGGGCTGTGCCCCCAGCTCAGCTCTTGCCGGGACCTATGTGGGAGGCTCCCGGCCCAGTTCCTGCCCTGCGCAGCCCTGTGCCCACCTGTGGAGTGAAACTATATGGAAAACTAATGTCAACTATGGAGCCTGCTCTGGGCCCTCCCCCTTCTCTCTGTCTCTGTCTGCCTCTGTCTCTCCCTGTCAAAAATCAATAAAATAAATCTTAAAAAAAACCCAAAAATACCCGCTCATCCAATTAAAACCCCATGCTTCTTCTTTAAGAATTCCTATCAGTCTTCCCACCTCACATTTCCTGCTACTTCACTCCTTGTACGGACACAGTCCCAGGGCGCGGAGCCATCAGGAAAGGCAAAGGGGGAAAAATGTGGTTCAAGCAGTGCAGGCGTGCGTTTGGTAGCAAGAAAAGGCAGCTGTCACGTAATTATGGGTTCCAGATCCGACGTCTTATCGTTCTATTTGACCTCCATACTATTGTTCTTCATTGCTTAGGCTCTAGAACACATTAGTGAAATAGCACAAATCCTGTGTCTGTCTTCCCTTTTCATGGAAACTAAGTGTGTGTAATTTTTGGAAGGAAGGTAGGAAGGTAGGTATGAAGGAAAGAAGGGAGGAAGGGAGGGAGGGAAGGACAGAGGAAGGGGGAAGGAAGAAGGAAAAGATGAAGGACAAAAAGAAAAAAAATGAAAGGAAAATAAAACCCAGTTTGTAACAGTTACCTTAGAAAATTAGTGTGATGCTGCTAAATAAATATGTTCATTGCAGAAGGAAGCATGACAGTATCGTCATTTACCAATGATGGATTCAGCAGTCACTTGAAATGAAAAAGGTAGGTGACTTTTAAAGAACTACTTTATCCCAGTGAAATGGTTAATGAACACATCCATTTTTGTAAACTGTATATTCAAAGAAATAACATAACATGAAAACAAAGAATTTAACTTATGTTACTCATGTCACATGATACATTTAAAGTTTTATAATTCCAACAGTCATTGTATCAAGTGTGTGGCATAACATTTACTATCTACTTCCTAATACTGACCATTTAAAGAATATTTCTCAGTATGCTAGAACACTAGTTGGGTTAGGACCAAAATAATCTTCTTCCTCAAGGAAATTGTGGAGAAATTTGACTTTGTCCCTATAATTAGATCTAGAAAGCAATTGGTACCAATATGAGTGCAAGTAGCTATACGAATACTATGGAAGGGTATTTGAAAGAAGGACAGAAGCCGTCATCTCAGGTAGTTAGCTTGAGAATTGGCTTTTAAATACCTACTTTCTCTATATAATTTTGAATTTGTAGAAACAACTGGAGAGAGTCTCAGTGCATACTGCATGGACAGGGGAGTGTGAGGAATGTTTTCCGTGGTGCTATTAATTCCATGCAAGCTGGGCTGACTTCCAGGGTATTTGACTGAGTTTGAATACTTGGCTCTCCTTGACCTTGAGGCCAGTATTGGCGAATAATCCCAAATCTGGAAGTGTTTCTGGCTCTTCGTTTTCAAAGAATTTCACAGAAGACTTCCAGACTTTTTGGTATGAAAACAAAGGCTATCTTATAATAGATTTATAATATGACTTCCATAAGCACTTGGAAGTATTTTGGCTTAGGTTTTTAGTAAACGTGTGGAATATTCAACATCAAATCGCTCTTGAGAATTTCCGCTCTTGAGAATTTCCATTGACATTCTTGGCATCTTCATTGAATTTCATCACAAAGTTGGGCACTTCAGAATCATTTCTTCTCCCTCAACTTCATTTCAAATTTGAAAGTACATTTGGTTTTGTGAGGGGAACGCTAGAGATCAAAGTCATCGGACTTCTCAGCAATTTTTACGTGTTTAGCAGATAAATGGTATTTCAGATTTGTAGCAACTAACAATTTGGTTTTGAAATAACTAAAGAGCTAACTAACCAACCAGCCAACCAACCAAGCAACTTCTTGCATATTATTGAACCCAGAGGTACTGAGAATGAAATAGGGGCACTATATTTATACCCTCAGTTTAAGTTCCCGACTTGGTTTTGCTTATGGGATCAACTCCAAAGCACTTGTTAATAGTTATACAAATGTTTCCAGTGGTTCCTTTTTGGCACCCCATGGTAGACACTGAGTGTGGGGGAACATGTCATGCCTGCTTGCTACTCAGCCACAGGGTGCTGCCTCAGCATCCCATCAGATTTCTTCTAGAAGGTCGGGGAAGGGGTAACAGCCAATAGCGCATGGCCTTGCATTCATTTTCAGCTGGTCAGCCATGGACCATCTATGGGCTCCACTCACCTTTAACAAGCTACAATTCTACCCTTACCTCAAACATCACGTCCCTGAAGAAACACATTAATGCTCCTTTCCCCTTCCACAGGTAGCACGTTAGTAATTCCCATAGGCTATTTGTCACTGTGACCTCTGCTCCTCAGTTCTGTGGGCACGGGAATAGTATATTAAGGTCACAACAGGACTTGAGTGTGAATAAAACTTTGCTGGCTTTTGTAGGTGTCTATTTTCTCAATGTCTGTAATTGGCTTTGAAACAACAATCCTTTTGCAACGCCGAGAAACCCCGTAAATCTCCAGACAGGCCCGCAAATCTACAGCAAGCCTTTGTTGTTGTCATTATTTGTGTCACTGTTATCACTACCAACAATAACTAAGATGCACTGAGCCTATTATGTGCAGGCAGGGGTCCCGGATGCTCAGTATCGACCCATCTGGTTTTCACGGTGACCCTGTCCTGGGAGGCGGGTCATGGGGGTTGCGCCTTCTCAGGGTCACGTGACTGGGAACGTGAGGCAGCGTTCCCCAAGCAAGCTGCGGGCACAGACAGCGTCCGATCTAAACGCGGGGGCCTGACTCAGTTTCTCAGCTTGGGCACTACTGATATTTGGGGTTGGACAATTCTCCTGTGGGGGTGGCCCTGTGCTTGCAAGACGGTCAGCAGCCACTCTGGCCTCCACTCACCAGATACCCCCAGTTGTGATCATCAGAACTGTCTCTGGACAAGGCCGTGCGTCCTCGTAGGGTGGCATCGCCCGCAGGGAACTGATCAGCCTCACCGATCGCGCTCACGGCTGCCTGCTTTTGTGCTCTCATCTTCGGTGGCTATGACAAGTTCCTTTCCCACGTCCCTGAGGGAAAAACCAGGCTAGACCAACACAAGCGGGAAAGGAACCTGTCAGACCAGCTCTGCAATGTCCGCAGGCCAAGTGCATGTGTCATGTTCATGCGTTAAGAACAAATTTGCATAGGCAAGTATGGCATTTTCAATCAATCAACATTAAGGCTATCACAAAGCTATTAATATTTTTGGGAGTCCATTATGTAACAAGTGGGCCGTTCAAATGGTTACAGCCTGAGGTCTTGTCATGACGTAAATTCCACTTAACTCAGTAGGTCGGAGAAGTAAGTAGGCAGAATACCTTTCATTTTCCGGTTATGTCAGTGCTTGGCGGATGATAAAAAAATCTGTCGGTTATTCCGTTAGCTAATTCTTGTCATTTCCCCACTGATTATTTCTTTAAAATAAAACCTGTGCCCGTTTCCTTCTTCCTAATTCATTTCTGCTCTTGTGTGCATTCTGTAACGGTCACTCAAGCTGGGCTGGTTTTTAAATATAAGGAACGTGCATAGTAATAAATGGAGTCATAAGTGAGCATTTCTATCATCGCGATTAAAATATATACCTTTAAAATCCACAGGTCCACTTGCCTTTCCCCCCAAACCACTCTCATTTATAATAAGGTGAGATCAAAGTTTTGAAGAGGACAAGATTTCATCCATGAGACACTAAGAATTTAGGAGCAGAGCTGAACAATCACTGATTTCACACTGTCCACATGACCAGAGTTAACAGAGACACCGAGAAGTGACTGGTCCAGGTCACAAGCTGGCACGGCATGGCTCGAGACTTAGGTCTTCCGCCTCTTGCACAGTGTGCTTGGAAGCTCACACTACCTCCATGATTAAATTACTGAGTTTATCAGCGCAAAAGAAAAACCTTAGGGATGCTATTAGCAAGTTACTATTTCTGGCTCTTTTGGGAATCTGTTAATTGCCCTTTATGAGTGCTGCTCATTATGATTAAGACTGATTAAATGTAGAAGTCTAGACTCTATATTACATTGCAGACATATTTAATACGAATTTAAAGTGCCAGGGTAGCAGGAATGGTTCACTTAGATCTTTCGGCACCATCACACTCACTGCTCATCCATCAAGGATCTGATTTGGCCCCCAAGGAGCTTAGAGCGGAACGCAGGACAGCATACAGCTCAAACAGTCGATGTCGGCGTGAGACACAATTCGTTGGAGACGGGGCTCGACTTCAGGAGCTGGGGGTGCTTGTGAAAAAAGTGACTGAACCCAGAGAGGAGGAAAGAGAAGGGCTGTGGGGGACAAGGCGAGGCCAGGAAGGATGGCTGCCCTTTCCGACGCCAGCCACGCATGGTGCGAAGGGCTTGCCCGGAAGATCATGCTTCATTCTCAATGCAGTAAGTGCTACTGCTCAACCCTCTCCCAGAGGAAGCCGGGGGGACATGGGACCTCAGGTGCACAGCCACTGAGTGAGGGCACGGGGACTCCAGCCCGGCTCTGCTGACACCAGGCCCCGTGCTCCACCCACTGCACCCTCCTGCCCTCACCTGTGTGTGGGTGAGACAAGCCAGGAGGACACGCAGCAGCTTGCAGGAAAGGAAGTTTCTAGAACAAAGGGTGTGTGTTGGGAAAGCACTGAGTCAGGCCTGGAAGATCAGGAAGAGGGTGTTAGACTATCTAGAGTTGTATGATTTTGTAGAACATCGTACTCAGGTTTTGATGGCCACTTAGGTAAACAGTATCCAGGTTAGCCTTGCGCACAACTACAAACAAAAGTTGGTTGACTCATGTGAAGTACTGACTACTGGTGTAGTAATCCAATTCCCTGGGGCAGGGACTACGCCTCGCTTTTCATTCATCCAGATCTCTCTGCTGGGAGGCACTGAGCTGGTTCTTCCTGGTGTTCCCTGTGTTTGGGGTGACAGTGGCTTTCGGGGACACCAGGGCATCGATGTTTAGTGAACGAGTGGATGCGTTTCCTCTTCTCCTTTCCTGTCTTCCCCTTATCTTCCTTCCTCTCCATCTTCCCTCCCCCTTAAACAGATATTTATGGGTTGCCTATTTATTGAATATAAATAAGACAGATGAGCTCCCTGCTCCCATGAAATAGGTGGGGAGGGAAGACAGAACATCAATAAGGCCATTAAACAAAGAGTCTGACTCTGGTTGGCGATGAAGGTTCTGAAGAAGACCGGGCTGGGTTATGGGATGGGCCGGGCCATGGTGGGGGAGGACCAGTCAGAGAAGACCTGTCTCAGGGGACACACGTGGCGAAGGGAGACACGTAGGCAGCCGTGCAAACATTGGGGTGCGGGTGGGGGACCTTCCAGGAAGGAAGAGTGAAGGGGGATCAGGGGGTCAACGAGGAGAAAGTGACAGGGACGAGGCCAGAAGGTCAGATCCCAGAGGTCTCCGTAGAATGAGAGGAGGGCTCTGATTCCTCCTAAGTAACGGGAAGCTGTGCAGTCATTAGGACACACTGAATGGAACTCAAGGAAGGCTTACAGGCGAGCGGAGCAAAGCCTAGGGACCAGGAGGGAATTTCTCACAGTGAACCCGAGAAGAGACCAGGGGGCCATGGAGAGAGGAGCTTGTCCACCAGGAAGACATAGCTGACCACACTGAACGCTGAGGGGAAACCAAGGTGGATATGAATGGAAACACAGCCCCTCAGGTCAAGAGAGGCCATTGGCCACCTCTGGCTGAGCAATTTGATTCCCTGTAAAGACATAGCTCAGGTCTGAGGGAACTGGGAGAGAAAAATAAAAGGAAAGAGGGTTAATGGTTTTCAAAATTATAATACTATTTACAAAAGACCTCAAAAATCAAGACTGGTTTTGCTCAACTCATGTCCAATATGAGCTGGACTCATGTTTACCCTTCCTGCTTTCCTTCCTGCTTTCCTTCCTGAATTCCTTCCTGAATTCCTTCCTTCCTTCTTCCTTCCTTCCTCTCTCCCTCCCTCTTCCCTTCATGGAACTTACGTTGTTTACACTTTTTGTATTTTAGTTAGCCAGGAAAGTAACTATGTTCATTCTGAAAAAAATAGAGCAATGTAATCATTAAAAACATAACCGTCTGTATTTTAAAGTGGGCTATGTTAGCTAGCAGCTAGGTGTATTGTACTTAGGGAGTGTTTTTACCGTCCTCGGGATCAAATCTGTGAATTATGGATGCAGGCACTCCAAGGCTGTTGTTGTTGTGACACTCCTGGTGCATTTCCTTGTTGCCTTGTCAAGATCTGCTTTATTAGCCCAAGGATGGCAGTGTTTTCAAGGGAAAGAAAAGCTTTTAAGAGCCGGATCGTTACACGCAAGCTCCCCTCCAGGCTCCACGGGAGCTCCCCGGTTCTCCGCTTGGGGAGCATCCTCCCAGCGCCGAGTTCTGGACGCGCTGGAGCTACAAAGGCTGGGGCTCCAATTACGCTCGCCGGCTGCCAGCTCCCTGAGCACCTCCCGCTCCGGCGCGCCCGTCTGTCACTGCAGGGGCGCCGAGCCCCATGAGGAAGGCAGCAGGGAGAAGAGCCCAACTTCAGGGAGCATCAAGCGGACCGGAGGTTGCAGGGACCACCCAGTGACACAGACCTTCCTGCTGTAGCCAGGCTGAAGGGAAGAGAGGAGCTGGCAGAAATAAGGCCCGGGAGTGTCCTCCTGAGCTGTGAGCAGCCCACAGAGGGCCGCCTTCCGGTGGTTTCCCAATTCAAAGGGCTCCGTAGGCAGAGCGAGTCAATCATGGGCTTCTGATCGGTGTCATCGGCTGGGCTCAGGTCTCACTGTTGAGTCAACCACCCTCCGTCACCCGGCTGACGCTTTCCCGTTGTTTGGAAATGATTGGGTTCTCGTAGTTTCCTGTGCGCATTGGGTGGCTGACAGAGAAGGGCCACCCCCAAGGATCCCACACACTCGCGTCCCCAGGCCTCTCAGGACAGCTCTGCACCAGACACCAACTGTCAGCGGTGGTCCACGGCTCGATTTAGGCCAGTCCCACTGGACCTGGTTGAATATTGTTGGAAGAATTGTTTCTGTTGCTCCCAAGGGATGGGGCTTCTAACTAGGCTGACCAGATGTCCTGTTTTAAATGGGACAGAAGACAGTGCTACATACAGTCAGCCTCGTCTCACTGGGCTAAATTTAAGACGTCATTGGCTGACCCTACAGACCATTTGAAACAGGACAGTGCTGCTGTTTTCTGTCCCATTTAAAACGGGACATCTTGTCGGCTTACTTCTAATTGCCTGGTGTGAGTTTGAGAAACTAGCTCTTGGAGAACAATGCACAGGCATGTGACTCAGACAGGTGCTCTGGTCTCTGCGCCTCAGGGTCCTTGTCTAGCAGAACCGGAACACCGGTTGAAGACACACACTTGGGAGCTACTGTCTAAGGTTGGCACTGCCTTTACCTCACCTGACCCACAAAACACTGGCACTCAGACAGGGGGCAGCGATCGGCCGGTCCAGTAAGTGGTGAAGCTGGGATTCAAACCCGGGAAGTCTGGCTCATTATCATTGGCTGACCGGATGCAGTCTTTTCAACGGGACAGAAAACAACGGCACGGTCCTGTTGAAAATGGTACATCTGGTGAGCCTGCTTATCATCACGTTAGATCGCCTCCCCTGAAAGAGAGGACTCAGTATTACTTCAATCAGATGAACCGATGGCCAGACAGAAGGATGGAAGACGGACCCAGGACAGGGTCACCTGAGCACCGTAGAGAGAATAGCTGAAAGGCAGGTTGAGCAGAGAGGAGGTGCAAAAGGGTGGGTGAGGGATACCGATGAGGACTTGGTCACGTGTCTTTTTTGGGCGGAGCCTGCCTGGGACATCTTGGGGTGAGCCTTGGTGGGATGCACGTGGCACAGATCAGCAAGATCACGTGGGCTCCCCCCCGACCCCCTGAGACAACGAGACTCTCTTCTGTCACACTGATTAGTTAGAGCTCCAAGTAAAGGCCCCCAATTATCTTGCTTCCTAAATGCCAGCTGTCAGTGACGGATGAGGTGACAACCTGAAGGCAAGAACAGAGGGCTCATTGGGGAGGACAAGACAGGAGCCTGGGAAGGCAGGCACGCCTTCAAATGTTTGCAGCATGTTAAAGGGACAGCCCCTGCAACACTCAACAAATGCTCGCCCTCCCCCCACCACGCGGAAGACGGAGCTAGGAAATAATGTCCGACAGCAGGGTCTCATTTAATTAAGGTGACCAGACGTCCCGGTTTTGGCAGGACAGTCCCGATTTTTAACAATTTGTCCCGCGTCCCGCGGCATTTTAAAAAAGTCCCGATTTTTGGAAAGAATGCTCGACAAGCTAGGGAACGGCGGGAGATAGACCCAATTTTTAATCAAGAACCCCCTCCCCCCGGTCAATGGTGTCCCGCTTTACCCATGTTCAAATCTGGTCACCATACATTTAGTGGATGTTCGCAGAAGCACTCTATACGTGGTGCTATACTTGATGTGCTAGACCATTTTGAACTTTACCATTTGGCAGCTTGAAGGACCAAAACGGAAGGAGCCGTGTTACAGAGGATGCATCACCGAGATTCACAGAGACACTGTTGACATAAAAGTACTGTCTTGGGACCTTGTGATGTCTCATCAGCTCTTACCTCGACTCTTCCTTCACCCACCACTTTCCATCTGGCTAGGCCAGAGTCAGTGGCCTTGATTACTCTAAAACTGTGACAAAAACCATTTTCCATTGTGAAAACGAATATAAATGGAGCCACTTCAAAATGGAGTCAGAGCTTCTGTCCCAGGGAACTGGGCAAGATAACCTGTGGACTGGGCTGAGGCCACCGTGTATTCTGTTTGACTGTTTGCAAACCTCACGGGAAAGCAGACATTCTGACTGCTGCACTGGAAGCTGAAGACAACCTTTAGAATTAGCACCATGACGTACAGTTCAAAGAATAATTGAGCTAATTTGCACCTATAGACATTTTTTTCCCTTGACTTATTAACACTAATAGAGATTCCTTCCTTCTATTGATGCAACTGTTCCCTTTCCCCTTTCTCATAAAGCCTCTGGCCTTCACCCCCTCATTGGAACACTATTTGGGGTTCTGCCTGAATCAGGGCTTCCTGCATATCTCTTGGATCTCCAAGGCCTGCTGCCTCGCACAGTGGCCACTTATTTTCATGTTAACGCCATCATCATTGTGCCAAGTATCTAGTTGGCTGGTCCACTTCAAGCCTTGTACGAAGGGACCGCATCATAGGCAGACCTGGTACTGCTTACGCCCCGCACTCCCAATCCATTCCGCTGGAGTGTAAGGATCAATGACTCCGAACATTTCAAAACTGTCTAAGCACTTGAACTCTGTGCATAGACGCAACTGAATTTCCAGGTTTCATCTACGGGTTCGGCCATTCGGTGATAAGACGGAACCATTTTACGCGCTGACGTTATGTCAGGAATTCACACATTCTATCTGATAACATGCACGAGATGGCTGACACATGTGTGAAGAACCTACTGCTTCCAGAGAACCCGTGAGACACAGGTCTGCAGCGGAATATCCAGGCCCCTGGGATCTGTCCCACGTCCTCCCGCCACCCCCACCTGTCCCCGTGCATCCCTCTTTCACCTGCTCTGCCCACATGCTTTCCTCCGCCTCACTTGCCTCTGAGCACAGGCTGACGGCGACACTGCGCTGGCTTGGGCTCCCTGTCTGCAGGACCTTCCCCGCCTCTTCCATGCTGTGTCCTCCGGGCCACACTTTGAACTCTGTGGTTTACACCAGCCCCCATGCCCCCGTAAGATCCGAGAGCAGCACCACGCGACAGGAAATAAAATGAGAGCCACATAGGTGACTCAAAACGTTCTAGCACCCGTATGAGAAAAGTAAAATAAGGCGTGGGTGAAATTAATTTTGATAATAAGTTTTATTTACCCCAATGTTGTACTAATAGCATCGTATTGATTTGTAATTGGTACAAATATTATTGATGAGATTTTTATATTCTTGTTTTTTTTTTAATACTAAGTCTTTGTGATTGGCTTGCATTCTGTACTTACAACCCCTGCCCATCTGGACCCAAAACATGTTCAGTGTGGGCACGGGTTACGCTGGTGCCCAGCACAGTCCTCGAGAGAAGGAATCTTCAGTTGCTATAATGTCAGAGGGGAGGGCAAATTATGGCTCCTGACACCTACTGTCCCCTTCCACTAGGGTATTGGGGCCTGACTGGGCATGTGGCTGCCAGGCTAATGGCCACACTGCCTGGCTTGTGGCCTGTTGTTACAGAAGCCCCAGGAAATTGAGACCCAGGCAGACGGCTGGTCTGCTCACCTGTTCTCTCTCAGCACACCTGGATAGCCTCAGGCCAAGGGTCGAGGTGGCACTGCTGGCTGGTGGCCTGTAGGGAGGGACTCTCAGCTCTCCAATCAGTGCCCATGGGACTCTCAGACTGGCAAGGAAGTCCAGGACACGGCCAGGGAGTTAAAGGGATTTGTGTCTCCTCCAGGTACGTCCGGTGGGGAGGGGAACAGAGGACTGGTGTCCTCAGCACAGGAGGCAGCAGGTGGGACAGAATCACTCAGGTCACGCAGAGGCACACTGCTGGCTTCACAACAGGCCCTTCTGGCAAAGGCTATGATCTTAAGGAAAAAAGAGCTCCTTGCTCTTCAGTCTTCAGCTGAGAATAAATTAGGAGAGGGCACTGACATGCGTGGCTCTTCTTTGAAGCTGGATACAGCCGTGGAAAGAGATCATGGCTACGTTCTATTTTATTTTTTTAATGAATGTGTTCCCCCCAGCCCCCCACCTCCTCCACAGCGGGCTGAGTACTTTGCACCTCACAGAGTTTCCTCCGGCCTCGGTTCCCTTTCCTCTCTTGCAATTTGGGAGGTGAACTCAGTGACCCTGTTTCATTTGACAGAATTCCCATCAAAAGAAAAGGCTGCGAGGCCAGGAGTTTGCTTCCCCTGCTGTCAGGGGGTTTGGGGGGAGGGTGGGGGGCAGCCAGGACTGCTCCAGCCTCTGCCAAGGTGAACCTTCCCAAGGTGTCTCAGCTACGAAAGCCTGTTCCCCACGCTTTTCAGTTACTTTTGTTTAAAAGAAATACTTCAAAATATTTAGTTCAAATTGCAAGATGGCAATTATGCTTCTAAAACTGGTTCAGTGACGTGATACAAGAAACCTTTGTTTCCACGAGGGATATTTGCTGTTCAATAGATGAGTCTAATTTTCCAAAATGGGAGGATTCATATTATAGGCATTGAGACCACCTTCTTTCATTAGTTATTTATAAGGCTCTCATCAGACTGGCTAAATTCACACAGGAGAAAAAAAAAGGTAAGTTATTGTTTATCAGCATCTATTTTAATCCAATCTAATCTAATCTCATCTACCCATTACTTAGCTGGTAGGTGCCAAGTGGATTTTGATTTAGGCTTCCAGGCGTGATCACGTCATCCATGATGTTAACTGATAAATCGAACATTTAACTTGTACAAATGAGTACTTGTATTACCCTATGTATATTGCTCCTTTCCTCAAAACCCCCTATGAATGTCTTGCTCCACAGTACGTGAAAATACAGGCTCAGGATTGGAATCCAAGCCCGCCCCTCCAATGTAACCCAGCTTTGGTGGCGTTCACCCTGCCCAGCAGTATTTTCCGGCTTTCTCACAGCCCCCAGGACGGGGGTGCTAACTCGCCTCTCCAAGTTAGATGGAGCCACGTGACCCATGTGGCCGATTACATGTGCGTGGAGCTGATGGGGGTAACTTCCAGGGGCTTGCCTTCCCCTCCCTCCCTCCCCTCTGCTGTGAGGACTCCTGATGGGGAGGGCGGTGGGGTAGAGCTCACCACCTTTGTGGGTGAGGAACAAACGTTTCCTGTCCACCGTCACTAAAACGTTTGAGGTTCTTGGGCAGCGACATGATAAAGAAAGCCTGGATGTTGCAGTTACCAGCCCAGTGAGAGAGCAAGACCTTGACTACTGAGTCAATACATAAAAACTCCTTTTCTATCCGCTGTGTGGGAAACTTCTTATAGAGCCCTTGAAGCAACTCTGAAACATGTCGTCATTCTCAACGTTGGTGACGATGACCAGTTGGTGCCAATGACCAGTTGGTGCCAGGCGCGGTTCAATTGTTTTTCCAATGTCCATTTATTGAACCTCCACCCTATGGGAGAGGTACTACGCTATCCCCATTTTACAGTCGAGAAACCTGAAGCAGAAAGAGATGAAGTAACTGCAAAACAAGCCACTACAACATTTTTCCTCCGAGTTCATGAACAACTTGGCGTAGTAAACCAACAGTGAAGGGAGTTTCTACGAGTCTACGTGATGCAGGGGTCTCCAAACTACGGCACGCGGGCCGGATCCTCTCATCCGGCCCGTGGAGACCTTTTTATCTGAATAAAATAATATTAAATAAATAATTAAAAACAACATCTATGTTTTGATTCTTTTTTATTTGGACCTTGAGTGTGTAGTTGGCCCCCAAACTGCTGTTTGATAGTGAATGCGGGCTGAAAAGTTTGAAGACCCCTGGTCTAGACTCTAAAGGACCAGTTCTAACCAGACTCAGCAAGTCAGCAAAGTTCTTCAGTAGCCTAAGCTGCCTGCCTTCTCAACCCTCCCCTCCTCCCAAACAACACCCCTTGGCTCCAGAACCCTTTCTGACATTTAGAAAGATAGGATGAACTGATGTCCCACCTAGATGTGTTGATCTGTGAGGACAGGAGTAATAAGAGTGCCCTCAAAGAAAAGGCCAGCAGTAACCAGGGAGGGCGGTGGATTTGGGAGGACCGTGCCTAAGAGACCTGTGTGTTTGTAGAAGGGCAACAGTTACGACACAGTGCACGCTGACGGCTGCTCACCATGCTGGATACGTGTGGGTCAGGGGAGGTGGTGGCCCTGATCCACCGGTGACTGGTCAGCAGTGGAAAGGGGTGTGCGTGACAGTCACGAGCTTTTGCCTTGGAGCAGATGGGCCCGGCTTCGGAACCTGGTTCCACTTGGGGCTGCCCCCAAATTGCTTTAGGGCACGTTTTCTTCATTTGCGTTGTAGGAGAACACTTGTTACCTCCCGCGTTTGCGACAAGGATTAAGTTACACAATGTACATCAAATTTCTCCATCAGTGGAAAATCCTGTCACGGCATGGATGGGGAAGGAACTATGGCAATGCCTTTGGGGGTAGGTTTTCCTGACCGAGGCAAACACCACGTGTGGGCTGTAGATCGCACACTGATCTCCCTTGTAGAGAGAGGAAATGGGATCAGGGAAGACCTGGCATCATTTGCAAGAAGAGATCAGTTAAAATGGGTCGGATGGGGGCCGGGGGGTAAATGGGATGCGGTTGTAGCACAGACTGTTCAGTAATTTACAGATGTCATCCTGGAGATTTTTTAAGTCTCTTTGGAAACAGTCCTAAAAAAGCCTTTCACAGGATAGCCAACACTCAGGAACTTTATTCTCTGCCAGACACTGTGTTCTTTATATACCGTATCTAGTTCATTCTCACGACACCTGGGCTAAGTACCATTTTATCCTAAATAACCTTTGCCATCACTGAGCTAAGCTCTGTACATGCCGTACTTAACTCACTTAATAGCTACAATGACCCCAGGAGGTAGGCACTTCATTACCTTCAGTTCAGGGGCATTTGTGGGGGTTGGCGGACTGGCTGCTACTGGCTGAGCCGGGTGGCAGGGCAGGGGGCTTGGGAGTCACCGTGCAGGTGCTGAAGGTCACAGCAGAAGCAGTCCAGCCTGAAGGGACAAAGTACTGCAATTGCTCTATTTTAAAAACGATTGTAAACATCATTCATTGCGCCACAGGGTGGCCAGAATACAAAGTCAAATGTGAGAATTCTGTTAGACTCCACTGCTGGGAGAGCTTGCTTCCCCCCAGGAATCGGCCTTCTCCATCTGACAACGATAATGATGTCACCAGCCCTGCCTCCTTTCTGCCTTGATTAGCAAGATGCCCCAGGCTTAATGACAGCTTCACGGGGCCTCACTGTCGGCCTAACTTGCTATATCCATCATCTGGATTTTCAACCTCGACATGATATATTCTTATCCTATTATGTTTATTCCTGTAGCATGAAAAAGGATGCATTTCAATGAATACATTTTGAAGGTCATGTCAATGACACGGATGTACAAATAGAGGATGTGGTTTTTCAAGTTTTGAGACGTTGAAAAAGCCTTTCAGCTCTTTCAAGGGTCAATAACTTCACTGCTTGAAGATCCACAGGGTCTCAAAAGGAGCAATGAATAGGCCAGATTGATGATATATTAATAAATGAATGAGCATGACTGGAAGTCATGAACCAGGAGGTCTCTACACACAGAGAGGGGACAGGCTGACTTCCTGGGAAGCCCAGAATCCCTGCGGGGACCAGCCCCCAGCCCGGCATCCCTTTCTCCCCACGCTGAGTGTCCTGACTGAGCCGCGAGCCACGCGGGAGTGGGCCCCAGGCTCAGGTGTGCGGCGACAGAGGCCGGAGGGCTCTCCTCATTCCCCGGGCAGTGAGTGACTGGTTACTGTCATGTCAGGAGTCCATGCAGGAGTGCGCAGAGCAAACGCCAGGGCATTTCTGGTCGTGTTAACTGCGAACTCAGCAGAAACCAAAAGTTAGCTGTCTGATGAATGAACTCACCAACGGCGCCTCTTAAAACGACTGTCCTGTGCCAGGAGCTGTGTGGGGGCTGTTCGGGGGCCGATGCCTAACAGGGTCATGGGCCAGGGGGCCAAGTGCAAAGGCAGGGACGATGCAAGTGCTCGCGATGGAGCCCAGGAAGCGCACAGGGGGCTGGGAGGGCGCGCAGCCCGCGCGAAGTAACACGGTGTAAGTGCACCGTTAATACTGTGCATTTAAATATTCCTAGGTAACGAGGGAAGACTGCCTGAAATGCTATGTCACTCACAACCTGCGCCCATGGTCTGGCGTGCAGGGAGGTCAGGTTGGGGAGTCACAGTTTGAGAGGCAGTGACACAGTGTGACACATCCAGGCAGGACCACTAAGGAGCCAGGCCTCAGCGCAGGAAGCCCCAGGGAGGCCAGAAGCTCTGGCTCCGGGGAGGAGGGGTGGAGCAAAGAGCATCTTAGCCAGGACTGCTCCACACCCCCAGGTAGCAGCAAGGGTCCCGTGCCTGGAAGAGGTTTTTTAAACCCCTCTCTGAAAGCCACGGCTGCTCCTAAATGACGCGAACTTCTTGCTACTTCGGTGGACGCGCGCCCGTGAAGGAGGCGTGGGCGGCTGTACGGGGACAGTCGGAGGCCTGAGGACTGACCTGCAAAGCCCTTCCCACCCGAGAGTCTGCGCAGCTAAGAAGAGGGCCCTGTTTGGGTGTGAGTGGATGTTTGTCAAGGTGTCCGGTGGCTTTGGCCTTGGGGAGCTTGTTCGTCTCTACAGAACGGGAGATCTGTTTCCGATCAGCTGCGTTTAAGGCAGCAGGTCTGATAGGATGACAAGGGCAAACTATTAAACCGCATCACGCACGTGTCTGCCCCTACATCCCCACACTTCATCCCACACTTCATCCCACAGACCAGCCGTCCCCAACCTTTTTGGCACCAGGGACCAGTTTCATTGAAGACTATTATGATTATTTTTTTTCCATGGACCAGGGAGCAGGAAGGGAATGGTTTCAGGATGATTCAGGCGCATTATATTTATTGTTATTGTGCACTTTATTTCTATTATTAGTGCACTGTTATAATGAAATAATGATACAACTCCCGTGCCACTATGAAGTCTGCTACCAGATGCAGCTTAATTGTCACCTGCCACTCACTGATAGGGTTTTTTTATTTTATCTTTTGAACTGAACTGGGGGCCTCACCGCATTCGAGAAGCACACCCCAGTTCAGCACGTGGGTCCGCCTGGGCCGGAGCCGGGATTCGATCCTCGGTCCTCGGGGCTTCAAAGCGAGCGCTCAACCCGCTGAGCCGTCCCGGCTTTCCCTATAGGGTTTTGATAGGAGTCTGTAAGCAACTGATTGATGACGGTCTCTGTGCCGTCACATCTCTCTGCTCACGTTCATCTGTCTTTGCAGCCGCTCCCCAGCGCTAGCATCACAACCTCAGCTCCACCTCAGATCCTCAGGCATTAGATTCTCATAAGGAGCCACAACCTAGATCCTCGCATGCGCGGTTCACAATAGGGTTCAGGGTCCTATGAGAATCTAATGCCGCCGCTGACCTGACAGGAGGCGGAGCTCAGGCGGTCATGTGAGTGATGGGGAGGGGCTGTAAGTGCAGGTCAAGCTTCCCTCACCTGCTACTCACCTGCTGTGTGGCCTGGTTCCTAACAGGCCACAGACCAGCACTGGTCACCGGCTCAGGGGCTGGGGACCCCTGTGGTAGCACAGCTGGGGGTGAGCACCCCCAGCGGGACTCTGCCACTCTTCTGCTCAGGCCACCGGGGTGGGTGCCAGGCACTGCTGGGCAGGCCGAGCCTCCGCAAGCACACAGCCGTCAGGGAGGGAGGCATTCTTCGAGATCTTTCTCCCGCAGCCTCCTTTCTCGGCCTGCTCCATAGGTCACTCCTTCCCCTGCTCCTACTGGGACAGTCCACAGCGGCTGTGCTCTGACCACGAGCCCGCCTCAGGCGGGGTTCCATCTTTGCACACCTCCATGCAGTGGTCACAGTGCTTCCTCACACTCAGGGAGCTGTCCTTTCACAAGGGTTTTCGCTTCGGGCTGGACTTGTGCCTCCCACCCCCACCGGGAGAGGGAACTTCTTGGCTTTTTCATCTTTGTATGCTGTGTGCAAAACGCAGGTCCTGGTCCATAAATAGGTGCTCAGCACACAACAGTAGACGGAACGAGTGGCCTATCTTTGTTGACACCTGTATTCTTATTTTTGGAAGTGAAGTTTCTGATCAAACGTATCCATGGAAACACTGCACAAACAGAAGTCTTACACGTGTCAGGCATAAAACCCGTCTCAATTTTAAGTGCCACTGCAGCTAATAGCTGTTAGTTTGCAATCACGGACTACAAAAGAAATGATTGCAATGGGTATTCGAGATTACAGGTGTTAATTCGACAGCAAAAACCATGTGTGTCCTTGTAGTTTAGTTCCTGCTGGCTAGGAGCCGATGTGTACTTGCTTTTGAATACACCAAACATCCGAGTCCAGACCTCAGTTATTCTATAGACTCAAAGGAATAGATAATGTCCCCGAAGGTCATCTGGCACAAACTCCTGCCTTCAGGCACAACAGGATATAAAACTACTTGTCAACTCTCTATCCTTAAAAAAAAAAAAAAAAATCTGTCTCAAGAATAGATATGCATGTTCTTTCTACCTCAGAAATGCTGCCCTTAAGGGACAGCCTCAGGGGCCTGATGTCCTCTATTACCCATGATTAAAAATTCTCCGGGGAAGCCGGGAGGGCTCAGTGGGTTAAACACTTGCTTTGCAGCCCTGGAGACTGAGGATTGAATCCCAGCCCTGGCCCATGCGGACCCATGTGCTGTACTGCGGTGTGCTTCCCATGCGGGGGCCCCCACTTTGGTTCCTGCCCCCTGGTTCAGCCCCTGACTCGAGGGGGCGTGCTTCCCATGTGGGAGGCCCCCAGCCCGGTTCCCATCCTGCGTGGCCCCCGCCCACCTGTGTGGAGCAAAACCATGTCGAAAATGGGTGACGTACAACTATGGAGACTGCTCTGGGCCCTCCCCTCCTCTCCGTCTCTCTCTGTCTCTGTCAAAACAATAAAATAAAACTTAAAAAAGAAATTCTCCCTTGCTGTCTGGTAAGACTGTTTCCACGAGCTCTGTCCTCAGCAAAGTTGGAAAACATGGGCAGCATCGTGAGAGTGATGTCCTTTAACGTCCTGAGTGACACCCCTGGAGCTGCTTGTCCGCAGACCTGAAGAGCCCAGCCCCCGAGACCATCCTCAAAGATGTCTGAGCATCTTATAAATCTTTTTTTTAAAATATATTTTTATTTATTTATTTTTGACAGAGAGAGAGAGAGAGAGAGAGAGAGAGAGAGAGAGAACTGAACTGGGGGAGCTCCCAGTTCAGCATATGGGTCCGCACGGGCCGGGGCCGGGATTCGATCCTCTGTCGGTGCTGCAAAGTGAGAGCTTAACCCACTGAGCCATCCCGGCTTCCCCAATCTCTGAGCATCTTAATCACGTTGTCAGTCTCAGTGGAATCATTTGCAATTAATCTCCTTCCCACTTAGTCTTTTTATTTCTTCCCCCCGCAAATGAAACACCAGGGTGGTGCAGGAGTGACCAGAGCTGGGAATGCTGTCCCGGGTCGTGGCCGTTATAATTCTACGACAACATCACAGGAGCATGTGGGTGTTTGGGTTTGGCTGAGAAGGGCAGCCGAAGGCGTGCTCAGCAGCTGTTCCTTGGCAACTCTAAGTTCTGGATCTTTCAGAAAGGAAAACGGCTTTTAGGTTATCAAAAAGAATGGCAAAACCTCAAACAGAGAGGTAGCCAACTCCAGGGTCGTTGGGGCCCAGTGGGAGCCCGAGGGGCAGGGAGGGCAGTCCATGGGGGGCAGGGATGGGTGGGGGTGGTGGCAACTGAACACCTGAGCTATTTAAAAGAGGGGCCACGTTTTGCTGATTGTTTCCACGAAAGAATGCATATGTAGTGTAGCAAGACTGCCTCTGAATATTTTCCCCCTAAGAGAAGCTATAAAACTAGATTTCAAAGTCAAATATCCCAATTAAAAGTGGAAATGAATATAAAAACAGTTCAGGCATTCTGCAGCCCAGCCCTGTGTGGACCATGGAGTAACCCAGGAGGCCTGCTTTTGCCAGGGGCGCCTGTGTTCATTCTCCTGCCGGGATACGAATCCTCCACCTTTCGTGTGATTTCTGTCAAATTTCTGAAGACATTTGCATCGCTGAACGACATAGTCTTTACACGTTAACAATTCCATAAAATTGTGTTTTAAAAGAAGATTTTTAAAGGAAAGGGACTTCAACAACTCTTCACTCTCTAGTGATGGGGTCCCCGATGCAGCGGCAGTCAGGAGTGACCAAATCTGTGCCGACGTGCCTTCTGTGTGCTTTGTAACACGTCAGCCTTCGTAGCATGTTGAGACATTCTGGGGTGCGGAGCTGGGTCTGGGGTCTCCACTGTGAGCTGTTTCAAGTTAATGGAGTATGAGGCCAATGTGACCAAGGCAAAGCCCATGGAGGGGAGGGACCCATTTGTGCTCAGTTCTCCAATTTCCAAACCCAGCAGGTTCTCTTGATTTACAAAGGTTGGTCTAAGATGGAGTTCTCGGTATAGAAAGGCAATTTACCCAAAATGCTTTACCCTAATTACACAGCACAGCTATTTGCATAAGGAACCAGCCTGCGTATTCAGGGACCCGAGAGAGCAAATGCTATTAAACACCAGTTACGCTTTTGATAACTTTGAGAAAATAATAGTGAGTCAAGCCTTTATATTTGTTATCTCACTAGGAGCAAGTTACGGAAGGTATAATAATTCCGTGTTATTTTGATTAAATGTCCCAAAGAAGGCTGCCTCTCAAAGGGAAGTGGGTTAGAATTGGGCCCCTTTCCCTCTGTGGCCGCCGCTGTAGGATGGGCTGTTGGTACGACCCAGTCTGGACAAAAGGAAGAGTTTTTATTGTATCGAAGAAGCCAGCCCAGACATGATTTTTTTTTTTTCCAATATGGAAAAATGCTACTTCTAAAGAGGCCACCGATCTTTTGTTTGCTGTAGAAAATGAAGTAATCTCCTAGGATAATGGACTCCAACTATAACAAAGGACAGTTTATCTTAGAGTTTGATGAGACTTCACATATTGATAAGCAGTGACACTATCAGGAAGGACAGGAATGCTCTTTGTAGAGATGGCGGGTCAGTCTGGAGGGCCTGCCTGTGAAGGGTGACGCATTTGGCGCTGCAGGCGCCTTGGACTGGCGGGGCTGGAGATGCAATACATGCTTCAAAAGATTACAACACCTGAACACCCAACAGACTCCTTTTTTCCCCCTCTACATTTGTATAGCTCGGATGATTTAAACTTCGGCAACACGATGGTACTTGGCATTTAGGATTTTCCCTGTTCCCATACAATAGAAGGTCCATGAGGTTTAGGATCGGTGATGTCAACTAGAAACAAGTCCCTTTATTTCTAGATTCCTAGGTCAATGGCAACAAGGCGAAGGAAACTAGGAATTGTGAAGGGGGAGGAGAAAAACAAATTCATCGTACTTGCACTTTGTCACCATATCTGACACACTCACAATTCCTGAAGGGTTTTCATCCATGACAACTGACTGGACACATTAGGAAACACAGCTATACTGTCACCAATCTGTTCACAGTCCCCAAGCCCTCACATGAGCAAAGAACCTTGTAGACCTGCCCAAGTGACCAGCCAATGTTTCACAGAAGTACCACTAGATCACAGCTTTCCCGGGCCACGGGTCAGGAGAAAAGAGAACAGCTGGGCAGCACGTTGCCAGGTTACTGTGGGACACAAGTGGCAGATGGGTTGATCTTAGAAAAAAAAAAGAATCTTCCAACTGGCACGGAAAACATTAGTCTGGGAGAAGAATGTCTCACTTTAGTGAAGACAGCTCCCGCAGTTCTTTCCTTACGTCCCCGGAAAGCCTGGGGCTTGCCGAGACGGTTTAGCCGAAGCTCGCGCCTCCATTTAACCAACATGTGCACATGTGTACACACACGTGCACACACACGCTACTCCACCCTTGTCATGGCACGCACACTCTTGTCAAGGGCCAATGTGCCAAAACAAGGTCGTAGCTTGACGGGAACAAGACAACAAGTGGATGGAATTGACTCAGTATCAGTCTAAAAATGGAAAGGGAGCTACAAAGGACACTATTATTAATACTAACACAATACGAGGAGCAGTGTAATCACTTTTATTAGTGAAAGAATACTCGGACTAAAGCTCCCCAACTGTGGCAAACATGATGCACTAGCAGTTTCCAAAAACAGAAAAATGGTTTAAAACAACTGCAAAAAATTGACCAGTGGTCAAAATTAATCCCCATGAAAGTCAGACGAAAGCAGAAATACAATCTGTCCAAAGAGAGGTTCAGGGTGACTTACCGCAATAACACATGATTTTGATACAACGCAGTGTTGTGGGAATGTAAGCAGATTCTTGTCAAGAAAGGGAGGCACTTCACAAGCGACAGGCCGGGGCCGCCTAGTGGTAAGGGCGACACACTTAACATGCCACGAAGCCCCATTTCCTGTGGGCATCATCATCAGCTTCCTTGGGTTCCCTATTTTGATCATTTCAGGTGAACTGCGACACAAGGTTTGTCATGAACTCTGCGCCCAGTGGAACCCTGTGGCCCGGCTGGGGTGCCTTCCACCTTTCCTAGCTGTGAGATGGTTGTTCTGGGTAGAAAAGGGTGAGTGACCGCAGGCAGGTCAACCGGACTCTTGTTTATGACACCGCTAGTGTCTTCGGAGCACACAGTGACGAGGGACGTGTTATTTCTTCCCATCAGGCCAAGGTGGTCCTGCATTTTCCCCCTTTCTCGATGAATATCTCTAGGGTTTAAAAACAGTGTCTTTGCTAATAACGTTCCCTCGTGTTGGGTCCGGTGTAAGTGACACCATGAGACAAAAGGGTTTCAGGAGCGTCAGGCACCCACCTGCCCTCACGCCTCCGTACGACCCCTCCTGCCACCATCGTTCTGCTCAGGACCCCCCCACAGGAAATGCAGGCGTTTAGGAGCTCCCTCTCTGGGGACTCGGGAAGAACAACGAGCTGGCTCACAGAGATGATACACGGGCTGCCTCGTAAGCTGCTGCATCCTCAAGCGACGGCAGGTTGGCCCCATTTGAGAGGGAGAGACACGTTTCTTTTGAAGGGGCCCTTTCTGCTTTTCCTTTTGGATGTTTACAACATACGTTTGCTAAGGTGAACGCGGGCAGGCAGGTAACCGAGCCGAGCCAGCACGTGCGGGGGGTGTGAAGCCGGGATCCCAATGGGACGCGCCGTTTCCACGCAGCCAGGTTGTGTGCATCTTGTTGCTTCCGTGGTTTTTAACAGACACACACTTTCCCCCTGGACGTCTCAGAACGCCGACTGGAAACAGTGCTGCGCAAGGGGATGGGTTGCTGGAAGCTGGGGCATCTCAGGCACGTTGTTTAACTGTTCTGATCTTTGGTTTCCTTCTCTACACAACGGTGCCCCAAACAACGCCTTACTGAGAGAGGCGTAGAGGGGACGGATTGAGACAACAGACAAGCTGGCGTTTGGCGAAGCATGAAGGTCTGTGAGGAGGTACCGGTAGTCCTTTGGTTCTGGGTAGAAACTTTATAGCTGCCGAAGAGCACGGCTCCAAGTCCCTGCAACCAGAAGCCCCCTCACCCTAGGCCCCCAGGCCCCAGGTCCCTGGGCTCCCCGAGGCTGTGGGGTTTGCTCCTCCTGGGAGCTTCGGAGCTGGGCCCTGTCCCCTGCTCCCCAGATAGGATCCACAGTCGCGTCCAGGGAGCTTGTCAGCTGCCTTAGTCACGCTTATTTCGCCTGTGGGAGGAGAGCACTTTATGAACGAGGATCTGCTCGGAATCAGAAACGCGTTTCTGGGAGGCCGGGATGGCTCAGCTGGTTGAGCACTTGCCTTGCAGTCGTGAGGTCCTGGGGCCTGACTCCCAGCTCTGGCCTGTGCAAGCCCACATGCTGAACTGCGGTGCAACTGGTAACTGCCAGGAGGGTGGCGACGGTTCCTGCCTCCCATGCCGGAGAGCTCAGTTCCCGCCCCGTGCAGCCCCACGTCCACCTGCGTGGAATGGAACTAGGTCACAACTAATGAAGTACAACTATGGAGACTGCTCTGGGCCCTCCCCTTCTCTCTCTCTCTCTCTCTCTTACCTTCTCTCAAATGAGAAAATAAACCTTAAAAAATAAATAAAAATGTTTCTTTGTTCCCCTGGTGAATGCATGTTTCCTGGTATGATTAGGATCTTGGGCACCGTGAATAAATAACTGATGAGGAGAATGGACAAAGGGATGAATCAATAAATGGATCAACTAAAAAGGAACAAAGAGAGTAAAAAAAACAAACAAACCCCCCCCCCAGAGGTTTTCATTTCTCACCTTTCTCTGAACTGGAGGTATTTATTCAACTGGGCCCAGACTCCGGGTACGTTGTGCGCATGGGCGTTGGATGGGATGTGGCCACAGTCCTGGGAAACAGTGTACGTAGTGGCCTGTGCGACAGGGCCAGACCATGTAAAGCTAGGGACATGACTCGGACCAGTTTGGGGGAGCAAACTTTATTGGGGGGTGAGAGGGGTGAGGGACCTAAGGAGCAAAGAGGGAAAAGAAGACAACAGAAAGATACCAAGTGGGCTGTTCTGGGGATGGACTTGAGTGGACTTGAGTGCAGGGGACATAGATGAGAACCAGTGAGAGGAGAATCCATGTTTTTGGAACCTGCATCTCTGAGCCCAGCTGGATAAGTGGAGGTGACGGGAGAGGAAGTCAGGGCGAGTGAGTGTTCAGGACACTCAGAGCTGGTATGGGGGGCCCCGTTTTGAAAAGACTGGGCCTAGGGGAAGGGACTCACCTGCCGGAGACTAGAAGAAACCCTTGTCCCTGGGGGAAGTGGGAGGCCGGGAGGGATCTGGTCACAGGACTGGGCAAGGCAGGGCACACGCCTTGGTGAGCAGGCTGGGAACTCCACTGTGGTCTAGTTCACCAGTGCAGCTGTCACCAGTGGGGGCTACGTGGGTCCCATAGGTCTCCTTACACCCGAGGCCAAGGGGCCCCGTGGTCTAAGTGTTGAGGTGTGACTTAAGAAGGACCAGAGAAAATATCACCATCCTAGGCGGTGTGGAAGCAACTCCATGCACGTCCTACCTCCTGATCGAAGAACGCAGCCAGTGTGCAATGTCTCCTGGCTATTTGCTCAGCAGCTATTACATTGACTCTACTGGTAAGTCTTGTTTTTATCGTCATACTTTATCCAACTTCATTTACTGAACGTGCATTGTCTACAGGCACTGAGGAGAGAAGTAAACACACGACTATCTGTTTTCCTCCTCTGCATTTTAAGCAAAGATATCAGAGCATTATAGACAAACATAAAAGAGCAAATTGCCTCTAACATCACCCCATTCAGGCAGGATTTTCTTTACTCTGGGTTCCCTGTGAGTTTTGATCCAGGTGCACAAGTTTTATACAGTTGCCTTCACAGTCGATAGGATTGTGTGGGGCTTTTTGTCTATGGCTACAGTGCCTTTCCTTTAGAAACGGTTCTCATTTTTGAGGCATTTAGTTGTGGGATACCTATGTGATGAGAGTCAGGATTTCAGCATTTCAAGGAGAATAATTTAGAAAGAAGAGTAAGTTGTATTATTTTATTTGAAGCAGTATTTCATTCTACTGCCACAATAAATTCTCTCTAGCACTGATTTGCATCATGAATAAATACAGATGAAATTAAAAGATAACATTGCCATTTTCAGAGTTTGAAGATTTCTTTATACTCGTCAACTGCTTCTCAGTCTGATGGCTAATTGGTTAGCTTTCACCTTGACAGACCTTGAGGTTCTTCTAATGGGAACTTAGTCAATGCCAATACCACCACCTAAGCACAACTATCTAGTATAGGTAGATATTTTTTAAAAAGGAAAAAATGCTAATGGCTTTTCATACATGCACTGAAAAAGATTAATAACCTGATAATCTCTGGCAAAGAAGATAAATTTTTTTCTTCCTCTAAGACTGTGAAGTTCAACTCTATGTGATTTATTTCAATGACCTGTACGCACTGCAGAGAATTATTAAAAATAACCATCCACTGAGCTTTTGAGATGCTTCACTGTGGAACCGCTACTGCCGTGACAAACACGTATCGCTTATGCCACGTAACCTTAGACATTATGTTACTTTAAGAAGAAACGTGCAGACACGTGATTTGTGAATAACCTGTCATTTCGACTGATGCATTTATTGTGAAAATGGAGTTGACACTTTTAGAAACTTGTTTCTCATTTTATGACTCCTTCTAAAGGGTCATGTTTTATCCAGAGGTTTAATAATGAATTGTTTCCGATTAATAAAAAATGTTACATTATGAAGTTAATAGTGATAGTACTGGTTTCAGTTTGAGTGAGGATGACGCCCCCAGGGTTTGCTAATGGACTGCCTTGGGAAAGTCCTACTGGAACAAGTCAGTCTAGTAGTAAGACCGGAGTAAAACAGTGATACCTTCTTTTCTCCCGGAGCGCATTTTCAATCACAAGGGTGCGCCCACCAAGGGTGGGGTTCCGTGTGACTGACACATTTATTTAGGTCCCTTGGTTCTGACCAGTCTTCTTTCTCTTTTTTAAAATATTTATTTTTATTGTTTTTCAGAGAGAGAGAGAGAGAGAAGGGGGAGGGCCCAGAGCGGTCTCCATAGTTGTAGGTCATTGGGTGGTGGTGGGACTATGCAGGGCAGGAAATGGACGGGGGCCTCCTGCATGGGAAGCTCATCCCAGCGGGAACTGACCTGGGGGCCCCACCCCTGTTCAGCATATGGGTCTGCACGGGTGAGGGCTGGGAGTCGATCCTCAGACCCCAGGGCTGCACGATGAGCAGTCAACCTGCTGAGCCATCCCGGCTTCCCCCTGACCAGTCTTTATGGGATCTGGGAGCAACAAGTCAACTTAGAGTTGTCACATTTTGTCACTCATATGGTGACATCACAGTGCATTGGAATCACTTTTGGTTTCATGGAATTCTGCTTTGGTATAGACCGGGCCACATAGAAATAAAATGAAATCAAGAGTTGAGGTGGTGGTCACACACATCTACACACGTGCTATGATAGCACAGAACTACACACACACCATAACAAGGTCAGTGTCATGGTGTGACACTGCACTGTAGTTATGAAAAGATGTAACCACAGGGGGACAGTAGCTGAGCCTCACCTGGGACTTCTCTGTATTGTCTTGACAACTTCCGGTGCATCTATAATTATTTCAAAATAAAAAGTTGCACGATGAGAACTAGAGGACTATTATTCCTTTGGGAGGTGGGCAGGACCGGGCTTGGGAAGACAAGAGGTACCCAGCTGCTGAAATTCACTTTGCCCCCACATCGTCCCAGACCTGGGCAGGAACCTGCTGACAGGCAAAGCAGCCAGCGACATTCCTGGTGCTTCTGAGGTTCACCCCCAAATCCCGCCCACCTTAAACTCTCTCCTGGCCTGCTCCTGGGCCATCTGCCTTTCTAACCTAAAAAAAATAAGGATGTCTCTGATTGATGAGAGATAAGAGTCTCCATTAAAGTGCAGATATATATTACTCAGAAGAAAGGGCACTAAATGTACCCTTCCGGCTTATCCTACTGGTCTAGTGACGTTGATTGATTATTAGAGTCCTAACCTACCTCCGTAGACACTTTGTGTTACCTGGAATGAGGATGTGATGAAGGGCGGGGCAGATTCAGGAGCCTGGGAACAGGCAGGTGCTTCCGGGGGCACCATCAGAGGGAAGAGACAGGAAGAGGAGCGCTTAACCTTTATCTGCTCCTTTGTCATTTTAGGTCAGGCCGGCTGTTACAGTACATTCGAAAAGATATCAATGTTGGGCAGGGTGAAGTAAGGTGACCAGACGTCCTGCTTTTGGTGGGACAGTCCCGATTTTTAACAATTTGTCCCGCGGCGTTTTAAAAAAGTCCCGATGTTTGGAAAGAATGCACGACAAGCTAGGGAACCGCGGGAGATAGACCCAATTTTTAATCAAGAACCCCCTCCCCCCTGGTCAATGGTGTCCTGCTTTACCAATGTTACAATCTGGTCACCTTAGGGGTCATTTTAAAATATAGCCATCACTTCCATCAAAGGTCTCATCCTTATGGCACCTGGGAGAGTCTAGAGAAATAGGGTGTCAGTCCTAGGAGCACATTGTCAAACAAGCTGACACCACGTTGAAGAGGCTGGGGTTTGGGTACCGGCTAGAGGAGACCTAGGAAAGAGAAACATCTCCATAGCCCATTGAAGTCCTTTCGAAGGAGAAGTGGCAGGCAAGGTCAGAAGGGAGGCAAGGATGGAACCGGGGTGGGGGTGGGTGGAGGCGCTCTGGGAGAAGCTTTGCCAGGTGAGAATCTCAATAGTTGGACTGGCTGTGCCCTATATCTGCTGCTGCCACACTTAGGGGGCTCAGCGATCAAGTCTTAATGATGGGGTGAAACCCTCCTGAGTTTCCTTTGCTTTCTTGGCTTCTAAATATGCTCTATCTCAGAAAGAATCAATTCTTCATTCCATTATATTCTATAAGGAGAAAAAATCTGGTCATACTCAGGGGTTAGCAGTTATTAGCTAAACAACAGAGCAGATTCCAGCTGACGGTGCCCTAAAGCTTTGAGCCTTCGGTCTTATTTAATTGGTGATGTGGATGACATCTTTGAAAAAAATGCGCTCACGAATATACAGATGGCTCTTCAAAATACCTTGATGATGGTAAAAGAGGAATCCAGCCTTTAACGTAAGTTTGATCGATGAGAAAATTAGCCTTGTGAAAACAAATGGAGTGGAGACATTTTATATAAAGATTAAATAAACTCCTCACAGTCATCTTAGTATTGCTGATACTAGGCCTAGTGTCAACTGCTGCTCATAGAGGCTAGTATGTGGTTTGGATCAGTATCCATAAATGCTGGTTGAAATGGACTGCAAGCCATAGTCAAGACACACAGAAAAGGGGATGGGGCATTGTTACTAATCCACTAGTGTTTGCTTGTCTCTTTTCCTACAAGTGCAGTTGCTTATTAAACCTTGTCCTCTGTAGGATCTCAATGCAGGAGAACTACAAGCATGACACTTACTAGACAGTGTTGGGTTGGGGGTGAATCTTGGGTTGGGTTGATGAAGCTGGAGACCTCTGTCTGGTTCCACACAAAATGATGGAGAGAGTGATAAACAATCACCACATACCAGTAGTTTATTGCTCATTTGCCTAAATGTATTTATTCTGTAACATGGAGGAGCATACTTTCCATTTTAAAGAACTTATTGCTGTTTTATTTTCACAAGTCTGACAAATCACTAAAACTGAAATGTCATCAGGATAAACCTTTTTGTAATGAAGTCCCATAAAAAATCATCCAGAACTTCGATTGCCCAGAAGAGTGCACTAAAGCCACAGTGGTTGTCCTGGGGAAGCTCTCTTTCTTCTTAAGCATTAGACATACCCGTGTTTATGTTTCAGTGAAAACTTGAATAAACTCTACCCTCAGAGAAAGCAGATATTCCTTCTAAGTATGAGCTTGGCACAAGCATCGCGAACATAGTTTAATGCATGCTGGATTTTCCCATGAATGTTAAGACAGCAACATGTCATCACATACATTTCTAATGTGCAAGTTCTTACAGTGAGGCGTGGTGGTCTATCGTAACCTTGGCCTATTCTGGATGTCTTTTCCATCTTTGGATTATCAAGTCTCTCAGTTCAATTCCTGGGGCCATAAAATCCTTCCTATCAGAACCATGTGAGCATTTCATGCTCAATAGATGCTTTAAGACAAGCCTCCATGGCATACAGTGAACATGAGCTTGGGGGTCAGTCATTGCTCTTGACATGCTGGTTGAAAATTAGTCAGCGAACATGCACTCCAGCAGAACCACTGTGCAAGCCAGGCATCTTGGATTTCCTGAGCTTCATGCGGGAAGAAGACTACTGGGGTTGGCTAGTATGGCGGGGAGGGTGTGGGGGGCACACGCTGATGCGGCATGTGTACCTCCAGTCCTCCTTGGAGAGGAGCTTTTAAAGAAACTGAGTTGGTTTCAGTGTGATATTTAACTGAACGTTCCCAAATGGTGCTGCCTCCCCAGGGCATTAACAAAATCCATTAATAATGTGTTTGTTGTTGTCAGCCTGTCTAGTATGAAGCTCAGGCTGTGTGGAGGGCTGGCTCTCCACACGAGAGCAATGCCAGACCCACGGGGGAGGGGATGGCGGGGGCTGAGGATGGGGACGGGCTGCCCTGTTGACAAGTGGTGAGGACAAGTGAGATGATGGAGCAGTAAGATTTCCCATTAAATCCAGAAAAACACAACTTGCCCCTAACATCACCTCGGATGACTTCTCAGACCAGCTGCTTCCTTGCCACCCTACTGAGGGACAAATTACTTTCCTAGCAGGACATTTGGACACTCCTGCATTAATAGATATGGATCTCAGCATGCTGAGCCAAGCGAGAAGGCAATTTTACATGAACAACCCTGTCATTTCAATTTAGGACAACAGCCAGGATGCCCAACGGGGCGCTGCTTCCGGAAGCACACGACAGAAGATATTCTCACTGTCTTAAGGCTACAGAAAGCTCATGTTTCTGCTAGACAGTCAAACCAAGGACAAGGAGAAACATACTGCGAAGATGACAGCAGGATTGTCCTATCTGTGCACATCAGTTTCAACTCACAGGGCTTTTAGTTCCACAGAGAACTGAGGCCACGCCTAGGGTGTCTCCTGTCCACCCAAATCCCATCATACAGACACAAAGCCCAGGGATCCCTAATAAATAAAGGAATGGGGAGGCACTAGATGGCAGACATTGGATATTCCGACCTGAAGCCATTTCAAAGTAAAAGAGGTAACCTCACGTTCTAGTTGTCACGTTTATCTATCTATCCTTGACACTGTGCAAGACAAAAATAAATGGAAGTCCTTTTAATTTGCATCTGGTAACACCAGGCTATATATGTAAGAAAAAAGTATTTTGTTGTGTTTTATTTTGCTCTAAATACATTATGTGTTGGTACATAGTTTAATAATAGTTTCATTTTATTTTCACTACAGTTAAGTATATGGCTGAATTTAATCCATATATTATGCAAAGATGATATTTTTGACAACAATTCTCCCAATTAGCTTCATGTATAACTTTCAAAATCTGGAGATAACTAAATTCTTATGACACATTTTTAGTGCTGTCCCCTGATACGCCAGTTTGTTTTGAGTGAATATTATTTCTTACTAATAATCCTGAGAGGGAGTCATATATAAACCGAGAAGAAAATCCACTGATATATAACAAAAGCAAAAATACATCTTCTAGACAGACTATCTCAGTAGAGACAGAAAAAACGACACAGGAGATTCACACTTGAGTTCGCTCACAGACCACGGTGACACATTCATCTCAATGCTTTCTAGAGTCATTTTGTATTAGACACACAGCACAATCACTCAAGTGGTCATTACCATAAACTCTTCACTGCAGAACTAGCTCTGTGACAAGCCGTGAGGTCACTGTGATTAGGCTGCTCTCCATGGTCTGGAGGGGACAGTCCAAGATCCCACGTTCAGCAGGTAAATGCCCCATGAGCCCGGCTCCTCCCCCGTCACCTGCTCGTCACTCCCGCTCAGGCTTCTGGCAGCTCCATCTTCTCTACCTTCACTCTGTCGCGGTCTCACACCTAGACGTTTCCAGTCCCCACTAGGCAAACTTTCTCCATCCTTCCAGGCCCCTAATGAAGCTCCCCACTGCCCTCTCGTCTCGTTGCGCAACTCAGCGTACAACTGTGTGTATGCTGAGTACCCTGAGGATGCAAAAGTGATGCTGAAGATACAAAAATAAGGGCAAGGCTGGGCGGGCTCAGCGGGCTGAGCACTCGCCTTGCAACCCCTGAGTCCAAGGCTTGAATCCCGGCCCCGGCCCGTGTGGACCCATATGCTGAACTGGGGCGAGCTTCCCATGTGGGAGGTCCTGGTTCATGGCTGGCATGCCTTCCTTGCGGGAGGTCCCTGACCCGGTTCTTGCCCTGGGCAGCCCCTGCCCAACTGTGTGTGTGGAATGAAACTAGGTCAAAAAAACTAATGACGTACAACTATGGAGACTGCTCTGGGCCCTCCCTTTCTCTGTCTGTCTGTCTGTCTGTCTCTACCAAAACAATAAGATAAATCTTAAAAAATACACACAAAAATGAGTGTTAGGAAGCTCTTGCTCACCCCATTAGGGGGTCTGCCGATGAAGTGGGGTAAATGGAATGTGAATAAGCCGTGTGACTAGTGTGCAAATGAACTGGGCTTAGGGTGGATGGCAGCTGGGTAGGAATGCCCTGCGGTCTCCTGAATTTCTATGGCACATTGGGCATGATTCTGTGCACGCATGTGTGTCTTGTCTTCCCGCTAGTGTGTGTCCCTTGAGCATTGTACAATGTCATTCCCTCTGTGTGCCCACAGTGCCCAGTGCTGTGTCACATCCATAATGGACAGTTAAGTAATGTGTGTAGATTAAATGACTGATTTCTACTTATAAGTATTACTGACTTATTTTAAATATAAGGGAGTCTATGTGACATGAAATACCCTCCCTTGGATGTTTCTGATTAGAATAGCTTAGTTGTGGAAAAAAGCACAATTTCTATTGATTGTGGTAGAAGAATAAAAGCTAAAACTCCCAGGCCTTCTGTTGGAAATGTCAATCAGAAGCTGGTATTGTTCCACATAATACATAAAATCTCATATTCAATTTGTAACTGCAAAAGCTTGAAACTGTGGCAGGTATGGTTCTACACGGCTAAGCAGTGCATTTGTATGTAAAATTAGAACAAAAAAGACTAGCAGGTGGACATTTCAGCCCAATGAGGGCGTTTTCTAGAATCGTGCCTGTATTCTCCGGTTGTGGCAACACTGACTGCTGACTATTCATCTGCACACATTTAGAAGGTTATTGTGTCAACACCATTTAATATAAGCTGCAAACATAATTTTATGGGGGATACTGAACGTGGGAGGTCTCATTTTCGTGCTTTTGAATACCGAGAGCGAAAGATGCAGATTGTTTAAAGGAAAGATGGCCAACCAAGCCCTGCGTCCTGTTAGAAATAGAGGCCTTGGCGCTCTGCTCAGATCTTTTCCCTGCACAAACGTACCAAAAGTCTGAGACTGGGAAGACGTGCATGGGGCTTGGGTGACGGGAAAAGAAGTGTGGAGGACACAGGGCAGATGGGGGAGAGACGACCTCTCAGCCCCACCGCTGGACACGCCGCAGCTCCGGCCTCTGGGAGCTGTCGCATGGCCGTGTGCCTGAGCTCTCTCCCACGGGACATGAAGGCGGCTCCGGGCACCACCTCCGGACCTGGCATTGGGAGCGGGGTGTCTTCCTCCTCCCAGCCCCTCCAGTCCTGGCTGAGAGGTGGACGTGGTGCTGAGCCACCCACACCACGTTCGTGAGGGCAACACGTGCCCCCGAGGGGTGGAACTGCCCCTCCAGCTCCCGGTTTTTATGAGACAGAACTAAGCTTCCACCCAGGGAAGCCACTGCTGGTCTGGTCTCGGTCACGCACCGGGGAACAGTGTAAGGGAGTGAGTGCACTATAGTCCATGTAGCCGAGGCACGTGAGACGCTGCTGGTTGCTGTCACAGCTACTGTGGACATGAACAAGATTATGGGATATAATCTGAAGGCTCTTTGGTCTTCTAGAAAGTTCTTGTCAAGTAGCTTTAAAAAAAAAAATTATCTGCCCTAAGTCATTACTGGATGTATGTCTTTGGTTATTTATTTAATTGTTTTTTAAAAAGATTTAGATTTATTTTATTGTTTTTGACAGAGACAGAGAGAAGGGGGAGGGCCCACAGCAGTCTCCACAGTTGTATGTCATCAGTTTTCGACATGGTTTCATTCCACACAGGTGGGCGGGCGCTGTACAGGGCGGGAACTGGCCCGGGGGTCTCCCGAATGGAAGGCATGCCCCAGTTCAGCATATGGGTCCACATGGGCCAGGGACGGAATATGATCCTTGGTCCCCGGGCTGCAAAGCAAGCACTTAACCTGCTGAGTCATCCTATCCTGGCTTCCCTGGTAATTTTTTAAAGCGATGCCCCCATACCCACTAAGCGATTTGGCCAGAGAAACGGAAAGCCCAATTCGAACAGATTAGACCAAGTGGTACTGCATCCTCTCCCATAACACCCAGTCAGACCACAGAGTGGCTTTTGAGCTGACGCACTGAGTAGTTCGGTCAAGTACAGAGCGCCGGGTTCTCCCCAAACTGTCCCCAGGGAGGGTCACGGGAGTAGCAGGACTGGCTCAGACCGCATGGGGTTCTCCACTGACTTGAGAGGGAGGTCACCTCCCAAAGTGGAGGCTGTTTGAGAAAGACACAGTTTCTACCCTAAGAGAAACTCAGCCCAGCTGGGCAGGTGGCCAGGGGTCAGGGGCCAAGGGTCAGGGGTCATGCTCCAGCCACAGGCAGTTGCATTAGCAGAGGGAAGGGAAACAGCTTTTAAAGCTGGTTTCCTGCTGGTTCTTTCTTTTAACTTTCTAGGGTAATTTGTGTCCCTGCTGATTTCTGATTACATGTCAATGACATTTAAAACAATGCTCTGAATATTAAAAGCATACCAGTAAGAGTTTTATCTAAGCCTTATTGACATCTAGTACTATCCTGAGATCTTGTGAAAAATAATCTTTGTCTTTTTCTAGAAAAATAAAACAAACAATACACCCAGCAATATAGTCTCTATGCACCAACTTGGAAGCCTTAAAAAAATATCTCCTATACATTCCAAGGTGAAGTACTTCCATCCAGCTCACTACAAGAAGTTCTGAGTCAACGGGTATAGTCTAACAAAGATCAGACCTCTAGTCCTATCCTTCTAGTTCAACTTTCCGTATTGATCAGGCAGTGTCCGCACTTGACAGTAATAAGGTACTGCTTCTACCAAAGCCCCGCCCTGTCCTCACATCATGGAGCCTTTCAGAAACTTACTTGGATTTAGATTAATTTTTTTCCAAAGAGTAGCCGGCTTCTGAATACGGTGCTGCCTTCTGCTCCCTGTTGTCAGGGAAAAACCATTATGGGAAATGTCTAAAGAAGGTTGACGACTGAGTGATTCCTCTTCTGGGAGGCATCTACTTTAAGCACTTCAGAGTCTTTAAAAATCCAGCAACTGAAATTCCACTTGTCTCTGCCGAGCCTAACTTGTAAGTTGACTGGTCTCGGTATTTTCTTTTATTATTTCCTGCAGATTACCGGGCAGTGCCAACACGCAGGTGTGAACACACAGGCCCAAGGCTTCCCGTTCTTAGAGAGTCCGTACAAACACTCGTGCCCAGTAACTTACTGGAGAATTCTTTTGCGGTGGGTGACAATCTGTGGTGTCTGACTGTGGAGGAAGCCACAGGAATTGCTAATTCAGACGGCCTTCTAATTATGGACCTGTCAGTGTAGCACTAATACCTTGAGAGAAACCAGGGAGAAAAACTCACAAGACATTAAATTCTCAGACCGTCACTGGGCACTGGGCACAGTTGAGGAATGTGCGTCAGGAACAATGTTATTTCTTTCTGAAAGTGAGCGGGGCACGATGGGGATCATACAGGCCTGTGAGGCCCGCTTTTCAGAAAGGAAGAAGAAAGCACTTTCGTTTTGGAAGCGCAGTTACAGGCCCCCTTGACAAACTCCATCCAGTGTTCATCCGACAGCTTTCTCCCTCCCAAAGGATTCCTTCTTGTTTTCCTACTTGTGACCCAGGTTCAAGAACGGGCGGGCGGGGCCCGGCCTGTGACATGTTCCATAGTCTCGATTTTTCTCTTCTCCTTGAAAAGAATTCTTAAATAAAATTAACTTGGAAAGCCCCCCTATTCTCTATGCAAGGTATCAACCTTTAAATGGACAGGTGGCAGCAGGGAGGCCTCCGTTATGGAGGGACGTGGTCTTCCTTTGGTTCCAGGGCTGAAGAGGCAGGAGAATGAGGGGATCACCCGGCAGAATCCTGGGGAAGGGGGGAGGCTGACTGCACTTTTCAGGATGCTGGGGACACTTCGTGTCCGACCTGGTCTAGACCCCCGGACACCGCTGACCGTGGAAGCAACTGATCTTGACCCAGGAAAAGCGTTGGTCCCCCCGGGACTTTGTAGAGAACCGATGTAATAATTTATAGACCTCGCCTTTTCCAATGGGATGTTTGAAACGCATGTCACTCTAGGTGTGTCTATGTTGTTTTATTGAAAACACACATAAATAAAAATAGGAAAATCCACACCAACCACAAACAACAAAAAGCACACTGTAAGAATAGTATTTCTAGAATACAGATATGTGCACAGTAGCATTGGAATGTATTTTTCTAGGCTTTAGGAACTCCTGAAACTATTAAAAAAATAGGCAACCATTGAAATTCACCTCTTTGCATTCAGCTGTTCCATGCTTTGGGTGACATGTTTCACAGAACTTATTTTGAGAACATAAATTAGATTTCCTAGCAGACTTCACTCCCATTTTTTTAAAATATGTCACTCAACTAACTCAGGATGACGGGAGAGTGTGCTCCATGTGAATTAAGTGCCCGGAAGGATGCAGAAGGGACCGCCTATGTTGCTGGTCCTCCCGGTAGACGGGGTTTTCGTGACCTTGGCCTCTGCTGCGGGGAAGGGAGCATTTCCTCCTGCCCACTCTAACCTCAGAGAAAAGTGATGTCTGAAATGGTGTGAGATTCTGCCTAATTTAATTATTAGCCACCTTGCCTTTATTTTTAACAACTAACATTACTACGGTAGCTTTATTTTTTTTTAATATAAGAAGTTTAATGAAGGAGTAAAGGAGCTCATTAACGAAGCAATCCCCTATGGTTTAAAGAGTAGAAGTAATATGCTTGTATGTTTAGAAACCTCAAACGTTCCTGAACGTTATAAACTGGAAAGTTTCCATCCTAAGGCAATCACCGTCATCAGCTTCTTTCATTCTTTCTGGGAAATATCTTTTATGTTTGTGAGCATTGGTTTTCATTCTTGCTCTTTTCACTTAATGCTATATATTAAAACTTGCACCATAGCACACAGAATGACTTTATTCTTTTAAACAGGGTATTGTGTTTTGTTGTATAGATATGCAAGAACATGCATTTAGCCACTATAATGCTGTTAAAAATTTCATTATTCCCAAATCTTTATCTTTCCCCAAATAATGCTATAAAGGCTATCCTGCACAAAGAGCTCTGTGATATGTCCAGAAAGTGTATTCCAGGCAGGCTCCCATCACTGTTTCTTTTTTGGTTTGTTTTTTTTTAAGATTAATTTTATTATTACTTTGGACAGAGAGAGATAGAGACAGAGAGAAAGGCGAGGGCCCAGAGCAGTCTCCATAGTTGGACGTCATCAGTTGACATGGTTTCATTCCACACAGGTGGGCGGGGGCCTCATAGGAAGGGAACTGGGCTGGGGGCCTCCCATATGGGAAGCTCACCCCAAGCACTGAATTGAGGGCCACACCCAAGTTCAGCATATGGGCCTGCATGGGCCAGGTCTGGGATTCAATTCTTGGACCCCAGGGCTGCAACGTGAGCACTCAACCCATGAGCCATCCCGGCTTCCCCTCATTACTGTTATACCTACAGGAGCTGGGCTAGGATTTTGCTACTCAGGTTAGGACAGGGAGCTTTGGTCTGCTGGGATGATCCTGCTGAAATGTTATAAAGGGTGTCCCAAAAATTTACGCAAGATTTGAATATCATGTCATTTGTGCCGTAAAGTGTTGCCAACAACAACAACAAAACACAGCGTGACAGCTGACAGTTCAGGGTTATTAAAAATGGAGCACTACACGAAAGAACAACGCGTTTTCATTGTTGAGCAATGAAAATTTACAATTTTTAATTATAAACCTGTGGTTTCTGTCAAAATTACTTCTTACGTGAATTTTGGGACACCCTTTAGGTACTAATACAAAATTAATTTTTTTTTTTTTTTTTTTTTTTGGAGGCAAACATTTTAAGCACTGGAATGAAAAATCCTGGCTCTCATAGATACTTCTCATTGTTTGAGGACAAAGTAAATAATCAGCTATGATCATACTTACTGAGACATGCGAACCCTCAGAGAAGCCAGGTGAGCTACCGGTAAGTCCGCCTATTTGGGGTTCTACACTAAGTGCATGTAGGTGCAAAGGACTGGGCCTCAGGTGGGGAAGTGGGGGGGTTGCAGGAAGAGAAAATCTAATGATGTTAAAAAATCAAGTTTATTTTTTGAGAAGGCATTTTTAATGACCCATGAGTATAATTGCAACTTAAAGTAACTCCAAGACTTTTTATTACTCATCAATGACCAAACTCAGAGAACCTGCCTGACTTTTGACCTAGGCAAGAGAAAGGACCACTTCAGCTGATTACATTTAAAAAAAAAATGGGAGAAACAGAATGTGGTCCACTCACATAATGGAGCATCATTCAGCTCTGCAAAGGCATGAAATTCTGACACCTGCTATAACATGGATGGATCTTGAAAACATGATGCTAAGTGAAATAAGCCTGAGAACAAATATTCTATGATTCCATTTATAGGAAATTTCTAGACAAGGCAAATTCCTAGAGACAGAGAATAGGTTAGAGGTTACCAGGGGCTGGGGAAATGTGGGGTTAGTTATGGGGTAATGGGTCCAGAGTTTCTACGAGGGGTGAGGAAAATTTTGGAAGTAGGTAGCAGTGAAGATTACATAGCATCATAAATGCCTTTAATGCCACTGAATGGCACACTTAAAAATGCTAATACATGGCAAATGTCCTGTCATATATATTTTCCATAGTAAAAAAAGGAAGAATGAGAGAACAAAGAAAAGTGCCCGGACAATCACACTCCATAATCCCGAGCGCAGAAGAGAAGAGAACCAGGGAGTGTAGGGAATGAGCGAGAACGAACAAAGCAGATCCACGAAGCTGTGTTCTAAAGGCAGTGTGGAGGGAAAACAGGAGGGACCAGCGCACAGCGGGGAGCCGTGGAAGCCGCGACCTAAGTACGCAGGAGGGCCGAGTGCCTGTAGGGCTGTGTCCGGGAGACACCTAACGAGATGAGGGCGCCGGAGGCAAGTCGGACAGAGGAGAACCTAGTGGGTCTCTGTGAGGCTCCCCCGCATGACAGCAGGACTGAGAAGTGGTGGGGGGTGACATTAATGAGTTGAATGAGATGAAGCAGAACTCTTGGTCTGCTAACACTGTTCATACTAACGGCCTGTGGGAAGAACAGGGAAGAGAAGAGCACCATTTCTAATGCCAGGTGGGGGAGTCCCACAGGCCACCTCCGGAGAGTGGCTCAATGGGACACTTAGCGCTGGGCATGGCCCAGGTACTACGCCATTCTGGTTGCTCCTGACTATAGGCTGAAGCAATTCCTGTCCGTAGAGGAAGCAAGAGCAAAGTTACAAATCCCACGAGTCCTTTGCCAGTATCATAACGTCCTACGTAGTTAATGTTGGCAAGATTGACATGCGTGGACACCTGCTAAGTGGAAATAGTTTATGTGCCATCATATCACATATTCTATGCAGTGGAAATATCTCTCATGTTCATTTTATAGAAATCATTTGAAAATATGTTACTAATTACACATGATCATGACATTTCATCTTATAAAGTTGTATATCAAGAGCAGTTTAAGACATAAAAAGATTTCACTATAAAATATGTAGTTTTACAAATACATGCAAGACAAATCTGACATAAAAACAAACAAACAAAACATTCATTATTAGTGCTCCACACAGAGAAAAGCACTGTGGGTCTACTGTTCTGATCCTCTGGTTTCACTAATAATTAGCTCTTACGACTGTGCTGTGTTGGTTAGTCAGCACTGTGCATTAATAAAATAACCAGAGCACATGATCTGATGCCCGTGTTGTTTCCCGAAATGCCTCTTATGAGATGTACCCACAGGAGAGGCAGTTCTCGCTGTAGAGACTTGGGAAAGCCGGCGTGCGGTCTTCTGCTTGTTGCGGAAAATGCACGTCTGCACACTGAAAGCATTCAGTCCTATCGAAAACACGCAGCGAACGTGGCTGGACTTGTGTTTGCTGTGGTTTAGCCTCGGACCACTGCACCGTCTCTCGGCTCCCACTCCAGCCCCCCTCCTCGCAGCATCCCCCGCGACCTGTGCTGCACAGTCCCGCCTTGAAAACCGTGGCTCCAACATGTTGTTACTTAGATAACTGCTTGCATTTGTGGAAAGGTTTTTCTTCTTCACTAGAGCTGAAGAGGTCAGAGGGCTTGTGTTTGAGAGACAGGAAAACCTGTGCAAACATCGCTCCTGCGGGTCATGACCTTGTCTCCCCTCCAGACTCACGTGGTCCCACAGATTGTTCTGTGACTTGGATGGAAACATGCTCTCTCCACGGTCCAGTCCACAGCTGGAAGCCACATGTGGCTACCGAGCACTTGAAACGTGGCCACTGTGACTGATGAACTGAATTGTAAATTATATTTAATTAAAAAAAGAAGACTTTACTCCGCTTGCCACAACATTGATTTCCTACCACATAGTCTAAGAGATGGTGCTTGCCACTTTGAAAGAGTATAATTATTTCAGATTTCCCTTTATTTTGACAAAGATGAGCTAAAGCCTAGAGGAATGGACAGTGGTCTGTGCTGTTAGAAAATCTGTATTTCTATTTCAAACCACAGAACTCTTTCTAGGAACATTTGCCAACTGATGGATGTTTCCAGAGGACTGGAATGCACAACTTGTCTGTACTTTCATGAACTGTTTCTTTAATTAAATAAAAAGCTTTCTATCTGTGCACTTCAAGCTGTCTCACATGCAGAAAGTCTAGCGAGACTTATTGCCAATCTGCATATGAGCCAGTCTTGGAGTTTAAATTAGATTTTTGCACATGTCAAATAAACATGGAATTCGTAGTGCTGACATTTTGTAAAGCAATCTTTCTTTTTAAAATGCTTTTTGGTAAATAACATCTTGTATATAAAAAAATAACATGTCAATAAGACATGATTCCACCTTCTATGTGCTGGGGAGGCCAGGAGGTCGAGGCAAGTGAGGTCCGCAGGAGCTTAATTAATGCGTGCAAATCCACTACTCATGAACACTCCTTGTCCCTGCTGGTGGCTCTCTGAAAGCAGCAGGATATAAACCACATATATTCAGAGTCTACATTTTCCTCTTCAGTCTCTTTTAAAAAAAAGTTTTCCAAATATTTCAAGTCATCTAATTATGTAGCTTTTTGCAAAATTAATACTATTTCTAAAGAACAGGAAAAGTAACCACTTTGTCTTTCCTTTTATTAGTAACTATTGACCATCTGATTGTTTTCTATTTCTGAGCTCCACATATTGAACAAAAGGCTCCTCCTTTGTTTATTAGTTTTTTAGCCCAATAATTTGTTTTATCGTTGAGTGAGAGACAGAATAGGGGAAGCCGGGATGGCTCAGTGAGTTAAGCGCTCACTTTGCAGCCCCGGGGACTGAGGATTGAATTCTGGCCTCGGCCAGTACAGACCCATATGCTGAACTGGGGAGTGTCCCCAGCTCAGTTCTCACCGGGGTGAGACCCTGACCCAGTTCCTACCCTGTGCAGCCCCGTGCCCACCTGTGGAATGAAACTATGTGGAAAAACCAATGATGTGCAACTATGGAGACTGTTCTGTGCCCTCCCCGTTCTCTCTGTCTGTCAAAAACAATAAAAATAAATCTTAAAGAAAAAAAGAAGAGAGTCTCTGCGTGTCTTCATCCGATTCCTTTCCTATATAAGGACTGAACATGATGTCCGGACTCTCTTTGATCCAAAACCTTCAACAATATACCAATGCTGTTGTTATAAGGAGTTCAAAATCACCATTTTCAACAAAAATTTCTGTGTGCATAGCAGGTCATACCCAATACTTGCACAGGATTAGATCTGGGGTTGGGGGATTGGCCTGTGTAGCCTTAAGTTCTACAAATTGTGAGACCCTCTTCAATGAACACAATGCAGGAGTACAAACTGGGTTAGGAGGGCATGTGTGAGTGAGGAGCCCAACGGGGACCCTTCTTCACTGGCTCCCCCCAAAAGCCGCCTTGTGATGACTCACCATACTCATTCGAGGGTGGAGTGACTATCAAATCCCTTACAAAATTCTACTGTAGTTCCTTAACTAATGGCCAGTAATATGATTTTTAAAACATCTTTGGTTTCCATTTAAAAGTTTATCTATCTATCTATCTATCTATCTATCTATCTATCTATCTATCTATCTATCTATCTATCTGCAGTTGTTAAACCTTGTCCTAGATTTCTTATTTAAAACAGAAAAGCTTCCATCCAATTCTTAGTATTATTTTAAGTAATTCTCTACCAGATACATAATATCCCTAGACACCACCATACAAGGTAAGGATCTTTTATTTATAGAAAACTCACAAAGTTTGATTGCCATAGCTTTCTGTATTCCTGGGTCAGTGAGTATAATGTATTCCATATTTTGATGCTGTTTTTTGGTATTAAACACATCAACACTTTACTTGGGAGTCTTAAAAGCTAGTGAGAGAGTTCAGATGAATAGTAATAAGGTCAGAGAGAAAAAAATAATGCATAACATAAATTCCTCAGGAAATCAATTAATATTTTCATGAGCAGTAGTAAAAATATGATCAAAGGTTAGCACAAAGTGAGGTCAGGCTACTTGATCCCCAAATTCATTCTTCACTGAGTTCTATCAAAAGTATTCTGCACTGTGTCAGAACTAGAATCTCTGCTCACAAAACTAAGACATTTTATATGATCAGAATGTACAAAATTCTTTATTTGGCTGTGCAGCTCTGGATGGGGCACATAAACCCTAACTTTTATAGTACTTTCATGTTCCTAAGAAACTTCTTGTGGGTTTCTGAATTTAGTATATTTTGGTCTTCTGAATTATGCATTATGTATGCAAGCAAAACACTGTATACTGTATAAATATATGGAGGTGCTTAAACATTTTTGAAGAGATTCTTTTTGAGTCAAAGTAAGTAATACTGGAATAAATGATAATATTTAAAAAAAGAGGTGATAATGTATTCATATTACCTCTATGTTAAGGCTCATTCATTCATGCATTCATTCTGTGAATTTACTGAAGATAAGAATATAAAAACTGAGGACAGGAATATAAAATCAGGAAACAAGTGTAACATTTTAACTTGTCTGAAGATTGAGTACAACTTCCCACCAATCCTGGGAGGTGATATTGAATCTCAAATAAGTCTTCATAATGGTAATAAATTTGCTGTAATGACCATATATCTATCAGGCCTTTTCTAGAGGGACTGACATTACCACTTAAATAGAAATCCTTGTCTTTATTTATTAGCTAATATACATTGCTTTCTGGGTAACAGCTAAGCCCTGAGATAGAGTAGAGCACACAATCAGGTAATCTGATTTTCCAATGGACATTACTAGATGTTTAAGAGACTTCTAAACATCAACCTTAGCACTTACTTTAAAGAAGCCAAAGACAGGCAAGATGCTGAAGTCTGTTTCTCCAGATGGACACTATGTACAACAGCAATTAAGATTTATGGGGGACCATGCAGGCATGTATTGGCGGCTGACTGACGAGAAGACCAGAATCATACAAGCCTGAAGCTCAACCCATGGGTATGTCTTAGCTCTGAAATTGTGTCTATGGGCATATCACAATGACCTCTAAGGCTTCATATTTAAATTCCAGGAATGATAGGGATGTTGTTTCTCAACCTTCTTACGCATGAGATCGCTTTTTGTGACATCAAGCATTTGTTGTATACCCACATAATAAGAGTTGTACTGTTTGGATCTTTTGATAGGTGAGAAAAAAATTAAGCTCAGGCGGATCTGCACTTATCTCACAATAAACCTCTGAATTCTAGCCCGAGGACCACCACGTTATTGATGAGGAGGGCTCCCTCCATGTCTGAGAGTCTGATTGGTCCACAGCTTTGCTGCCAGTGACTTTTCTCACACACTGTATGGCTGAGGGGCTCACTACGCCCCAAGGCACCCCATTGTGTGGTTGGTTGTCCAAAGTGTTAGAGCAAATACTGAGCATAGATTCATCTTCCATTAACTTCTACCTACTGGGCCAAGTTCTGCCACTGAAACATTAGCTAGCTCCCCATGATTTCTTCCACACAATGGTTTTTCATTAGCATCCTGAATTCCAGACTAGATTGGCAGCTTACAAAGATTACACATCACAGTAAAACAACATCCATCAGGAGAAGGGGAAGAAAAGGAAGAAACATGAAGAAGCCAGGAAATGAGCTCTAAAATCCATTCCATTCCTGGCCCACGTGTGTGCCATAGAGCCCACCGATGTGGTTCTAGGTCTCCCAGCTGTCAGCTCTCAGAGGGAAAGCCGAGTACCCCAGTTCACCATGTTTTCGAGGACAACTTTCCTCAGGGCAAGATCAGTGTGGAATAGCCACCAGGGTTCCTCATAGTAAAGCCCACTGGGATGTCATGCGTCACAGGCTTCAAATTTACTGTAGAACGACCACAGCCTAAACAAAGAGCACTATGCCAAAGTGCTATGCAGGAAAAGCAATTCTTTACGGGCTAACATGGTGAGGCCTAGGTACCTAATTCCCCGCTAGAGATCTGGCTGGATCCAGGAGTATTCTCTAGAATATTTGGAAGAGAGGATCAATAAATGTAAGCATTTTTTCTCAAATATTGGATCAAGGGACCTTTTGATAAATATTTAGTTTTTGATGAAATAGTAAATAAATATGCATTGAATGCCTGGCGCTGTTCTTAGCATTTTTTATCTACTATCTCATTTAATATTCACGACAGTTTTATACCATGTTAGTATAATATACCCTATTGTAGAAATGAGGAAAGTGAGGCACCAAAAGATTAAGACCACTAGTAGTGGTGGAGCAGGATTTGACCTTCAGACACCCAACCCAATCTCATTTTTAACCACCACAGAATTCCAAAAGGCATATAAATTGGGTTAACATCCTTTGTGAAAGTTGAAGATTTGAAGATAAAGAGGAATGATGAGGTCAATTTATTTCTGTGGAGAAGTCAAAACAATGAGAACTGATGTAAAGAGACTATAGGGACTTAGACGACCAAGGAGGAAAGGAAAAGAAAGCGTCAAATTAAGTGCCTACTGTAGAGAATCATGTCTCTTTTTCCTTCTTCAGCCTCTTCAAATTGCAAACTGTGGTGGTTCAAAATAGTCTATGATTTCTTTAATACCTTTTCTGTTAATATGGAGCCCAATCCCCTTCCCTTTGAGGGTGAGCTTGATCTAGTATCTCAGTTCTGTTTAGTGGAATAAAGCAGAAGTGATGGAGCTCCACTTTGGAGATTGGGTGGTATAGGCACTGCGGCTTTCTCTTTGCTCTCTCGCTCTCTCTTGAGTTGCTCCATAGAGGTTAGCTGGCCATCCTGAAGACAAATAACCTAAGACAAGGGCTGCATGGTAAGGAACTGTGGCCTTCTGTCAACAGCCTAGAGAAACGGAAGTCTTTTGGGCCAATAGTCATGTGAAGGAGCTATCTTGGAAGTCATGTTGGGGTCTCATAGCCCCAGTCAAGCCTTCAGATAACTGCAACCTGATGGAAAGCAGAGTTCGCCACCCCCCCAACCACGCCCCCAAACAAGCCTCTAATTATTTGAAGCGGGCTAGTTTTAACAAACAAAAGACTCAAAGCACCACTGACCTTCCCCTAACTGCTGATAGGGGACCTGCTCCCGGAAGCGGGCGTCATCACAGGTAAATGTAGTTTAATATGAACTAGGTGTGATAGGTAGGAACCAAGCAAAGCGCATTTGATCAAAGTCCTCTCTGGGGCCCATTGTTCAAGATGGCCCAGCAAACATTTATATGCCGAACATTTGATTTCCCACCTCCATGTGCATTGCATTCTCCCCCTCTGAAGTCCCCAACCATTACTCCCGTTTCGCTCCTTACCTCAAGTGGCATATGGGCCGCAACTTCCTGACTCGTCCTAGGGTCTCAGATTTTCACAGAACCCGTGTACGTGCATACACAAGTACATCTGGTTATTTTCTCCTGTTAATCTGTGTCATGTCATTCTGATGACTAGACCAGCCAGAAGAATGAAGAGGGAAAAGAAGAGAGCATCTTCCCTTTCCCACAAGCCCAGTTTCTGTCACTGTGTGAGACACCCTGCATTCCTGATCTTCAGAAACTCTGTGAGCTAATACGTGCTTATTGAAGGGTTAAAATGTGGAATTATTGGTTACCAGGAATAGATAACTAAGGTACAAATTGGTAGGCACACCTCCAAAAACAACAAATCAAAACAAAGTAACACCAATTCCCTTGAATTCCCACAGGACAAAGAAACATCCCACAGATAGCTGTCTTCTGTTAGGGAGGGCTTACTCCCAAACTCTCCTAACTCAAAGACATTAGCAACTCAATTCACTTCCAGTGTAACTTCCCGTGACCCAGAGCTTAAATATGTACACCATACTGTGTGAAAAACGAAGAATAATGGAGCTCAAAACTTTCTAGTTACATAAAACCTTCAAAGTTCTTTACAGCCAGGTGCAAAACTGAGTATAGAAGGGGCGCCAAAAAACTCTCCCCACCTCGTAAAGAAAGTGAAGATTTAAAACCCAGTTTTAGAGAATGGAACCACAGAAGGCAGTCAGCAGGCAGAAGCATATGACTAGCTGTTAGTTAAGAAACGATTGTGACTCATTTTGAAAGAAAACATTCACGAGCATTCTGATTCTGGAATTCGGCAGCCTGCTTAGGTGCGGACCAGCTCTGATGACACAGTAAATGGTGGCGAAAAGGCTGGAAAGAGCAGATGGATTTCCTCCATTTCTAAGATAGTAGCAAACCTTCCTTGAGTTTTCATCCTAATACAACCATGCTTATTAATCCAGTGGTCTTTCTTTCCACTTAGGCATCATGGTATCTCATTATTTTCCAATTTCCATTTTCTCTACTTCATGGCTTAGCTCAGGGCTTGGTGAGCCCCACCATGTAACAGACAGGAAGCTTTACAAAGGGCGACAGGTGCTAACTTATGTACAGGTGGCTCAATTGGCAGCCAAAACGCAGGTCTAGGGAATATGCCTCTGTCATCACACTCTTTCTTTCACAAAGCCCCTAACGAAGCGGCAATTTTAGAACAAAGAAATGTGTTCCCATTGAAACTGCATAGCATATTACACGTATATGTACTTTCTTCCTTTTCTGGCTTGCATGAAATTTAATAACAGGATTATCAACCATTTGTCATTTCAGGTTATAGTCCAGTGAGCCTTTTCACCTTTGAGTTACGCTTCCCTCACGCCTTCCCTGTTAACAGGCAGCTATAGACTCAGCCCAGAAGCCAGCTAGGTCACGTGGTTGACCTTCTAGAACAAACATTTCCACGTTTTTTTATTCTGCTTCTCAGAGGCATCGCTGATTTTGCTCATCTCAATGTCAAATGATTTCTGACAACAACACTTCAAGTTTTCACACGAATCTTCATTGTCTTTCTTAAAATACTTAGGCAACAACATTGCTAAGACATCACTGACAGGAAATTCTCTTTCTCTTTCACTCCTGTTTACTTAGAGTCAACTCTGAAGAAATCACACATTTTTACTCAATTAGCTGAACATTGGAAGAAAAGGCTGGTCTAGTGTCTTACAAAGTCTTAGAGTAAACACCGGGAAAAGCGATTAAAGCACAGAAACCTTACTTCCCCTTGAAAACAGAAATCTATCTATCTATCTATCTATCATCTATAATATCCATCCATCCATCCATCCATCCACCCACCCACCCATCATCTATCTACCTACCTACCTATCACATCCTATTCTTATCACATCTGGAATCCTACACAAGAATTTTTAAATCTATTGTCTTACACATCAATTCAAAAATGTCTGAGTCCAAGTGGAAAATGAAAAGAAAAGGCGTATATAATCCCAGCCGGTTTGCCAAAGCCAACGCGCACACACACGATGGGCGCCCACGGGCGCTGTGGTACTCACCCCACAGCCCAGGCCGTCGCCCCCTTCGCAGGTGACCTTCCTCTGCTGGGGCTCAGGTAGCAGCCCGGCCCCGCAGCCAGGCTGGGGACACAGCACGCCCCCCATCTGCAGCACGCACTCCTCAGCACCGTATTGCTGGTACCGGTTGTACTGCAAAAGGAGAAAGGAGTTCTCATTGTCTTTTTCTCGCTAAATTTAGTGGGGTGGCATTGGTTGGTAACAATGAGATCGTTTCCAGGTGCGCAATACCCTATATACTAAGATGTAGTAGGTGTTAGGGCGGAAGGGTGAGATGGTGGGAGGAGGAAAAAAATTAACATGAGGACAAAGCAGCAGCCGCAGGTGCCTCCCAGAAGAGAAGAACCTGCAAGGACTTTCTTCCCCACCCTGAGGCGTTGGGACTTGGAGCCAGATTATCCACTAAACAGCCCAACCCCGGTGCTAGCACTTTCTGATCGCCCTCCTCCACCCCCTTTCTGGCTCTTCTGATCCCCCCTATAGAAAGCTCTCCCAGCCCCCAGAAGGGGCCCGGCTGTCTTTCCCTCTTCCCATGTCAGCCCCGCCGTTTCCCATAAACTCCCTAAACCAGAACTCGGTGTGGTGCTTCTTCGGTGAACCTCACCCAAACATTAGTAGGCAAAACATGAATGGCTGGTGGTGTGTGGGTTTTCTTATTAACTTGTTTCAGTAAAAGCTGAGGGGGTAGGGTACAGTACAACATAGAGAAAGTCTCCCAATTCCAACTGGCGAGACAGATGAGGTATTTATTCTTTGTATTTCCACAAATATGTCCCCCCCCAAACAGATTTCCTCAACTTCATTTAATAGTCCCATTTCATATAAATTTTAGGGAACATACTTATGGTTCAAGTTATGCACGCTTACAATGCATTGTGAGCAATCTCACCGAGTAGGACATTTTCAGGCCTCTGTTCAGGAGTCTATGGGTTTTGAAAACCATTTTGAAGGTAGGTTCTAGGATTCCAGCCCATGGTTCACTGTGAGCAGCTCATAGGAGACCCCTGAGCACACTCACTTCAAGGAAGAAGACACTAATGTTGAAGAGTCCACTTTTCCTTCCATCCTTATGCTTCAGGCGTGATTTCTTTCTTCAGTTCCGTGAGCCCCAACTTGGCCCAATTCCCTTTAGTAGTTTCCCAGCCTGCAGAACGAACCTGAACTCCACGGTGCAATTCAAGGTCTTGCTGGTCGCAGCCCCAAGTTCCTGTTGCATTATGGGGCCAGATTCTCCTCCAAACTGGGATCAACTCCAATGGCCTTGCTCAGCTCTTACTTAATTTATGCATCACGTGGTGCCAGATGGCACTGTGGGTGCTGGGCACACAGCAGTGGACAGACATCCCCGCTCTCACCCACACACTACACCAATAAATCCCGAGCGATGAACCCGCAATGTTTCGGACAGGCCGCTGTGGGAAGGCGAAGCAAATGCAGAGAGGGGATCAATGCCTGGGAAGAGGGGCGTTACAGTTTCAAAGCGGAGATTAGGGACCAGGGAAAGGCTGACAGAGGTGCATGGAAGCAAACCGTCTGAAGGAGCTAAGAAAAGCAAGCCGCATGGCTGCTGAGGGAGGTGAGCTTTCCAGGCTGAAGAAACCGCGTTGTAAAGGTCTAGACTAGAACGTATTCGGCTCATGCGGGGTGCAGTGGAGGAATGGGTGGAGAAGTAGCAGAAGCTGAACGCAGAGAGCTACCGGGGATGTAGGCTGCAGGGGCCTCTGAAGGCCGCTCTGAGAGCTCTGGCTGTCGTGCTGAGCGAAGGGGGAAGCGCTGGAGACTTCTGGACTGTGCAGTGACATGCTTTGACTAATCTTTTTACAAGAGCCATCTGTTCAGAACAGGCGCTGGGACACGAGGACGGAAGCAGGAAGCAGAGGAGCAGGGAGGCTATGTCAGGGATGCTCCTAAGATGTTGGGGCCCTGACCCAGGAGGGCAGGGGTGGAGGGGCACCCCAGGTGGGCACGAGGAGCTGCGTCCTGGGTATATTTTGAAGGTAGACATGGCAAAACATTTAGGCATATTGGGTACAACGGTGTGAGAGAAAAAGGAGCCAGGCAGGAGTGTGACATTTTCCCCTGCGAAGACAGAAGGGGGGAGTAGTGGTGGGAAGAGAGGGGGTGGGGGGAGAGAGGATGAATTACTGAGCTGGGCAGATGCAAGAAGAAAGGTGCTTGTATAGTTAGGAAGGTGGGGAAAGAAATCATTATTCCTGTTGTGCTCATATTCAGTTTGATCACCTGTTACCCAGTGAAGTCAAAATGCCGTGTGGCTCATTGGATACATGAGCTTGGAGTTTAGGAGAAAGATGTGGGTCGTAGGTACACATTTAGAAGTCAGAGGGGCACGTTGATCAGGGAAAAAATGGCTTAGCATCAGGCCTACTACCCACTGACTTATTTTTCTGGCCCCAGGAAAGAAAGAATAATGACGTGGTCAGATCCCCTTGTAAACACGCTAATGGTACATTTATGCAATGGCGTTCACTAGAAAGGAGTTCTTATCTTCCGAACACATTTAGCAGAAAATGCTTGGTCTACAGGTATAATTGCTTATGGGAAGCAAACAGAACACCTATATTCATCTGAGTGTGTGGTATATACGGTAGTGAGAAAGTGATAAATGAACCGCATGTAGGAAAAAGAAACCAACACTGATCTGTTGATACTACTTGTGTCATTTCCCAGGGCTTTTTTACTTATCAACATTGGATAGCATTTTACAAACAGAACTAACATGGAGGAACGTGATTCATTCGTAATGTGGACCGGGTCAGTATAGAATCATTCTTGAGGGAGATCAAAAGCAGCAAATTCTCTAAAAATCACTGATTCACAGTTTTGTGTCTGGGTTACAGTGAGTGTCTACATGTGTGCTTGTGTCTGTGTATAGATGTATTAATACTTGTCAATTGTCTTGCCTGTCAACTTAAGCCGTTTAAGCTATTATTAGAACTAGTTGGCAAAATTCTACATGCATGAGGGCTGTCCGGGGAAAATCCAGCCACAAATGCCTCTATTTTTCACATTGCCTGGCTGGATACTTTCTGCACAGCATGCATACTTTCATAAAGTGGATTATCTACAGACTAAGATAAATTAGAGTTTACAACAGAATATTTGAAAAATATGTTTGAAAATAAACATTAACAATGCATGCTCTACAACTAAGAGAAAAATTAAAAAAATATTTTCTCCTATATTTCATCAGATTATAGTGAAAGTGTATCCTATTAGTGTGACCTGTCTAGGTAAAATCTCAACTCACGGCTATGGTTTATATTTTATTTATTTGGGGAGCAAATTATTCATTCTTTACGCGTGTGCTCATGAATTCTCTTAAGATTAGGAAATATTCATTTTATAGTATAAAATGCATAGAAGTTCCAATAAAGCCATATTATAAGAATCCAAATAATGAGCCATGGGAGAGTATAATCAAACAGAAGTTACATTTTTGGTGGCTTGTAGGTTGTTAGAAAGTGTTGGGTTGGGTAGAATATTGTTCTATAATGATGCAAGGGTCACAGGTTCAAGTCCCCTACGAGCCAGTTAGCTTCCCCTTTCTTGCCGGCCCCAAACTACATGCTCATTATGGGGGGGCCCCCGCAGGGAGGGTCAGGCTGGGAAGGAGCTGTACCTCAATGTCCCTCACCATGTAAAACCTCTCAGAAGTCCTGTCCAAGGTGGGAGGGCACAGAGGACACCGTGATGTTGAATTCACATGCTTGCATAAGAAAAGGAAGCGAGAAGGAATCCCAATTTTGAAACAGCAAGAAATTTGGAGTATGGGGTATCAGCTAAAAGTAAAACCTGCGAAAACTGGCAAGTGTTCTGTCAAAATGAGTCACAGCTTGTCAGCGACCCAGGAGCTGCATGGCAGCCTTTTAGGTCCTCAGGGAAGGATGCTGCTTTTGTTCTGCCGCGGAATTTTCCAGACAATCCTTTGGGGGGCACTCAGGCATCGCTATAAAAGCAATCTCAGCACAGGCTGGGAGACGCTTGCTGTTGCCCCTAAATTCTGGCTTCAGTGAATTCTTTGCATGGGCACCAGGAGAACGTCCTGGGTCCTCTCTCTTAATCTGCCTTGGAGCAGAGACACCTTGATCAGCCATAGTGCTCACTGCATTACTACCCTGTGCCATGTCCCATGTGCCCGTGCCAACCCTGCTGATGCAGTGCACGCTCCCCGTCCCTGGGAAGTAACAGGTGAGGCCACTGAGTCACAAGAAGTCCCTGTCTTTGCTGAACTTCACCCAGGCAGGAAGCCCCCATCCTGCACCCGAACACAGGGCTAGGGGTCGAAAAGACAGCCCTTCCCCAGCACCAGGCCACCGCTACTTTCCCTCTTTGTTCCCCTTTTATGAAAAAAAAAAAAAAAAAAAAGGCTTTTTCAGCTCACTGTTCCTCGGCCATCTTCTAGTAACTAATGAAAAACAATTTATTACAGCATTTCCTTTTTGGATTAAAAAATGTGAAGTCACTTCATAGCGGAACAAGAACTTCTGATTAATCCATTCCCTCTTGCTACATGGGAGATCCCCTATCTTAGGTATTTGAATTGTTGTTTTCTAAAATCCTCCGTGAATTTATAGAAATCTTAGTCTTCTTCTTCATTTGCAGGTATTTGGCCCAGGGGGAGGTGGCGACAGCCTCCGTGGGGTGCCCGCCACACTGCCTGTGTGTGCTCTGTTCTGTCGCTTACAATGTCTTCTTCATCCTGGACATTTGTCATCCACTGAAGAAGTGAATTGGCTGGAGAAAGAGCGGGACCTTGCCCGTTGCATAGGAAAACAATCATTAGGACGGCTGAAATCAAAGGGAAGGAGGCAACTAGTCAGACAACAACTAAAATATAATTAGAGCAACAGACTGTGTCCTGGATTGCAATTGAGGGCTTTGTCTTCATTTTTCACATGTCTCATGATAGGTTGCTAAAAAGGATCTTGACTTGAAATGGTTGTGGAATCTTCTGGAAAGGAGGTCAAAACCAATCGGCCTCTTTGTCCCTTCTCTGTCTACTTTGTGGGAGAAGTCTACTGATGAAATGTAAGTAGTATTTAAATCGGAAACACCTGAGTGTGGCACTGAATATTTGCAACTTCCATTGCAATCCTGTTCGCAAAAATTCTAAGAGCCCGCTGAGCAGGGTTCTTTTCTGCAAATGGGAAAGCCAAGCAAGAGGGACTTAAACGACTTGGAAAACCCATGGATAGCACCTCTTCATTTCGTCTGGTAACGTGTGTTGCCTCAAGCATCCCGACAGAGCCACCCACCCCACACACAGCGGCCTGGGCCCGGGGCTCTCGCTTCCTCTCCAGAGCCTCACGTGACTGTCCTGAAGCCACTAGGCTTTGTCATGTATCACCAGGAATGAAATAGTGCTGACTGACATGTCCTGTTGACATCATTCCCCAGTGAGGCCTCTGGCTTCTCTGTAGCCTGACCCCCACCCCCATGCCGGCCTCTGTACGGCCCTTTCCTCCACCTTGTCCTTCAGCTGCCCCAGCTGCTGACCCTGAGCTTGCGGAACTCAGGGTCAGTCAGGGCTAGGCTGACCAGACGTCCTGTGTTAAATGGGACAGAAAACAATGGTACTGTCCCATTTCAAACAGTATGTAGGGTCAGCCTACTGACACCTTGAATTTAGCACCGTTGGTTTCTGTCCTGCTTAAAACGGGGTGTCTGGTTAACCCAGTCAGTGGCCACTGCTCAGTGACATCAATCTACTCTCCCAACATTTTCCTCCTATTGTTCCCTTATGGGAACTGGCTTATGCCCCAGGACACTACGTCCCCATCACACCCTCAAATGTCTCCCCACACACCCTCTGTCTCAGCAAGCACCGCTCGGCAGTGCGCCGAGTGCTACAGTTCTCCTTGCTCCTTGTACCGTCCACCCCTCCCCCAGCTTTGAATTTCAGACCCTCGGGCTCCTCCGCACCTTTTCCTTTTCTGCCATCAGCTGATACCTGCTGTTCCAGTCTGTCTCCTTCTCTCCCCCGTCCCTGCCCCATTTCTGGAAGCGTCAGTTCCTGACACCCCATAATTCTCTCTAGGTCCACTCTGGGGATCACGCTGGAAGGCGACACTTCCAACACCTGGCTTCCCAAGTCCATGGCCTCAGCTCCCCTGTGCAGTCATCCTGTCCTCCCCCTTCATAGCTGCCAACATGCCCGGTCCTCCCCTGACCTTGTCATTGCCTCCCGGTCTGTGTCAATCATCCTAGTTTTTGGCCAACACCTACATTTCCAGCTAAACCCTTCTAGCACCCAAACTCCAAAGTCTTTGAACCCACTGTGACCTGTAACCCATGGATCCTACCTCTGTCCCCATCCCTCTGTCCTCTCCTCCCACTTCTCTTCCAACCCAGCTGACATCTCACGCCCGGTCCTTACACTCACTCCCTTGGCTCCACCTTCAGCACCTCTGCCTCTTGTTTTCGTTTCACTTGGAGGGCTCACTGCCTTTTCTCCACCCGAGCCTACACAGGTGAATGTTAATGAAAAACACCCAGACTGTTTGCTCTGACACCTGATTCATTCATTCCCTAAATTCATTCATTCCCTCCTCTCCTCCATGACGACAATGTCATTTTCCTCTCCTCTCCCTGTCCTGGCTCTCAGCTGATGGCTTTGTTTCCTATTTCATTGGAAAAGGGAAACAACCCACACAAATCTTTTTGTATAGTCGCCTTCCCCACTGTGACCAGGGGGACCGCAAACACTCAAGTGGCTGTTGAATCAAGGACATTGCCCCTGACCTTCTCCCGTCTCCTGAGTCATCATCCTCCCATTCTTTTACTGGATCACTCCCGTCAGCACACAAACATGGTGTGTATTTTCCCATTAGAAACACGTCTTTGACCCCATGGTCCTCCACTCGCAGTTATCTCAATTCTTTGCTTTCCTTTACAGCTAAATTCCTTGAGAAATCTATTTTCTCTCTTTCATCCTCTTCTCCCCTCTCACAGGGGCTCAACCCAGGCAGACTTTCACCTGCACCAGTCTGCTGTCAAGGTCACCAGTGACCTCCAAGTTTTGAACCCCTGTCTCTGTTCTCAGCCTTGTCCTGTTGGATCAGCATGGGACACAGACGATCTGCCTGCCTCCTGGGAATGTTTCCTTCTTCCGCCTCAGTTCACAGCCCCTTGGATTTCTTCCCGTCTTATCCTAAACGCACCTTATACTTTATAAGGCAAAAAAAGCATGACTTATGGTCAACTTCAGAACTTCAGGACTTGTTTGATTCTTTATCTAGAAATCTCTTTTCTCAGATGTTACCTTTCAGGTCTTTACTCACATATCACCTACTCAGCAATTCTTCCCCAGACCACCTTTTATAAAATTTCTCCTCTTCCCCCAGCACTCACTATTCCTCTTTGTAGTTTTATTTTTCTTCATCACAGTGATAACCATCAAACATAATACATACTGAACATATACACATGTATGTAACATGACACAGTTTCCCCGGTTACAGGGTGAGCCCGAGAGAGACTCCTTTTTTACTCCCCTATCCCTGCAACTGAGAATGAGTAGGTGCTCAATATGTATCTGCAAATGAAAGAAAAGGGAGGAAGGCAATGTAGTTTTTCAGGAAATATAGATCAATGCTGTTGAGACACATGACATTACCATGTTGCACAACTAATCAGTAGTATTGCCTTTGATTGTGAATGGATTAAATATCCAGGAGAATGCAAAGTGGCCTGAATATTGTGCAACTCTCAGAAGATGGTTATAGTTGGCTTCTTTCCCTACTACCGTATTTTTCTGTGTATAAGATGGTATTTTTGTCTAAAATTGTTAGACCAAATGTTGAGGGTTGTCTTATACGCAGGAGAAATCTGTGTATTGATTTCTTAATGTTGAGTTAGAAAAGGAGGGGTCATCTTATACATGGGGGTGTCTTATACACAGAAAAATAAGGTAATCACCCGAAGGCTCTCAAACAAATAGGGAAACAATGTGCAAATACTGTACAAATGAGAAGAGAAGGCTCCATTATCCGAGCAGAAATGTCAGGCCAACAAGCAATGCTTCTTGCCTTAAGAAACCTCTTCCTCCTCCCCTGGGAAATGGCTGGGAGATAAAGGTGTGTTCTTAAGTATGGACGTTTGGGGGAGTTGGATGTCTACTCTCACCTGCAAGGGAGGGGTCATTGATTTTGTTTGTATTTGAATAAACTCTTACGTCTGCTATTCTGGATATTTGCAGAATGAATATATGAAGGAGCCATACTGTAATGTAACCTGTTCACTCAAGGAGCTGGAAAGGATTCCAGTTTTTTTTTTGTAATCTTTCCCAGCTAGCCCCTTGCTGTTTTTAATCTAATGTTGGAAATGGGCAACTTTGAAACACACACAAACCAAAGAAAAACACACAAACCAAATTCATCTGCAAAACTGAGCTTCCACATCTCTGTGTGCACGTTCTCTGGTTAGTGGCGGCAAAGACCGCCTCTGGGGAAAAAGCCATACGAGCGTGTGAGGTAGGCCAGCCACCAGGTTCCAACGATTTGGTGTATTACCAGGATAACTTGACATAGAGATTTAATATTATAATATGGAGTCTGTAATTGCATCTAAGGATTAAGAGATTTATTTTTAAGCAGTCAAACCTATTTGTGTGTGTACCTAGCTGATTTACAAATGTCGTATTATATATAGTATGGGGGCTGTCCAGGAAGTCTCCAGCCATGTAATATGAAAAACAGAGGCACGCATGGCTGCATTTCTTCCAGACAGCCCTCGTATATCTAACACGATACTATTTAGCACCCTGAATTATTTACTCCGCACATCTATTTAGAATCTGACATGTCTCACTGAGCACAACACAGCATTTAAATAGTTTACTTTAAACGGGATGTACTTTGTATATAAGTCACATGTTCCCAGCGGTACACGGCCACCGTGAGATGCAGATAACACACACTTAGGTACACAGACCGGGGGGAAAGAGCCTGCACAACCACCCGCAGACATTGTATCAGGGCTGCCTGTGACGACGGAGCCGCCTGGCATAACTCATCTCAGCCGGCCTTGTTTGTTTAGCTGCCACGGCCCTCGTAGCTGCTCACGGCTGGCGCCCGGGATGAGATGCTCTGGCAGATAGCAGATGTACCAATTAATGGCCTGTCAGGGCTGATGGATAGAAGAGGAAACAGTGTGTGCACGCTTCTCCCCAGCATGGCTTGCGCCCCCACTCTGGGGCGCCCAGGGTCCGACACAGCACCTCTCCAGAGGGAGCCCAAGTGTCTCATTAGTGTCTGTCTTCGGCGACACCAGTGTAGCCTTCCAGAGCTGACTCACCTGCTCTTCTCCAAGAATCCTGAAGTGATGTAGCTCTTTAATCAGGGAGTTGGGGCAGCCAGCTGATGGAGAAAAAATGAATTACAAACATGTTATTCCCGTTCTCTGTGGCAATGTGTTCTGACACACAGTCCTCACTATCAGCAAACTGGCGTTGTCGTCTGCGAAACACATTCTAACCAACTGCCAAGAAGCCAGACCTCCGGGGGAGCTGGGGCTGGGGCCTGGCCACCCCCCCGGAGCCTTTGGGACCTGGTTGCATGTGAGCTGGGAGCCAGGCCTCATCCCCACTTCCAGGTGTGATCTGGCCTGAGGATACCACGTGATTCTGTGCCTGCCCGTCCTGTTACTCAGCCCGAAGGAGCAGCCAGGGCTTTGTGAGGCCAGATGGGAAGGTGGTGAGCCGGGCTCATTTCACTTGTCACGCTCTGTTTCCACTCGCTCCAGGCTGGGGTCCTGCACAGTAAGAACAAAGCTGGATGTACATCCTCATGGGGTGTGGCTGCAGCTGGGGGGCCTGCCTGGTTCTTCCCGGAGGCTCTGTCACCACTTTCAAGATCCTGCTTTTGAGTTTGGGGAGGCCCTGGGGAGAGGACCATGACAATGCTGGTGGTTGCCACCTTCAGGTTCTATCCAGTCAGTGGGAGTCTATTAGAGCTTTCATATGTTCCCTCTTTGGCTATAAAAACAAATAAGTAAATAAAGTCTCTTTCTCCCTCTTCCCACACACAAGCGTGCATGTGCACACTTGCATACACACATATACATGCACTAGTACATGTTTGGTATCATTTAAAATAGTTCATCCCTGACTTTTTAATAGAATTACTGTATTCCACAGTGTTAGGTTATGGTTATTTGTAATGTTACCTCTGGAAACAAATTTAATATGAAAACCTGTTTCTTGGAGAGAAGATCCATGAATTAGATAATCTCTGGAAATTTCTATTAGGGACTGGGTTGGATGCAAATTGCCAGAGCAATCACCGTGCTGGTCCCGGGGCTGCGGCTCATGCTGCTCAGCACTGTCACGTGAGAGTGGCGGGAAGTACTGAGGCTGTCTGCCTGGGGAAGGCAGGTGGAGGCGGGAGGGAATGTGAACCTCACAAGGGCAAAGGCCCTAAGATCTGCAAGAGCGATGAGATTTGTCCTTTCTTCTAGAAGGTAGGATTAAAACAAAAGGCAGCAATTACAGCCGTAGACTGTGGTTCAATATAAAGCAATTGGTGCAGCCAGCACAGAACACAGTACAAAAGTTACTCAAAAAATTAAAAATAGAACTACCTTATGGCTCAGCAATTCCACTTCTGGGTATGTATCCGAAGAAATCCAAAACACGGATTCGAAAAGATATATTCACCCCTGTGTTCATTGCAGCATTAGGTATAATATTTACAATAGCCAAGGTATGTAAACAACCTAAGTGCCCATCAATAGATAACTGGATAAAGGTGTGAGTACACACACACACACACACACACACACACACAATTCAGACATAAAAAGAATAAAATCTTACCATTTGTGACAACATAGATGGAACTGGAAGGTATTAGGCTAAGTGAAGTAAGTCAAACAGAGAAAGACAAATATCATATGCTCTCACTTATATGGGGAATCTAAACAAGAAAATAAACTAACAAAAAAGAAACAGACTCATAGATACAGAGAATAAACTGATGATTGCAGATGAAGGGTTGGGGGGGTCTGGGTGAAAAAAGAGATTAGGATGTACAAATTGGTAGTTACAAAATAGACAAGAGGATGTAATTACAGAAAATATAATCAATAACACAGTAGTAACTATGTATGGTGGCCAGAGGTACTAGCGTGGGGGTGGCGAACCTATGACACTCGTGCCCAAAGTGGCACGCAGAGCAATTATTTCAGCACGCGGAGCTGGGAGGGCGCTAAGGGCAATTTCACGGTGAGTTTAGATGACAGGGTCCAAATAAAAACTAAAATTGATCTGACTAAGTTGCAGATGGGAAGACAAAGAAGAGTGCCGTATACGTATTTTAATTATAAGGAGTACTTTTCTTTTGTATTACTTGCTTTGGTTGATGCCAACTGTAAATTTATAGCAATAGATAGATGTTGGGTCATACGGAAAAGCGGGGGACAGTGGAATTTTTGCAAAGCCTGTCATGGGGAAACAAGTGCTTTTGGGAAATATATTTCCTCCAGATGAGAGACTTCCTGGTTCGAATCAAGTAGAGCCCTATGTTATAGTTGGAGATGAAGCTTTCAGATTACACAAACATGGCATGAAACCTTACTGTAAAATAACAGCTCGAGGAGAAAAATCGAAAGTCATCTTCAACTACAGGTTAACTCGTGTTCACAGAGTAACGGAAAATGCGTTTGGGCTACTGAGTCAAATTTTTCGAGTATTCTACTCTCCCGTTGCTGTCACACCCAAAACATGTGAACAACTTGTAATTGCAGCAAGTGCAGCTTTGTGTAATGTTAAAAACAACAAAATATAAACCTGATGGAATTCATCTGTCTTCTTCTGCACAACAACAGAAATCACACTAACAATGATAGAGGATTCTTTAATTTTCATGGGTACTCCGTGCATTTGACGACTAATGTTTATTATTATAATTTAATTCTGTCACATGTTTTTTTTTTTTTTT
>PVKE010000010.1:0-65425 GCA_004027555.1 Craseonycteris thonglongyai | reverse complement strand
ACTTTTCCCCCACATGTTTTTTTTTTTTCCTTCTTGTTTCATATAAATTATAATTTTATTACAATATCATGTTATTCTACACCAAATAAAAATGTAATAAATGACTGATAGAGATTTTCTATGGTATTTAATTTATATAATTACCTTTGTTATGCACTCTAATAAAATATTTAAACTTCAAAACAAATAATTGTAAATACCATTTAAAAAATTATTGTTTTTTGTTATAAAAACATCCAATGCCTCTTAGAGACATAAAAAGAATCAATACCTCTATCTCACTCGATGGGTTGGCACGCGAGTCGAGCGAGTATACTCTTATTTCATAAACTTTGGCACTCAATTGCCAAAAGGTTTGCCACCCCTGTACTAGAGGAATGGGGGGATCATTTCACAAATTATATAAACGTCTAACCACTATGCTGTACACATGAAACTAATATAAGATAATATTGAATGTCAACTGTAATTGAAAAAAAAAGAATAAAGCTGAGTACTGAGCTCTTCAGAGAAAGCAAGCACATGCATTAAAAAAAGAAGAAAACAATGTCTAATTTAAAAATGGCATCAGTTGCCTTATTAGCTAGTAACTGGAGGTTTCCAAATTCAGGCTAAATGACTATTCATGCTGGATATTTTAGAGATGAGCTTGTCTGGGTTAGTACTAATTCTGAATTCTTGATGTAAAATGCTGAAACATAGTTTTAGTCTTTGATGGTATATTTGACATGGTCCTTGCTATTATAGCGCTTCCTATTCTGAGAAAGCAGTTCCTAAATGTTCATGAAGGTACAATGAGATTTAGAAAAATGTAAACCAAATGTACACAGGTGATGTCAGAACCTGATAAGAAAATAAATGAAAATACCCAAGGGACGTATTTTGGTGAGAGATGCAGTGAACGCATTTCAGCGGACACGTCCACTACTGTGAAGGAGGGCAGCTGGACCTCCGCGTTAGGAGGTGTAGCTGAGCTGCACGTCTCCAACTGGAGGTCACAAAGACGCGCGGCCAGAATTCATTCCAGGTTCCTATCCCGATAACTAACCAGTTAGGAACCTTACATTCTGGATCACAGGGCTGGCTGCAATTCAACCGAAAACTGCTGTAGAAACTCAGCCTCATGTCAGCTCTTGAGTTTTGGATCTCCTTGGGAGCAAGGAGCCATATTTTTGTTTTGTGAGGTTAACAAGGAAAGAATAAGGCCGAGAAAATTTGGGGGATGTTTCTAACAAGCGAGGGTCCCAGGGCCTGGCGCCAAAGGTGTGAGGAGATGGTTCATGGTGGGAAGGGGGGAGGGAGTGCAAAGAACTCTGGTGCCTGTGCAGGGGGCTGGCGTGCTGAGGTAGGGGGCACCTGGCCTACTGTGCGTGGCTCTGGGGTGTATCCCAAGTGACAAGTTAGTTTCGGCAAGATGACAGCAGCTGCCAAGTGAAATTCATAGTGAATTCGATTTAATTTATAAATTTCAATTTGGTCCTTCCAGGTGTAGAGGCAGCAAATGCTTATATCTATATGTATATCTAGACATGTTTAAGAAATATTATTTTAAAAGATAATTTTATTCAACCTTAGAAATGGTTAAGTACTTTTCCTTCTCAATGGTCCTTTATATGCCTCATATTTGAGAAAAACTGATCTGACTTATTTTAATGCCAGGTAAAATAAGACACAGAATTTAAAATGAGCCTACCTTCAGAATTGGTATTCTAATGTTCTCCTAAGATACGTGTATAACCAAAACGATTGACGTCGGTGATAGTGCAAATATAAACATCCTTCACGGAGACTAGATAATTACCTGGACACCTGGTAGGTGCAACGAAGTATAATAAACAAGGATGGCATACAGTGAGAAGGGAAGAGTTGGAAGGGGTCGAGATATTTAAGAAGACTGTGGAGGGGAATCTGTAATTGTGCTCATCCCAGAAGCATGTGTGTGTGAAATGGACAGATACAAAGGTAGCGTGAAGACAGAGTTTAAGAAGAACAAAACCAGAAAGACACGCACACAAACTGCAGTGGCGTAGAGAGAAAGCGGGAAGTTAGTGGAGGTGACAAGGAGGGAAAAGGGCTGGCAAATAAAGACGATACGGACACCGGTGTTAACATGGGTGGGGACTCTTGTTTTTCCAAATTTCTCACGTGGGGTCTACACACACACACGACAGTGGATCACTGTTTGAAGCCTGAGCGGTCTCCTTTGACCACGTCATAACCTCAGAGCCAGCATCCCTGCCTTCAGCCCCTATTGGTCAGCCTCTTCTTGAGGTTACAGTTAGAAGGATGCTGTTAAAGGATGTATGTCGGCTACCATGCCATCCTCCATGGTTTTCTGCATCCCTAAGAGTAACCACCAAGGCCTGTGAAGTGGCCTCCTGGGTCCTCCGTTGCCTGGCCATGGCATGGTCCCTGAGCGCACCCAGCCCCGGGCTCACTGCACGGTGGCGGAGCTGGCCTGCTCTCTCTGCTGACCCCCCATGCAGGGGGCTGTCTCCAGCCCTTCACTCCTGCTGCTCCTTCTACCCGGAAAGCTCGTGGCCCTGACAGTGCACGGGGTGCTCGCCACCTCCTTCAAGCCCTTGCTCGCCGGGCACCTCCTCAGTGAGCCCGCATCCTGCTGCACCGCCACACCTCCGTCCCTGCCGCATTTGGTCCCCAGCTCTTGTCACTGTCTAACACATGGGACCCCTCCTGTCTCCTGCTGCTCAAATGCAAAGGTGACAAGCGAAGGGGCCATTGCTGTTTCATCACTGCTGTGCCAGTCATGGCTAGAACAGAGCTTGGCTACACAAGTCAGTCTCCAGCGGGTGCTCTCAGAACGCACTGCCTTCCACGTGGCCACTCCCCACCTAGCGTGGCGATTACGGCACCTGTGAGAGTCTCCTCCCCCAACCCTCCCCGTCTCATCCCAGAGGCCTCAGCTCTGACCTCCAGCCTCGCATGTGTTTGCTTATTGGTTAAGTGGACTTCTTCTGGCCTCTCACCTCTCATCCCTGCCTGGGCCCCACATGGGAAGATGTCAAGGATGCTTGAACCCAGGACTCTTTTGTACTTCTATTGGGCCTGCTTTGTCAGAATCCCATATCCAGCTCTGGGCAATACCACCCCCCACTTTTCCTTCTCCTTCCTAGTTCTGCCAATCACAGCTAGTGTAGCAAAATGGGCTAGAAGACCTCTGAACAGAAATGCATGCCATCTACCGAAAGCAGCTTCCCAGTTAAGAGCAGTGCTCCTGCAGACCCCAGCGAGCCCATTCCCACGGAGTCTGCCTCTTCGCTTCGGCCAGCACCCTGTCCCACCAACCTTGGAGATGCTTCCAAATAATCAGCATTCCTCTCAGTTAACTTCTAACATTTCACTCTCAAAATACAACTTAACAAAAAAAATGGCTTCACCTGATACAAGTCCAAAAACACAAAGCTTGATTTGACATGGCTGAAGAAAGAATCAGTAATCTTAAAGAAAGATTAAAAAAGAAAAACAAAAAACAAAACAAACAAACAAACCTCCCAAAACTGAAAAGCAAAGAAAAAAATTAAAGAATGAAAAATATAGAACAGAACAGCTAAGAACATGGGACAATTTCAAAAGAGGTAACAGGCAAGTTGAGTACCAGAAAAAGAAAAAAAAGGAAAATAGACCAGAAGAAATATTTGAAGCACGATGGCTGAGAACTTTCCAATATTAATGACAGACACCAAACCCCAGGTCCAGGAAGCTCAAAGAACCATAAGCAGGATAAATATCCAAAAACCACATCTAAGTGTAGCCAGATCGTTGGTTTTACTGAAAACCAAAGAGAAAGAGAATTATAAAAGAAGTCAGTGGGGGAAAAAAAAATCACATTGCAGATAAACAAGGATACGAATTATAGAAAACTTCTCATTGGAAATGGTACAGACAAGAGAGTGGAGTGAAATATTTCAATGTTGAAATAAAAATGCCATTAATTTAGAATTCTATTTCCAGCAAAACTATCCTTCAAAAGCAAATGCTCCTCCAACCATGGTGGAGACGGCAGAGTATCGTCCTTAAGGTAGTCATGCAACGGCCACCTGCAGCCCGATGATTTTGTTCAGATCAATGAGAAGCAGACCTCATTCTTAGATTTTATGAACTTGCTGTCATTTAATTCCTTCAAAGATTAAAGACAAATTTATATAACACAGAGTCATGTATTTAAGAAGGAAAATACCTTAGTTTTAAAGACTGTTAGCTATCACTGTCTCTCGTCCAATCTCTCTTTTAGTACAGGATTCCCTTCTATAAGATCCTGATGCCGTCCCTTCTAGGGACAGAGATCAGGGGATTGCTCAACATTCTATTGTAGTTAGAAAGTATTCTTATTGCTAGAGGCTCTTTCTATTATAGATACCACTAGTTCTAGACTTGGACTGATAAGCGATCGTATGCATCACTTTAGGCCTTTCTGAAGCTTCTCTTTCCTGGGGGAAATACCACGTGCCTGAAACAATCTGTAGTATACATGAGGACCGACAGGCAGCCTCCGCACACTCCTTTCCCTCCCTGTGTTCCCAGGTCTGACCGTCCTGCTCCCACGTGGTCCTCGGGACGTCTCCGGTTTATTTGGTGCTGCCACCTTTACTCCTGTATTGAGTGTCAGACCCTTGACTAGATGCTGGGGAACCTGCACTGAGTGAGGCAGACAGAGGCTGCGATTTCTTGGTGCCTCGTCCCAGGAACGCTTTGAGATGTGTATTCTCACCGTCTGAGCTCACTTGTCAGATGAGAGCTCTCACACTCGCTACACTCACTCCCTCACCTGACCTTTGACATCATCCTGGTGGGTTTCCTTGCCAAGTGGTTTAGAACGCCCACTCTGATAATGTAATGCCCGTAGCGAGGTCCACCCCACGAGCAGTGCCCCCGCCCGCCTGGGGAAAGTGTCACAACATGCCATCTGTCTGAATACGTAAAAGCTATCAATCCATCTAAAAACTGTTAAAAGAAAATGCTTCACCCTTTCACCTTGACACATGTACCTGTCTGAGGCTCTGGAAGGTGACGGATGAGAACGCTCAGGCCCCTGGAGGTCTGCTCCTGAACGCGGCCCCTGGCCCTGCCCCCCTCAGCCCCCCAGACTGCCACCTTTCTGAAAGGCCTCTCCCACCCGTATGGCACAGCCCCAGGTTCAAACTGCACAACGCAGCCCCTGCGAGTCAGCCCCGTGGCCATGGCTTTTAGGAGACAGAGCCAGTGTCTCCGGGTAGAATTCTGAAGTCCCAGCCATTGGGGTCCTACAGGTTCCTCTGGGCAAAGGAGTGGGCGGAAGACAGAAAGGGGACCAGGGTGGGCCTCTTGCTGGGTCTGGCACTTCCTGGTACCAAATGGCCGAGCGCTGGTTCTCTTTCATCGCCCTGTAGGTCAGTCAACCCACCATCCTTAACGGTGCTCCTGAGGTGTATGCCTCTCCCCAGTCCCTTGTGTCTCCATTTTCCTTGTTGTCCCTCCTTCCTCTTCCTGTCATCCCAACACGGGCTCAGTCTTCATTGGTCTCCAACGTCAGCTCAACATTTGTGGCCTATAGGCCAGCCATCCTTCTGAGTCAGGAAGTCTCACGAGCACATCTTGTCACTCCCAGTGACGTCTCCTGGAGTCAGTTTTGGTGATTCCGAGCTGGTGCTGAATGACCACATTCGGCTTTAGAGGGGCTCATACAATATTTTCTCCCCTTTCTCTCTCTGTCTCTTTGTCCCTCTTCTCTCTCTTTATTTTTGGTAGTTGATGGTTGAGATTTGCTCTTTCCTCATTTTGAAAAGCTAGAAAAAATACCCATTCCTAGAACTCTGAATGTGCTTTATTTACAGCGTCTCAGAGCTTCCCCGCAGGGACTCCAAGGTCACACGCAGAGGTGTCTGGAGACCTTGGGGCACACACAGTATTTGTCTGTCCCTTGCTGGGGTCTCCCTGGTCTTAAGCACAAGTTCCTCCTGGGACCACTGGCTCTGTGTTTTCTAATGGGGGAAATGTTCTCTCTGCCCCAGGAGCAGGCAGATCGGGAATCGGGGCTCGGCACCTGCTAACGGTGTGCTGTCCTCTTTGCTGAGGGCTTCTTCTTCCCTCACTGCCATTTCACTGTTTCTTCTTGTCCTTGGCACAACTTAGAAGGTTGTGTAGTCGTCTCTGGTCATTTAAATGAGAGTTTCATCTCATTCCGGGCTTATCCTGAGGATACGCTAGTCTATTGTTTTCTTCTGGTTATGAAACTCCTCCCTCATCTCTCGCCCTTGGTTTCTGAAAACCTGACCTCACTGTAAATAAAAAATGAGTTGCCTGTTTGGCATGAAAAATGAGTAAGAGAACTTATTTTAAAAAGCAAATGAAGACAGAATTGAATCTTAGTTTTTTAAAGGATACCTTTGAAACTGGGGTTTTTATTTTGGCTCGTATCTGTAATCAATGTTTACTTTCATTCTGCGGCCACATCCTAAAGACTGTGTTACCGTCTAATTGGGACTCTTCTCAGGAAAAGTCATGTTGTGGATCATTTCTCTAGAGTCACTGACAGAAATTAAAAAAGCCAAAAAACAAAACTCCTTTGGGGGATTAACTGAACCACAACTTTTTAAAGAAGCTTTGACTGAATTTTCTCAATAGCCATGGAGCAGGGGAAAGTCATTTAGAAAATATATTCCATGGAAAAGCATTAAAAATCACAGGAGCCTTCAATCACTGTTCTTCCTTTTAATGTCCTTGCAGATCGTTACGGGGGAATCATGATGTCTTCGGCTTTAAGGAAAAATCGTGAGCACCCAGGCTTGCGATAGAAATTGAAACGAATTTCAGCTCTCAGATGTGCTCCTGGCCACATGGCACAAATAACGTGCCATTTGCAGACTGCGGCCGTTTGCTGTGAAATGCTTCAAGGATTAATTTGTCTCTTGGCTAGAGCTTAGACTCCCCGATGTAGGCTTGACAATTACCGTTACCTCCTATTTTCCCCTTAAGTACAACTTTGAAAAGGAAACTGGCTAATGATGAAAAAGCATCAAAAAATAAATGATGATTCCATGTGATGAAAGGCAATGCAGCCAAACACTGAGCAACTACCTTTAATCACAGGCCAGAACAGGGGGCGGGGCACAGTGGGCTGGGTCTGTGAGTGGGTTTGATGGGCGCCTGTCGACTCCAGGCCAGGTTGATTAGGGTCTCCCTGCACTTTGCAGGGGGAGCCATGTCTGAATCAGTCGGAGAGTCAGGCGTTATGAATCCCCATGAAAATTCACTAAGACAACTTGATTGAACAGTTGCATTCTAAGTCAGGAGTAGGACCACACATAAGCCATTCAAAGCATTGTCACTTTGGTAAATAAAACCACGTTTATCTTCATAATTTCTTTCTGCTGATAGGTTTTTAGTTATGTCTATAAAAAAGGATTATTTACGCATTTTTTTTCAATAGCCAACACTTGATGAGTGTTAAGCCAGTTACAGAGAATCCTGAAGCTGGTCACCTTTCATCTCTCATTTTACTTGTAAATTAGTTCATACCACAGAGAAACTTACACGGCAACGCAAGGAGATATTTAGCAGGGTGTTTACTGCAGCCATTTTTGTAATATATAGGGTGACCAGACGTCCCGCTTGTGGCGGGACAGTCCTGATTTTTAACAATGTGTCCCGCGTCCCGCGGCGTTTTAAAAAGTCCCGATTTTTGGAAAGAATGCACGACAAGCAGGGGAACGGCGGGAGATAGACCCAATTTTTAATCAAGACCCCCCCTCCCCCCGGTCAATGGTGTCCCGCTTTACCAATGTTCAAATCTGGTCACCTTAGTAATATACCAACAGTGAAAGAAAACACTGGACATGACCATTAACAGGAGAGACAAAGCCCTACAAGTGCCCACTGTGCACCCAGTCTGTGTCAGGTACTGTTGGGCACTTGGGTCACATTAGTGGAAAAATGAAAACACATAAAAATCCCTCCTTGGAGTTTGCATTCTAAGGGGAGAGGGGAAAGACAATAAAAATCAACTAATAAGTAGGCAAATTACATAATATTTTAGGTGATGAGCATTATATAAAGAAGAAAAATGACAGGACAGTGTCAACGGGATAAGAGTAGTTGAAATAGTTTTAATAGGTGTTCAGAGTATTTCTTATTGAGCAAATGACACGGAAGCAAAGGCTTTTGGGCTCACGAGGGTGAAATGTGTCAAATAGACAAATCTCAAAAACATAAAGTGGGCCTTTTGAGCCACTTCTCCTTGCTCAAGGCCCGCTCCCATCTGTTGAAAGTGTACTGTTTCTACTTTCCCTTTTAATACACTTTCCTTTCACCTCTGGACTTGGGTGTCTCCTCAGTTCTTGGTTCAGGATGCTGAGAACCTGGACACAGAGCCAAGGATGACCCTCGTCTCCGGTAACAAATGTGCAGCTAATCTTAAGGGTGTTAACTCAAGGATTTACATTTCTTACTAAAAAGATATAAAGTTAAGGGAAAGTTGTGACAGTTCATGCACAGTATGATGCCATTTACATGAGGTTTCTAAATCCTACTAAACAATATGGATACTTTCAGCTATAGTAAGAATATAAAAATGCATGCAAACAAGAAACCACAAACTTAGGGGAAGCAGACAGTGAAACGGGACCATAGAAAAGAGAAAGGAGGTGCTTCAAACCTGTCTTTAAAGTTTGCTATCATAATTGTTAAAAAAAAAAAGCTGACATTTGTATAACGCTTACTATAAACCAATCACAACCACTATGTGAAAATGGGTACCATTATTATCCTCATTTTACAGATGATTGAAATAGAGACACAAAACTACTGAGGAGCCTGACAGAGTCTCTGAAGCAGTGTGAAACCAGAGGCCCACAAGGCTGGGCGGGGGTTCACGGGTGTTCATTATGTTATTTTCTAAAAATTTATTATTTTTATTGTTTTTGCCAGAGAGAGAGAGAGAGAGAGAGAGAGAGAGAGAGAGAGAGAGAGAGAGAGAGAGAGAGAGGCAGAAACAGAGAGACAGAGAGAAGGGGGAGGGCCCAAAGCAGTCTCCATAGTTGCACGTCATTGGTTTTCTACATGGTTTCATTCCACACAGGTGGGTGGGGGTTGCGCAGGGCAGGAACCACCGGGGGTCTCCCACATGGAGCTCACTCTGGTGAGAACCAAACTGGGGGCTCACCCCAGTTCAGCATATGGGCCTGCATGGGCTGGGACGTGATCCTTGGACCACAGGGCTGCAAGACGGGTGCTCAACCTGCTGAGCCATTCTGGCATGCCCAATATGTTATTTTTTTATATATATATAATTGTATGCTTTTAATACTTTTGCAATAGAAAATCTGTAAGAAAACATGAAGGTCCTTATAAAGACAACTTTGGAAAAAATGACTGAAAATTCAAGCACTTATGTATGTGAGTTTATATTTATCATGAACATATATGAGCATCCATGCAGTTTGAAGAAGGAATACATCCCAATATAACCACTAGATTAGTAAGTGTGCATTATCTGAGTAGGATGGCATATAAATTTATATATTTAGTAGCTTTAAGAAAGAGCTGACAGAAGCCATGAATATTCATGATTCAGTTTCTCACTTATCTGTGATGCAGTTACTGGGTAGGCAACACAGGAAGTCTCTTCTCTGAGCTCAAAACACAGTGTGTTACACTCAGATGCTTGTGATTTCACAATTTAGATGCACCCTGATATTTTCTGTTTCTTTGTAGTTACTGTGATCGTCCAAGTGTCCTATTAGTCACCTCCCAGTGGCTGTGAGATGACCATCCCCTGATGAGGCGCTGCAGAAGACTAAGTCTCATTGATCATGAGGCACCATCAGAAATCTGTCAGGTGTTTTTACTTCACTAATAATAATAATGAATTCCAATCAAACATTCACTCACGCTTTACCAGCCGCCTTTTCTGGGTGCGTCTACTGCGTAGGAGACGGTAGGGGGTGGAGAAACAAGTTGGGCAGGCTGGGCCTTCATGAAGTTTGCTCAACAAATAACAGGAAGATTGACACACATAAATGCAGCAACAGCCAAGAGTGCAGAGAGCAATCGAGAAGGAGGAGTTAAAAAACGAAGAGGAGGAAGAAGAGGGACAGGACCCCAAGCCTGGAGGCCGGAAGCACCAAGTGTGTGTGGGGAAACCCCATGGCCGTCAGGGCACAGAGGTGAACAGAGACCACCGGCTTCTACGAAACGTTAACTTCTGTGCCTGAGAACAGAGACTGCTTGTTCTGGAACAATCTGGCCTTACAATGCTGGCAATAACCTTGCTGTTTGCTTCAAGAAGGTCCTGCAAATAATTGAACCAAACAGGGTGCTCAGCTGAGTAGCCATCTCTTTTAACAAAATGAGAGACTGCTCACTCACCTGATGGCTCACCTATCAGACAACCGTTTCTCACCAAGCCTCCCTTCAAAACCCTTGTCACCAAGTCCCTACATATTGCGTCATGAATCCTGCGCAGTTCTAATCAGTTTCCTGCCTGGAAGAGCTGCCTTAGCCATTGGAGCCCAGGTCCCCACGCCCTATAAATCCGACCTCCCCTTTCTGTACACCCTGTGCCTGCCCACGTGGGAGGGGCTCTCACCGCAGTACATCTGGTAACCCCTGCTCTGCGCACCCACAGACCTTCTGGCGGTCATTTGGCAGAACCGACATAGCCTGTACCAAAGGCAAGACAGAAAACACGGCAGTGAAAAACTAAAAAAAAAACACGTTCATTTTTATGTTGTTACGATGTCCAAGCAATACTAAAAATGAGAAAATCGTTCCCAGTGTGTATATTCATGGCACTTTGCCTGTACTTCTGTATTTCATAAAACGCTGCCTTTGTAACTCATCTATCTTTGAATGTTTTTGACTTTACATTTCTAGATGGTGGGTATTTTCATCATCCAGCGTGCCTAAGATTACAAATTTAATTTGAATGGTCCACACAGATGAGTGACCACTGGGGGAACGAGGGTCTCAGGGTAAAACGTGACCCCTGCCCTCCACTCTCCCTGCTGCTCCCACAAGTTCATTCTTGGTTGACACAAGAGAAGAGAAAGGGGAAAGTAATGGAGAAGTGATTTTCACGTGCTGTAAGCGAACTGGACATGTTTTCCCATGAACTGTGGTGGCTGCTTTCCTCAAATGAGCACGTCCATGTCTAGTTAGCATGATGGGGGGTGGGAAGAACCCATGGAATGATACTCCTGAATGCGTCCAATCAAAAAGGAGACCCAGATCATAGATATCATATCACATAAGGCTTGGTTAAATAGGGTTTAGTACGTCAACTGGGCTATTGATTGACTATCATGGTTAAGTTAATGGGGTTTCTTTAGAAACCATCCTGAGTCCCAAACAATTTATGCACATACATGTTGATGGAACATGCTCTATTTATGGCCAGAAAACATTCGGTATATATTTCTGACTCTTACTCTTTACCACAGAATGTGATCTTTAAAATGGGCTTTCTTGTGACGTATGTAGATGCTACTAAATTTGGGGATATAAATAATATCCAAAATAAAGTTAAAGAAATAAATGTTATTGAACTTTAGGACTCGGTATAATTCTAAAGGGGCCTTAAGGATGAGATGGAGAGGTTGTTTAGGGGTTAAAGAGGATGGGGGGAGGATTGAAAAGAGATAATATTTTTACAAGTATTTAACAATATTCTGTTTCTTTTCTTTTCTTTTTTGTATTTTAAACTTATTTCTGTCACTTCCCTTATTACTCTAGTGCTATGCATTCTGCTTCTTTTATTCATCTTAGTGTGGGCATAATTGTACTCATTACTGAAAGGCATATTTTAAATTCTAAAAACATAGTTTTTAAACACGCTAAGTACTGCTACTTAGATTCATCACTGATTTGAAATACTTCAGATCTTTAAAGTATGTATGCTGATGTCAGCTACATTTGAAAGAGATAAAAAACCAAAAACAAAAAACCCAACTTGAAAGACAAATAACATATTCTGTGAGGGGGGAAAAAAAATTCAGCTTCAGCTATACTGTTAATTACACCGTGGTTTCTTACCCAGATCTTTACATTTCCCCATATGAAAATTAGCACCCATTCTTTATTTTAATGAGCCAAAATGATGAAATATGAGTAATTCTCCTCTGTCAGCATAGTTATAGCAACGAGTCCAAATTTGCTATTCATATTCTGAAGTAGAGCATTCACAAGCATTCAACCAGGCTCCTTTAAACACAGGCATAATAGGGTCCTTCTCACAGATGTAGCACGTTTCTGGTTACCATCCCAACAGCTGGTAAAGGCTGGGGTTCGTGAGCCTCCTCTGTGCGGCCCTGATGACCTCACCTGGGTCCCCAGACAAGCAACTCCTGTTAACCCCGGCCCTCCTCCCCGCCTCATCTGCCTCCATGGGAAACTGGCTTAGAGCCGTGACAACTGGAAAATAAAAACGTATCAGTTCTGACGTGGTCAGTGTTTCAAAGCTGAGATGACCCTGTTGGAAACCTTCATCCATCTGCAACTGTCCTTGCAGAAGTTCTGATATGTACCAAATTTTACTTTAAGAGAGCTCACAGATTTGAATAAAGCTGACCCTGTGAGAAAGCCTGGCAACTCCAGCCTCATCCAAGAGGCAGTGTTCATACTTTTTGGTGCTGTCACTTTGGTCTACGGTAAGTTCACAAATTGTTGGTCTCCCCTGTACTTGCTGTCTTTGTGCTTTGGTGACTTTACCAATGTCAATGAAACGATTACATCTAATAAGTACAAAAGCATAGGGCTGGTTTTTCTTCAAGTGCTGCGAGAGAAGAGGCCCGTGAAATCTGGGACCTGAAAACAGAGACAATGCATTCACAGGGTAGAAAAATGACGAATGTCACACGAGTCTGAGGCTTGGGTCATTGGACAAGAGGAAGCTAAGAGTGGTGAGGGACTCTGGGAAGCACTCAGCCTGCACTGCTAGTAATGGGACAGAGATAGGAAACAGGACTGAGGATGGCGACCCAGGATGACAATCAGCATCCACAACGGATGCCCCCTCAGACCGCTGGGTCGCTGTGTGAGGACTTCGGGGCTGGAGAAGCGACTGAGCTGTCGGTCAGAGGGTGCGGAAGCCATGGGAAGCTGGGACTGCCAGCACTGGGGCTTCCTTTTCATGGGTCAGGCCTCATCTCTGACTCTGGGCTTCCGAATAGATGAATCTGCTCTAGTTTGGAAGACAGATGCTGAACAGCCCATCCATCCACAAGAGGGGAGATCCAATGCGCCCACACACACACTGCAATGGGAATGCACAGAGATGGACAAAGGACATTCCGGGCCTCCTGATACTACTTTTGAAGATTCCTATAAAAAACCCAAACCTCTCACCGAGATCAAACCTTTGGATAGAAATAGTAATCAAAGCTAATACGGGATCGGAGGATTACTTATACCTGTGGTTATCAGAGTAGGGTGCCCAGCCCAGGGGTATCTGCATCACTTAGAGCTTGTTCCAAATGCAAGTTCTCAGGCTCCACCCCAGACCCGCTGAATCAGAAGCTATGGGATAGGGCCCGCGAGCTGCATTTATCATCCCAATGATACTAAGTGCATGCTAAGTTTGTGAACTACCTTCTCCTTATACAATGGTCATAGGGGTGCAGCAACACTCAAATGTGGGTAACTTTTTAGGGCAAATGGTCCACTTTCATTAGTAAATATAAGAATTGAGAGAGAGAGAGAGAGACTGACAAACAGAGAAAGAGAAAGACATCAGACATGTTTCTGAATGCAATGTGTACACATTTTTTTGGCTCAAATTTGGAAAAATTCCACTTGTATTATGAGACTGTGAGTAAAATTTAGACAATAACTTGATATATGATAACATTAAGAAACTACAATTGGTATTTTAGATATGATACACTATGTGGTTAAGTTCAATAAAAATGCCTTTATCGTTTGGTAGCTCTAAATGAAATGATGTGATTTCCAAGATCTATCCATCCATCCATCCATCCATCCATCCATCCATCCATCCATCCATCCATCCATCCATCCATCCATCCATCTAATCTATCTGCACATGTACATGTGGTCTGATGCCCTTCCATGCACAGTGGTCTGCATGGTCCTCCGGCCTGCCTCCCGCCCCAGGGCTCAGGCCTTCCACATGCGTCCGGAGGCATTGCCTTCTCATTGAGCATGATTAGATTTAAACGTTCTGCGACTATAAGTCATATTTTGGTGCACCGGGCCATCTGTACCTATTCTTGTGTTTCTATTTTCACAGCTAGGCATCTACTGCAATCTCTGCCCATTCTGTTAGTCAGGGGCTCTCAAGAACCCAAGAGTGAAGATGAACATGGAGGGTGAATGATGTGAATGAGGGGTAAGGGGACACGTCACAAGCATTCCTGGGCTGCTGCGGCTCCCGCCTCACGGGAGTTGGCACTACCCTTGTGCTGGTGGGGGGAGGGGCTTGGGTATCAGAGGGATGGGTGGTGAGGATTGAAAGGGCTCTGGGAAATTCTGATATGGCTTCTGCACCCGCTCATGCCCCTCCCCCACCTCCTGACCCTCCCCCATCTCACATGGCTGGGGCCGATAGAGCGGGGCCTCACAGGCGTACGTATGTCCTCGCTTACTCATCTGTAGTTACGGCACTGAGAGCTGAGGAGACACATCTTAATGAAGCAGACGCCTGCCCATGGCATGCTCAGCAGGCCTCACACACACTCACTTGAATGTACCTACTTTCTGTCTCTCTTCTATTATTACCCACGCCCTCAAGATCAGGACGGAGTCTTTGACTTAATTTGTAACTTCTAGACTCCCCTTGCTCAGCACTGCACACACAACTGAAAGGGAGGATTCTGTCACCCGGCATGTTCACTTTCATCTACTGATTTTTTGCCGAAGTGCAAAATCCTTTTCCTAAAAAGCATGGTGGCTTCAGAAAAAAAAAAAAAAAAGTCTTCAAAGAGATATTTTAAAAGGCAGAATTTCCAGTGACAACCTAATTCTTTTGATAATCATTATATTTTATAATAAGCAGACATATTTCTATAGGAAAAAATCAGCCAGCCCTTGTTAAAATGGCGAGATGATCAGAAAGCAATTTAGAATCTCCGGAGTGGGAAGCACTCCTTTGATGATCTGTACATGATGACACTGGGTAAGGCAGACGTAATCCAAACTGGAAGAGATGTCTCTGTATACTCGTTCTGCTTTCATAATCAGGATGTAGTACACCAGACGAAATGTCACGAACACGTGAGTAGAGTTCAGAGTAGTGCCTTTCACCTCAGACCCTCACTTTGTCCAGGTTGGAGTGAGTACAAGAGTTGCCCTGGCACAGGCCTGGCATGGGGACAAGCACACGGGGACAACTCAGAGGTCGGCGACTGAATTCCAGACAACATTGTTCTACTTCGATGCCTTAATTCAAAGCACAAACAATAATTCTGCAAAAGCTTGAGAACCTTAAACCAAAATCTATTTGTGGTTTACAATTTCGTGACGATAAACTGAAGGATGTTCCAGAAGATGTGCCACTTTCTGTTTGATTCTCTCTGCTCACCTGTTTGGTGACAGCTGTATTCGCTCTGATCATGAAGGGGGTGGGTTGGACCTGGCTCCTTGAATGTATACAGTATTGTTAGATTCTCTTTAAAAAATTCAGGCAAATGAGAAAAATCTTTATACAGACACATGATTGGTAGCTATTAGCTGCTAGGACAAATGGTGTTATGCCTTTTTTTTTTTTTGGAGGGGGGCAGGTAAATGCTATTTATTTCTTAAGTAGATATTTGGGCCTCCTAAAATGAGAGTGTTTAGGACAAAGAGCCCACTCACGACCAAAAAATTGGGAAGAAAATTGGATTCCATTGCAGTTCAGTGCTATTGGGGGGACAGTAAAGAGGTACACATGTTTTTAACTCCTTGGAAGTGTTGCTGTTGGATTATCATTTCTACAGACTGCTATTTTTTTCTGTTTGGGAGATGTTAAGGAAAAGCTTTAATGTTTACAATTCCCTGTTCTTCTTAAAAAAAAAAATTTCCAAAATAAAACTTGTTTTTTTCGTAGTCATTGTAAAATATGAAAATACATAGTAGAGAAAATAAAAAGTAGAAATTCCACCACCCAGAAACAGTCACCATGAATGTTTCTGTGACTGTGCCTTTAGATAACTCTCTCATTGTGCATGTGCGTGCACACACACACAATTAAAAAAAAGTGTGGCACCCTATTACTGAAATTCTGCATCTTGTTCTTGTTACTTAATCATATGAACAGACGTCTTCTCACGTCAAACAGGACAAACGCACACCTTTTTACGCTGCTCACCTTTCCATCATATGCACTGTCCTTCAAACCCCGCATGGAGACTTTTGTGTTGGGGAGCCCCCTGCACGTGTATATTTGCAATTCACTCAGAGGCTCAAAATGGGATGTGTTCCCCAAAGTGCCCCTGTGGCCGGGGTGTGGTGTCACTGCACTGAGTATTTTGGTAGTTCCTGTGAAACCCCTCTTGGAGCATGCCAGTGAGCTCACTCCCCCATCCACAGCGAGGCCAGCTTCGCCCACCTTCCTAGAGCTCCAGAGGCTGGCTGGTGCTTCGCATTTCCCTCCTGCCTCCTCGGTTACGTATGCCATCACCTCTCCTTCCTTCGTGCCATGAAGCTTGGCACCACCCCCCTCGGACAGAAATGAGGACAGCTTTTGCTTTTCCCCTTAATCAGATCAAATCAGGACAGGTGGCAACCCCGCAGGCAACATAATCATGAAAAATGTGTCCGCTCAGGACACACTGTCCTTCCAGCCCTGGATCAGACAGGACACCAGAGCCCAGCATCCTGCTTTTAGCTCATGACTCAGAAACTGTCAGCCACAGGCTCAGCATATAATGGTGCTGCCAAATGTGGGATGAAACAGAGTCTAAAAAGTATGACAGTCTATTGTGTAAGATTAGCTAAGTGACTATAAGACTCGTTCTATGAAAAGAAAAAAAAAACCAACCCTCTGGCTGGCCTGTTATTATGGGGCTATTGGAACATATGCCCCTCACAGGTGGCCATCCTAAGGTAGAAGAAAATCATGCACAGGACTCACAGGTTTTATTGTGAGTGAGTAGCTGTCCATCCAACAGGAAGTGTGCACTGTGTATGTAATTACACAGATGTGACACGAGCTGAGGCGAAACACATGATTCTGGCCTGCATGGCGGGGAATTCTCCACCCAGCTTCATGTGAGATACGGCTCCTGGGAAGATGGCCTAAGCACCCCATTAACAGACGTGATATTGAAAAAGCACTTGGTAGCAACTGCCACACGAGTCTTTGCGTAGCGATTTGTCCGCATGTCAGAATCACACTGTCACACCCTGGAAACAAATTAAATGGCACAAGCGTGGCTTCTGGGATCACGTTATTAGCAACCAGTGTTATTTCCTACAGAACGCATGGCCTCAGATCTGCTGATGATGGGAACGATGGGTTCTCTGTTCATATACTCCAGAGCCCTCTTGGTTATCTGGAGGAGAACCGAAGGGAATAATATTTCAGAATCGGATTCCTTGTCTTCCCAACATATTAACTGGGGTGGGGAGGAGGGACCTTGGTTACTGATAGTCTATCCACTTCATCTGTAGTTTGCCCTCCTTTCCCAGGTGGGCATTTGGGAAGCAGCCTGGAATTAGGAGGTAAGCGCTAATGCTCTCTAATGCCCTCCAGTGCTGTCTTTCTGAAGCTCACAGCACCACGAGACACTTACCAGCAGCCCAGAGGAAACACCGTCTCTGTCAGGTACACACTGCAGAGCAAGGTGTGGCTGACATACTCGATTCATCTGCGTGAGCTGTGGTTTTCTGGTACTTGTGAAAAATGGCACTCTACCAGCTCAATGTGCCTCACAGCTCTCAGTGACGGATGGAATCTTGCCCTGGGGGTGATTACGGTTATGTCAGAACAGCTGCCAAGAAAAGAACCCTCAGTAGCTGAGCTCTTAGGACACAGAAGTCAGTCCTCTTTTGCACGTGGACACACTTTACCGAAAAGGAAAATTAAAGACTCCATTCTTTTTTAAAGTTTTATTTATTTATTTATTTGACAGAGAGAGAGAAAGAGATACAGAGACAGAGAGAGAACTGAACTGGGGGCACTCCCCAGTTCAGCACATGGGTCCGCACGGGCTAGGGCTGGGATTCGATCCTCCATCCTGGCACTGCAAAGTGAGCGCTTAACCCACTGAGCCATCTGGCTTCCCCAATGATTCCATTCTGAAGCCACAATAGCCTCTTGTACTTTGACTCTTGAGTTTTGTGACTATATCATTGAGATTTGAAAATTTATCCAAACTGTAGCTACTTTTTCTGAGGTCCAGGTGTGTAACCTGAAATGGAAATTTTCTCTCAGCTGGTCATCAATGAAATAGGTATAAACTTGTAGCTTAAACCAGCTAAGAATGTCTTGTCCCCAGATATGGACACATATACCAACAACATCTCAGGACACGAAGAAAAGGTGACATTTCATTTATTGCAAGAGGTTGGACACACATCTGGCCCCTCCCTAGCAATCCTGAAACCAGACTAAGGAGGCACTTGTCCATTTTTCTTCTTTTGTTCTCCCCGCTTGCCCCCCAAAGCTGGCTCAGATCATAGCTCTGATGTCTGCACATAGAAGTCACCCAAGCCAAGCAACGTACTCACTAGACATCTGGGATTTCAGTGACTCTCCAATTAAAAAAAAAAATAAAAAAAAATCATGTTATTTGCTTAAGGGCAGATTTGTAAGGAAGGATCCCTTTCATGGTCCCCCACCCCTGCAATTCCGAGCCTAATTTGCACCTTTGGCTATTGGACAATGTTGTCAAGGCAAAGCGTAGCTTATTGGAACTTGAGGGGCACTCAGTTTGGTTTTGTTCTCCGAGCCTGTTCTTGCCCGTCTTTGCTCCAGTTACCTTGGTGACTTGCTCTAATAGAGAATCGTAATTACCCTACTCTATGCTACTACCTTAAGCTCCATTTCTAAAGGAAATTTTGTTAAAAAGAAATCTAAGGACTGAAATCTATCCGTCTCATTCTTTTTTTTTAATACCGCTATTTCCATTCAAAAAGATTTCTTCTTTTGTGGATTTCTCTGCAGAATATCCTTACATGCCTTCTGTTGAAATAGCTTGGTTCCAGCATTCTTGAGATAGAAAATTTTAGAGCAAATATGGCACCTTTCTCATTATGTTTTATAACAGAGAAATATCGCCCCCTAAATTAAACCTAAATTCATCTTAACGGTGCCTGCTACAAAACGTCTCTGGAGAATTCATTCAGCTGGCTTTTCTGCAAAGCCCCTCCCACATCCGGAGGACTTGTTCTACAAAGTCTGCAGCCCCTGCAAGTCTCCACGAGGCCTGGGTCTCCTGGGTCTAGAACAACGACCAATTATGAAAAGAGGGCCTCTTCAGCTAGTGAAGCCTGGTATACACGTGGCAAACCGCACGTCAGGAGATGGCTGTGTTTTCAAAGGCTGTGATTTCAGCTGATAGGCGGGCCCGTGGGTTAATTTTCACTGCCTTATTCCCTACACTTACCACTATTCAGGGGCCTGAAGAAAGCTCTGCTCTCAGAACTCACTAATCCAAATCACTTTATAAAAACACTCTCAGATTAACAAATCGATGATACTTACACACCGCAAAATTGGTTACCACTTAAAGGCTTTATTCTGACAAGATTTATAGCCTGCACAAATCCGTCCTCATGTAATGCAGATGGAGACAAGTGAGAGGCATTTCTGTTGTCTGCTGGTAGCTGTGTGGGCCCAAAGGAGACTCTTCCTCACTGATGTATGGCAGCCCGTGTGTAAAAGCTACAAAGAACACACAACGAGCACAACATGGACCGATTGATTCCTAAATTTCCATGAAAATACAGTTTAGGAACCTTCAAGGGGCATTATAAGGATGCTAGTAGTTTACTTAAAACCTAAGGTGTCACCGTATGCCTGTGGAATGGAGGACATTTCAGAAAGAAGAATCAAGATTTGTCTTTTACTTTTTAAACTCTCAATAAAATGAATATTACTTGTTTCAAATAAAAGTTACTCTATGAAGAACTTTCACACTAACCTGATATTAAGAATAATAACACCAATCTGATCATTTTTATGGTAAAAATGCATATTATTCACAGGTCAAATTCCTTTGTGTGTGTTTTTTTTTAAAATATTTATTTTTCATTGGTTTTTGACAGAGAGAGACAGAGAGAAAGAGAGATAGAGAGAAGGGGGAGGGCCCAGAGCAGTCTCCATAGTTGACATTAGTTTTCCATATAGTTTCGCTCCACAGGTGGGTGCAGGGCTGCGCAGGGCAGGAACCGGGCCAGGAGCCTCCCACATAGGGGCAAGAACTGAGCTGGGGTCCGCCTGGGCCGGGGCCGGGATTCGATCCCTGGTCTCTGGGGCTGCAAAGCGAGCGCTTAGCCCGCTGAGCCATCCCAGCTTCCACCTTTTGTTTTTTTTTTATAATGTTTTGAACACATGAAAACCACTCTATGTAATATATTCTGAGTGTTAGATTCTAGCAATTCTATTCATTAAGCTCTTTTTTATTATTATAGTTGACATGAAATATTATATTATCTTCAGGTATATAACAACATGGTTATCAGACATTTTATGCTTTATGAAGTGACCACCATGATAAGTCTAGTAAACATCTTTTATCATACAAAGAGATTATGATGTTATTGACTATAGGCTATACATTACATCTCATGACATTTATTATATAACTGGAAATTTTTAATCTCCACTTTTTTTCACCCAATTGCCTCTCCTCTGGTATCTATCTGTTTGTTCTCTGTGTCTATGAATTTGTTTCTGTTTTGTTTATTCATTTATTTTTTCCATATATAAGTGAAATAATACAGTATTTGTCTTTGTTGAACTTATTACACTCAACATAATACTTCTAGGTCCATCTGTGTTATCAAATTATAAGACTTCATTATTTTTTTGTGGCTGAGTAATATTCCATTGTAAAATTATATACACACTACATCTTCTTTATCCAATTATCTATCCATGAACACTTAGGTTTTTTCCATGTCTTGGCTATTGTAGTTAACACTGCGATGAACATAAAGGTGCATACACCTTTTCGAATTAGTGTTTTTGTTTTATTTTTTTCAGATAAATACCCAGAAATGGAACGGATGGGTCATATGGTAGTTCTATTTTTAATTTTTTGAGAAACTTCCATAGTATTTTCCATAATGGCTGCACCAATTTACAACCATGTCTGAGTGTCCCCTTTTCTCCACATCCTCAGCAACACTTGTTATTTGTTGTCTTTTTGATAATAGCCACTCTGACATATGTGAGGGGACAGCTCATTGTGGTTTGGATTTGCATTTTCCTGATGATTAGTGATGTTGAGCAGCTTTTCATTTGTCTGTTGGCCATCTGTATGTCTTCTCAGATCTTCTGTCCATTTTTAAAATCAGATTGTTTGTTTTTTGATGTTAAGTTGTATGACTTCTTTATATGTTTTGGATGTTAACCTTTTATAGAATATGTTATTTGTGAATATCTTCTCCCATTCAGTAGGTTGTCTTTTTGTTTTGTGGATGGTTTCCTTGGCTGTGATGAAGTTTTTATTTTGAGGTAGTTTTATTTACTTTTATTTTTATTTCCCTTGTTCAAGGAGACATATCCAAAAACAAAATTGCTAAGACAAATGTCAGAGAATTTACTGCGTATGTTTTCTTCTAGGAGTTTGATGGTTTCAGGTCTTACATTTAAGTCTTTCACCCATTTTGAGTTTATTCTTGTACATGGTGTAAGAAAATGGTCCAGTTTCATTTTTTGCAAGTATCTGTCCAGTTTTCCCAGCACCATGTATTAAAGAGACTGTCTTTTCCCCATTGTTTACCCTTGTCTGGTAGATCAATTGACCAATTAGGCATGGGTTTATTTCTGGGATCTCTGTATACAATATCTGTAACAGAAGGTCATTTGTAGAATATACTTTCATATCTTGATTTTGTACTGAGTGTCTAGTATGAATAGAATGGGAAGTAGTGTGTTTTTTAGAAACCAAAGCTTGAAGTTCAACAACATCAAGATTGAGTGTGCTGTATGCCATCCAAAAACCTGCTTCCGAAATATAGTGACAAGTTAGCAGGCGTGACCACAAAGGACAAGTGGGTAAAGGAGGATGAATTCATGGCTGGTGGCCACTTCCTGGGGCTCCCCATGTGACCTGCGTGGGTGTGAGCTCACTTCTCCGCAGAAATTCATCTCACTTCACTATGAGAATGCAGTCAGTGGAAAACCAGAGTTCACTTTAGATAAATGCAATGCACAGCAAAATGATAACAGAGACCCATTTCAGGCAGTGAGGGTTATCTGTATTTCAGCAGTAGAGGTTTGAAAAAAATACATAGGACATGCTTCATTCTAAAAATTTAACTTTTGATTGTCTGCTTCAGGTAGATAATTTAAGGTCACAGTTTTCAAAAGCTTTGACATGTAGGGAAGAGCAAAATACATATAAAGCATGTACAAAATCATCTTAATTGTATGATGGCTGAAGATTTTGCTTCTTAGATATGACTGCCTGCAGGTTATTAAATTTTATTTTTTATTTATATATTTCTCAGATTTTAAACATTTATCTGATTTTTATTTAACACTTTAAAATAAACATGTATATTTAGAGTGTACATGATGATTTGATATACATGATGCAATAGTTACTACAGCCTAATTATCATATCATCTGACTTTTTTTTTGTGATGAGAATACCTGAAATCTACTCTTAGTATATGCATATTTCCAGTATTGAATACAACATGTTTAACTATTGTCATCATTCTGTACATTAGATTTCTACACCTATTCATGCTACATAACTGTAACTTTCTATCCTTTGTCAGCATCTTCCCACTGCCTGTCATATGCCAGTCTCTGGTAACCACCAGCCTGCTTTGTTTCTGTGAGTTTAACATTTTTTTTTTTAAGATTTCACATCTAAGTGAGATCATATAGCATTTGCCTTTTGCTGTCTGACTTATTTCACTTAGCATAACACCTTCCAGGTTCATTCCTGTTGTCACAGAAGGCAGGGTTCCTTCTTTTTCATGGCTGAATAATATTCCATTGCATACTACATTGGTTGTATCCATTTATCTGTCAATGGACACTTGGGCTGTTTCCATGTCTTGGCTACTGTAAACAGAGCTGCAATGAACAGAGCTGCGAAGATCTCTTTGAAATGCCTACTGATATTTTTGCCAGATTTCCAGTCACTGATAAACCATTATCTTCTTTACCTGTGCATGTTTCTGTTAATTTCTGTTGAATTTAAAATACACCTCCATTTCATAGGACTCATTTCTGAAAGGCAATTGTGATTTATTTAGGTTCAATTTTAGATCCAATGAATGAAACATCCTAATATCAGCTGTGCAGTGAAGAAACCTGCTAGCCAACCCTTTGAATCCACCAGTGATGGGACAGCCTGACTGGGTGCTAGCTGAGGTGATGTACTGGTGACAACACAACATCATTCCCATGACACTCTTGCCCCAAATGGATAGCTTGAGTCTGAACATGAGGAAATACCAGACAAACCTAATGGGGGGACATTCTACAAATTAACTGCTTAGTACCCATTGAAAATGTGACTGCCTTGAAAGGCAAAGAAGAGATGAGACTGGAAGGGACTAAAGAGACATGGTGGCTGAATGGGTACACACTTAGGACAAGCTGGTGAAAGCTGAACAAGGTCTGGATATTAGACACTAGAGTGGTGTCCTTGCTAATTTTCTGGTTTTGCTTATTGTCCTATGGTCAGGTAGCAGATTACCCTGCTGCTGAGGGAACACATTTCCAAGTCCTTAAGATAAAGGAGTGCCACGTGGGCAACTTTCAAACAGTTGAGGAAGAAATAAACATGCACGTATGTTTGTATGTTTACAGAGACGGAAACGCATGTGGTACCTGCTCACATCTGGGGATCCAGATGAGTGCGCAAGTTCTTTTTCCTAAGTCTGAAATTATGTGAAAATAAAAAGTTGAAAGAAGAAGCATGTCCTTTGGTAAAATGTAATCCAGTATTACTAGGAGAGAAGTCTATTTTGTTTTGAAGTTTACTGGGCCTGAAAAAAATGATGTTCAGATGTAACAGCCAGCTATAACACATGATGCCACCCCCACCAACTCCCTGGTAGAGCATGGGATGGCGCCCCAGGGCCTATAGTTCTGGGAGTACTCACCAGATGTTTTGGGGGGCGGTGGTGATTGTTAGTTTTTGCCTTGTATAGCTGAGACAGTTTTGAGTTTCTGTAACATCACAGATAATTTAGGCTATATCTAAGCTAGTTAGTGTAGTATGAAGCAATGTTTCAAATATCTACAGGTAAGACCAGTTCTTTTTTTTTTTTGATGGCTACTGAATCTAATTGAACAGTGTTATGAGTGGGCCCAAATGATGTACTAAATCACTGAATCACCAACAATTCTGAACACTCTATTCCATATTATTTTTCTCTAACTATAAAATATTCTAAGGGTGAACACAGAAAAGAATAACGGAATTTTTACCTGATTCTTTACAAGATAAGATGATCCCATCTTTTCCAAAAGAATATTGAATATACATTTTTTTTTAAGGTTCAAAGTCTTGCCTTACATTGAGATAATAGTGTCTTGTAGTTGTTGTATGAGGACTATTTTGAACATGCAGAAACTAATTTCTACCTTAAAGACTGAGGACTAAAATATAAAAAAACAATACATGAATTTTCATTGAATTGCTCTAATCAAATTGAATTTGATTAGTTTTAACATTCTCTGATGCTCATATAGTGTGGAACCAGTAATAGAAGAAAATGGATATAGAAAGAATATTAATATAAGTTAATACTGATCACTCATTTATTCCTTCAACAAATATATATATTGAACAATGATTAAATGACAGGAACTGGTCCAGATATGCTTCAGACAAAGTCCCTGACCTCATGAAATTTATATTCTACTAGGTGGTCAGATAATACCTAAAAACAAATTAAAGGAGGAAAAAAAAGCCCTTTCAGATCATACTGAGTGCTATGAAGAAAGATCAAGCAGGGAACGTGTTTGTGGGGGGTGGGGGAGGGGTGGTGGTGGAGCCAGAATGTTAGCAAAGATGTCACTGAGGAGGAACCTTGAGCAGATAGTCAAGCAAGGGACAGCGTGAAGACAGGGGGAGATCAGAGCCCCGAGGTGGCAATGGCCTTGGAGGAAGAGTGGAAGGACGGGAGTCTGGAGCCGGCCAGGTGCCAGAGCATGAGGAACTTGAGGGGCAGGATACAGGGTTCAAGTTTAAGTGCAAGAGCGAGGCGAAGGCGCTGAGGGTCACACACAGTGAAGTGATGACGTGATGGTCTTCGTGCTTAACGAGCGTTTTCCTGTGAGACGATCTGAGATTCACAGAGGAGGTCCAAAGGGGGCACAGAGGGTCCCAGGGGCTTTCACCTGGCTTCCTCGAATGTGAACGTGAATGGTGGTACGTTTCTCATAATCCCGCGTGGAAAATAATTGTGAACTCATAGCAATGGCCAACATTTATCAAGTGCTCTGTGTCCCAGAAGCCCTTCCAAGTGCTTCGCACGTCGCAGCTCATAGGTGCTCACAAAGTCACTGCCTGTGAGGGAGGGAGGTACTACTGTCATTGTGCCCTTTTCATAGATGGAGATGCTGAGGTGTGGACAGGTGAGTAAGCTTGCTCCGTGTCTCACAACTACGAAGCGTGGAGGCTGGTTTCCAAATGCACACCGTCCGGCTCCGAAGTTGGGGGTCTAGAAGTGACGTGGGCAGCAAACCTAGAAGCAGGGCCACCAGCAGGACGGCACGGCAGTGGGGGGCCAGGTGAGGGGCGGCGTGGGAGGTGCAGGTAGGCTAACAGCACTTGCTGACGCTTACCGTGGGGTAGGCGGAAGAAAGGCGAGTCCAGGGTCTCTCCCGCATTTTATCGTCAGCAGCTGGAGGTGGCTGGTGCCTCTTACTGGGGGACAAAGGCTGGGCAAGGGCAGGCGGGCAGGCTTAAGGGCTCTGCTTTAGGATTTGCTAAGTTGGAGAAGTGAAGCATCCCATAGTAGCCAAGCAAAGAGGGGGTTTGAAGGGCATGAAGCACCTCAGGGGCTTAGCGGTCCAGTAAGATGGAGGGTTGGAGTTGACCATTGGATGTTACCCCAAATTTACATAGGAATCCACTTAAAACTTTTCAAAATGTGAAGAATGCAAACTGGTTCAGCAACCTTCTGTCCTCAACCTGCCTCCTCCTTGTAGAGCCCTGCCCCAGCCCTGTCTCCTCAGGAGAGGAGCAAGGAAGGAGACAGGGAGCAAAAGCAAGAAGGGAAGAGGGTGGGGCACTTTGGGAGAAGCCACTCAGGAACCCAAAGACAAAGCAAATTATCGCTCCTCAGTCCAAGCGACACGCCAGCCTCTTCATGCCCCTTCCAGCAAACATCCCGCACATTTATTCCCACGGTCAAGACACCCATGAAAGCAATTTATTACCCCTCAGCTTTTTACTAGGACTCAGTGAGACCATCTGCTTTAGAATTCAGTATCTGCTCATGGCTTTTATTACGTGGCCACATATTTGATTTGTAACATGACTAATACCGTTATTTCTAGCATAACCTTTACAAAGTTAATACATATGGATATTTTTGCTCAGACGTTATGAGATTTGAAATCTACTGAATAACTTGAACAATCAATAGCCTTTAAAGTATTTTGGAAGTATGAGTAGAAGAAAATTAAAGCTAATAGAAACCATAGTTAGGGAAGAAGAGAAAAAACTTAATGGCAGGGAACAAGGCAATAAAGGTAATAAGTAAATGGATTACAAAATGATAAGTTCCAGAGAGGAAACTGTCAGACATGAATGCTCAGAAGTCGGGAGATACCTAGATGAACATGGATCAGTAAAAGTGATTTATTTCCATGAGCAAACTGAAATAAAAAGGGCTTAGAGAGCATGCAATTGAATGAAAAACAGAAATGCAGAGAATGAATATCGTTTGTGCTGTTCCCATGGACAAACAATGCTGTGAGCACTCTAAATCTACCTTCTAATTACTGACTTTAGTTGAAATTTTAGCTATAAAGCAGTGACAAAGTAATTATATATATTTCCATTCTGTGTTAGATAAAATACTACAGATTCTTGTACCCACATATTATATGAGCATCAAAGATTATGTTGTCAAGTTTTCAAATACCGTAAAAACTTTAGAGAGAAGTTTGGTCTCTCACATTCGACAAACCACCAACACAAGATATTCCAAAGGACCCCCCAGTGTGGTGGGGGTCACAGGGATTTCATATCCACAACCAAGGAGTTGACACTGAGGTCTGTGAGCTCAAGACACACAGGAAAGAAAAGGCTCATGCTACGTCGTGGAGTTCAATCTGGTTTTTCATTGTTGTGTAACAAGGTACTCCTCTACCTCTCTCTCTCTCTCCCCCCTTCCTTCCCTCTCTCCCTCCCTCATCTCTCTCTCTCTCTCTCTACACACACACACAGACACACACACACCTCTAATGTTAAGAGTAGTTCATGTGTGAAAAGTTCTTTTTTTAACGTTTTTTTTAGATTTATTTTATTGTTTTTCACAGAGACATACAGAGGCAGAGAGACAGAGAGAAGGGGGAGGGCCCAGAGCAGTCTCCATAGTTGTACATCATCCATTTTCGACATGGTTTCAATGCACAGGTGGGTGGGCGGGGCTGTGCAGGGCTGGAGCTGGGCTGGGGGCCTCCTGAATGGGAGACACACCCCAGTTCAGAATATGGGTCCACGCAAGCTGGGGGCTGAGCTTTGATCCTCAGTCCTCAAGGCTGCCAAGCAAGCGCTTAACCTGTTGAGCTGTCCTGGCTTCCCCTAACTTTATTATTTTTAATTGTTAAATTTATATGCATGAAAAATTCTGCATGTATAGTTTTATTGGTGCAAAAGTGGGGAAGATCTTAAGGTTTTCATCAGAGGCCCACAGGAGTCAGTAATCAAAAGAGAATAAAATGAAATAGAAAAACAAATCAATCACCACTTTTCTGTAAGGGGTATACATCCTTTAAGGGAAAAAACAAAACAAAACATTTTCTTATATGTCTGCATATCTGTAGGGCTTAGCATAGTGTTTGACACATAGTAAATGCTCAGTAAAAGCTTGTTTATTAAATGAAGAGATGAGTAACTTGCTTTCTCTTTCCTCCGTACTCTAGGCCTGGTACTTTGGGCAAATGAAAGCAGTGCCTGGCATTTAAACATATACCCAGAAGCCATATACTTGAGGAAAATGATGTATATAAGGCACAACTGCATTTATTAGCATTAAATTCTAATAAGGTTCTGTATTATGAAACACACAATTATGAGGGAGGGAGAACTATAAATGGAGAGAGGAGAGATCAGTGTAAGCTGTCTACTTAACATCTGGGCTTACTCACATTAAACCTTCATTTAGCATTCAGGCATCTTGAGTTTTAAGAATGTTAATTTGTCTTTTTAGCAGTGAGAGGCTAGAGTAGAAACCCAAAGCATACAGAGCCTTAAGATTGTCACATTATACAGGATCGTGAAAAATATAATTATTTTTCTCTAGTTCATTAGCTCCTTTAGCTAAGTCTTTACTTCCACTCAACAGAATGTTTTTCTTTCTTCAAAACCCAAGACACAGGGTATTTTAGGATATATGTTATCAAATGATGTATAGCACATAGATTTGTAAATTGTTGTAACATACTCCACCCACGTATCCTTTTACAATTGGCTGTTGTATGGCATTGAGTGTTGTGGGTTGAATTATATCCTCCAAAAAAGATGTTCAGGTCCTAGTCCTGGTAGCTGTGAATCTCACCTGATTTGGAAACAGGCATTTGTAGACGTCACCAAGTTAAGACGAAGATATTAGGGAGGGCAGGCCCTAATCCAATGACCACTGTCCTTTTAAGAAAAGAGGAGACAGAAGGACACACAAGGGAAATACCATGTGATGACGGGTCGCCGGGGGAGTGATGCACCTACAAGCTGAGAAGTTCAATGATTGCTGGAAGTGTCAGAAGCTGAGAAAAAGGCAGACCCCAGACCTGCCCTAGAGCTTTCAGAGAGGGCGGGGCCCTGCTGTCCCCTCGATTTAAGAAGTTCAGCCTCCAAAACCCTAAGACCATACATTTCTGTTTTTTTAAGCCATCCAAGTTTTTTGGAAATTTGTATTCTGGCAGCCCTGGGAAACTAATACAATGAACAAGAATGGCTATCTTCTGCTAATGCAATGCTAACTTCTATTGTTACTATATAAAGTCACGAACACCTTGACGGGACAAGGATGGAAGGAGATAAAAATCACAGAATCCAGAAACATCTGAGAAGATTGCTCTTTTACCGTATGGCCTCTATTTAACTCAATCTAAACACTTCCTTTGTGATTTTCCTCCCAATAATCTTGTCCAGATAAAAATAAGCTTTCTCTAGAATCCTGTAATTCAAGAACAGAAAGACTGCCTTCATTCATTGGAATCATAGTTGCCCTAAATTTGGGAGAGGGCACCTTGAAATGTTATTTTAGAGCGAGGACACTGTCTTTCTTTTCCGCCTGGTGAACTTTCATTAAATTCAACCAGAGCCTGACCTTTAGCAATTTCCATGCTCCTATCAGCTTGAGTTCTTTCATCCGAATTTGGCAGAGCTGGGAGCGCATGGTCTCCCTCTAGCTACTCAATTTCTATTTCTAATTTGTTCTTCAAAGCCATTCCTCAAACTCTCTCAAAGCATGCATATATATATATATATATATATATATATATATATATATATATATATACACACACACATACACACACACACACACATTCTTTTTTTTTGAAATTTGAGCTTGTATTTGTTCTTGGAAAGGAAACAATAAAATGCAGGTGGGTAAAGTGACAGAACAACATAGGGATTTTTAAACGTGTCCACTACTGTGTACGAGGTCTGACAGTTAAGTTCATGAAATCAATTGCTAAACTTCATATCAGTAATACAAGAGGTGAGACCAAATAGAGCCATTTTGTAAACATTTTATAAAAAACAGACAAACCAACCCATGTCCTGCTCTTCAATTGTTTCTTTAAAATGTCCATGCACATTCTATGAATTTGAGGTGGGGTCTGCTTTGAACATACGCTCTTCTTCATCGTAAAGTACATTTTCTTAGAAAAGCCCTGGAGAGTGACTTCTTCGAAGTTCCCTGTTTTGAGTTGCCTGATTGTTATTCCACGCGCAGTGCTGTTCTCTCTCTTTTCCTCCCCTCTGATTTCTCTTTTCCTGGCCCTCTCTGAGTCTAATCAGCCAGAGCTATGTCCTTCTGTCCTATGTGGGGGAAATGTCACATCCATCACCCTCCTCAGAATCGCTCTTCCTTTTCTGTCCTCTCCTGTCACCTGCCACCTCCTGCTCCGATCCACACTTGCCTGGCATCACTGACTCAGGGCCTCAGCTAGTCACCTCCCTGCAAGTGTCTATTGACCATGCTCTGTGCCAAGCACTGGATCACAGGGACACAGACAGTGTAGGCAGAGTCAAGCCCGGGGGTGGCAAACCTATGGCACGTGTACCCAAAGTGGCACGCGGAGCAATTACTTCGGCACGCAGAGCTGTGAATACCATTTAAAAAATTATTGTTTATGCTCTTATAGACATAAAAATAATCGATACCTCTATCTCACTCGATGGGTTGGCACGCAAGTCGAGCGAGTATACTCTTATTTCATAAACTTTGGCACTCAATCGCCAAAAGGTTTGCCACCCCTGGTCTAGCCTCTAGGTGTGTCTTTATTGTTACACTAATCAATACAGACAACACAATCAAATAATACAGCCCATACAAGATGGGGTCCCGGTAACTATGGTTTTGTGAGTTGGTATACCCATGTTAATTGTATTGATGTCGTATTTCCACCACTAACCTACTGATACTCTTTACCCAAGACAAGGCATGGTTTCTGTGTATATGTACGAGAGGAAGGAAATGCTCTGGCCTCCCAGATGGGATTTTCTCTACCACAGGCCTTTTAAAACACGAAAGACCAAGAAATGGAGAGTTCTTGCTCATGACTTCGCTACATGTTAGGACACACAGGGTCTAAGGTAACTTATCGAAGATTAATGAAGTCTACCAGCCAACGGGGTGGTAAATGGTTCCAGGAAAGATCTGGAAGTAGAACTCTTCAAGTGACAACACTTGGCTGGGAAAACCGATACTCAAGTGTGCATGGAGAGACTAATTGTGCGTAGCTCTGTTCTCAGTGTTGGCGGTAAAGAGATAAATGAAACAAGTTGTCAAACTTACATTCTTGGAGAGGAGGAGGCAGAGAATAAACACACAGTGGATTAAAAAACCAGATAGCAACGAAGTGCCCTATGAAGTTAACGTAATAAACTGATGACGTGATTCTGATAGGAAGAAGATCATCCCAGTTTCTATGTGAAGACACAGGATACATTTTTAAACTTCTGGGGGAAAATCATTTGACTAAATCTTGAAACAACTTACACGGAATAATTTTTATTTAGGTCAATATCATAAATATTGCTTTCAGTAAAAGAGCGAGGGACACTCCTATAAACGGCGTATTTCTATGACCCCTCCCTCCAGTGGTAATGAAGGGCATTCCAGCCCATGTGGAGTAAGGTGACCAGACGTCCCGCTTTGGGCGGGACAGTCCCGATTTTTAACAATGTGTCCCACGTCCTGCGGCGTTTTAAAAAAGTCCCGATGTTTGGAAAGAATGCACGACAAGCTAGGGAACGGCGGGAGATAGACCCCATTTTTAATCAAGAACCCCCTCCCCCCCGGTCAATGGTGTCCCCCTTTACCAATGTTAAAATCTGGTCACCTTAATGTGGAGTGTCCTGAAAAGTGTGTCCTGCTGTCCTCCCACCCAGTCCTGCTCCCTCCATCTGCAGTCAAGTAAACTCTGCGAATCTCCAGTGAGGAGAAAAACACAGGGGTGGTCGGGTAAATGTAGTATTTTTCAAGTTCGATGACAGTGAAATCCTTCGTTCTTTGAGTGCATACTATTTGAGTACATACATACTAATATTTCTAAACTGGAACCTCCCAGGTCCCCACTCTTATATCATAAAATATCATTCAAGGAACAGAGCAGAGAGAAACCGCTGCCGTTCAGTCTATCATCACGTGTGCTCAAATTTGTCCTGAAAATTCTAACAAGTGAAACAAAAGAATAAAAAGAAGCAGATACAAATATTAGAAAAGAAATGACAAAAATACTATTATTTACAAACTATTTAAAAATTTCAAGAAAATTACCTGAAACCACAGTGAACTAGGACTATCTATATTCTGTATCTCTCGCTATATATCTACATCTATATCTGATATTACTCAGCAATAAAAAAGAATGAAATCTTGCCATTTGCTACAACATGGATGAACCTAGAGGGTATCATGCTAAGTGAAATAAGTCAGACAGAAAAAAGACAAAAATCATATAATTTGACTTAAGTGTGGAATGTGAAAAACAAACTAACTCGCTAACTAACTAACTAACTAACTAACTAACTAACTAACTAACTAACTGGAACAGAAACAAACCCATAGATAGAGAACAATCTAATAGCGGCAGTGAGTGGGTAGGGAGATGGGAGAAAAGAAAAAGAAGTTGGAGATACGTTCAAAGCCATTAACTAAAAATGTTAAATTGCTTTACTGAAAACAATTAAAAACATAAAAAAATTAAAAATAACAGATCACAGTGCTTGGGACTATTCCAAAAGGCCAGATAAGGGTGTGTTTTTATTTGTTTTGTTGTTGTTGCTTTGTTTACTTAAGCTTTTTTGATAATTAAAGTTTCCCCAGGAGATTCCAATTTGCAGTCAAGATTGGGAAGAACTGTTCTATTACAGAATCTATTATAGGCTCTAGACAAAAAAAAATATCATGAGGCAAATTGTCCCCTGCCCCTCAAATGAATTCACAGTAGCAAGAAAGATGCAAAATGCCTGGGAAAAACTTTAACAGGAAACATGTGAAACTTTATAATAATGATAATATCAGAAGCAATACACAAAGCCTTACTGAACAGTGAAAGTTGACATATATGGTAATATACCATATTCTCAGATAAAAATAAAAATTCATAAAAATTTATTTTTCTGAAAAATATTTTATTCATGTAATATAATTCATCATATTTCAATAGTATTATTTGGAAACCTGGCAAAATAAATCCAAAGTACAAATTGGTAAAGACTTGTTTATATAAAAGTATAAAAGTTTTAAATAAAAAAGAGAGAGCATAAACCAAGCAATAAGGTAATGTTTTCCAAATATTTGGTTAATAAAGACTTTTTATCCTAAATATATAAAGAGTTTTCATAAACCAACAAAAAGGAAGAATGCCCAATGGGGATAAGGGTCAAGAACAGAATAGGCAATTTACTATAGAAGAAATAATGATGTCCAAAATTTATCTTCAATATAATAAGATTCATGGTTCATGTGAACAATAACAAATCACATTAAACTATTAAAGATAATATTGTTATACCCAACACACACACACACACACACACACACACATTTAGCTAATCCAGACCCTACTGTGCTACCTCAACCTTCTGTGTTAGGTAGTAAAGGATATTTTTTAATTATAATAATATGTAGTATAACTTTCGAATTTCAAAATTTATTGTCTATTATTTGAAAGGTACTAATCAGAACTACTTGGCAGAAGTCAACAGTTAAACTTATAATTTAGAAAACAGTAAAATCTAAATCCCTGAAAAAGTTAATGCATTTTCAAAAATAAAGTGCTCCTGATTAGGAAACCACATTTCCTCCCTCCCCCCACCCCTTTCCCCCTTCCGTCCCTTCCTCCTTCCCTTTTTCCTTCCTCCCACATTCCCTCTTCTCAGTATACATTATTATTAAAACAGCTAAGTCATAATTTTACAGCTCAGGGCAAAAATTGCAAAATAACTCAGAACCACTATTGCCCAATCCCTAGATAAAAAAACAACTAAATCAAACTCCTGCTTAAAAATTAATTGCAGTTACCCAGGAGAATCAGTCTTTCTTTCATTTATTTATAATTCAGTGGAGTATTTCTTGGTGAGAATTCCGAAGTGGCAGTTTACAACAAAATCTTCCTATACCATATGATTTTTTTCTAAGTTATTAGACTGTCTCAAATTACTGAGTATCACATTTGTAAGCTGTACTTATTGCTTGATTTCATATTGAATATATCTGTTTTTCTATTTAGTTTAAAAAACAAGTTAGACAGGAACAAAAAGTATAATGGATTCTACTATTGAAAACACAATCTTGTGTACAATTCTGTAACACAGAGTCTACATGTGGCATTGTGTGCTTACCACCCAGAGTCAGTTCTCCTTTCATCACCACAGATTTGACTCCTCCACCCTCCTCCACCATCCCCTTCCTTCAATAAATTTAATTAAAAAACAACAACAAAAACACAATCTATTTGGCAAAACTAAAAGCTTTCCTTTTCTAATAAAGTGCTTATAGTGTTATATTTAAATATCAAAAGAAGCTAATCCAATATGAAGAAATAAAATTCACATTATTTGTCACCTCTAAGTGTCTGACTAAATCTGTTATCCAATCACCATATTTGACTTGTTTTTGTTTCTAATATCTATCATCCATCCATCCATCCATCCATCCATCCATCCATCCATCCATCCATCCATCATCTATCTACTAAAGTAAGTGTTCATATACAATTAGAAATCACGTCATTTTCTAAGTATTAAAATAGTGGATTTCTACATCACTTTACATCAATAGAAAGGAACTTCCATACAAATGATTTGCTAGAATAAAACTGGACACAATGAGTTCAATCCTGACTTGTCCTCCAGCACCTTCAGCGTGGTTTACTGTATTAAGAACATGTTCATTCACTTGGACTCCACTTTTGCTACGGTTCAGGCCTATTAAACAGCCTGTCCTTCTTTAGAAAATGTGAACACTGAGTTGTCCCTTGTGGAACACTTTAGTGTGAGAGAAATGTCAAGGTTAGAATTGTTAAGAGATTTGCTTTCTGCTGTTGTCTGAATTGTGAATAACCATCTCCAGTGTCAAGCTATTGCTCAAAAGATAAGGTTTCTTTCTTTACATATTTAGCATAACTTTTGTTTCTTTCATTTAACACTTAGATCTACATTCTGTAAGCATTTTAAGAATATGTTGTTAACTTACTAAGCCCATATTAATGAAGTTCTGCAAATGAGTGATTAGAAGGAGCAAACCAGGGACTCCAGGGAATATAAACAAGACATGATCTTTGCCCTCAGAGCCAATAGTGTAGTTGATGAAATATATAAATTAATAAATATAATAAAAGGCAGAATGATAATGGTTCTAATAAAGACTTTTGTTTATAATGGTCTACATGGGGCACAAATCTCTTCACATACATGAATTGATCTGCACAAGAAATACCAAGGGAAACCAGGACGACCAAACCGTGCCTGGTTTAGAGGGAAGGGAAACGGGAACTGAGTGTTAGGGGTGCCCCCATATTCCTATCAGGGTTCCATCAGTGCTAAACTGGGTACCTGTCCCTGGCATTATTGACCACCTTTTATTTCACTTGCGCTTCTGTGTTCTAAACTTTCGTTGACATCTCTCATCTGGCTTTGCTCCTCTCTCAAAATGTTTGTTCTTGCCAATTTATATATTTTTTACATCTTCAGCGTCATTTTGGTGGCGTTTGGGAAGGTAGCATATATTTATAAATCGATAGAACTTCTTTATTTGATTTTTTATTCTATAGCACTTTGTCTATGTGTTATAAGTGTTCACCACCGAGAGTCAGTGGATGGAAGAAGGAAGCTCACTGAGCAGACTAGAGAAAGCTGAAGACCCACTGTCTGTAGGAAGAAATGTTCTACACTGCACAGCCTCAGGAAAGTGCCAGTCCTGGATACACCAGGCACCCGGAGAGTCCGGTGATGGAAGGGGCATTCCTGGAACAAGGGCTTGACAATCTCATATAATGAGGTTATAGGACCTCACGCCCCTGCCCTGCAGAGAAGGTGTTTATTTTCCAACAAAGTCCCTGTCAAGGGCTTCTGCACCCAGGCCACCAGGCACAGCTCAGAAGGACATGAGAGGTGACATTAGCATATTTGCTTCGGGGCATTGGCAGCCCAGTCTGAGGCTGGGGCGGGGGAGATTTTGTAGCATTTGGCTAAGTTATGTTGGGTGTGAGAAAACCTGTTATAACATGTGAATGAACTAAAATTTTGGAAAAAAAAAAGAGGAAAGTGGTAGATTACTATTTAGTGATTTATACTTTTCAACTTGTGGTTCTCAACTTTTGATTGTAGAAAGTTAAAAATTTGACATTTTAGTCAAAAGTATATTTTATCGAACATATATATGATGTTATAAATTTTTCAATCCTATTCTATGATAAAATAAAGTTTACTTACAATTCCAGGTTTCTTTAATATGTCTTCATAAGTTTCCCAAGAATGCTGTCACATAAATTATATTGTTTCTCTGAGTTTTACACAAAAAAATATTACATATATCCACTATTATTCCAGCCACTATATAGTCAGCCCACTGTTATTAGTAAAACTTGCATAAATCTTGGACAAAAACTAATATATAATAGTCAGAACCAATCTTGTAATCAAAGTTGCAGAGGCCAAGAAGTTACTAAAAATCCTGACTCTTACCCAGTGGATGCCCGTTGACTGAACAATTTTGGGCACTCAGTTTATACTGTTGTAAATAAACCCACATAGGTGCAGAGTGAAAGGTCAGATAGCACATTTTTCTTCATCATCCCCATAACAAGTTATCTGATGTTTTTGCTTATAATGGGGACCAAAGCCCAAGCATCAGACTCATATCTATCTCTCTAATATAGCCATAGTTCCTGTGTTGATAATTACAGAATAAAACAACAAGTTGTAAATAATGGGTGTCCTAAAATTCACGCAAGATTTGAATTTTGTGTCATTTGTGCGGTAAAGTGTTGCCAATGAAAAAAAAGACAGCGTGACAGCTGACAGTTCAGGGTTATTAAAAATGGAGCGCTACACGAAAGAACAACGCGTTTTCATTGTTGAGCAATGAAAATTTACAATTTTTAATTATAAACCTGTGTTTTCTATCAAAATTACTTCTTACGTGAATTTTGGGACACCCTTTATATTCGATCATACTTCCTCCTGAAGTACTGTCATGACCTTCCTGAAGAGAAATTGAACCATTTATAGCATTTAGTCCATTTAGTTTAAGACAGAATTGTGGGAAATCGAAGACTCATATATTTGCCATTAGAGTTCAAACAAAGGAATGCAAGAGTCACGTATGAGATTGAGTCGTTTGAAGCAAGGGTGTTAAAATCAGGGAAATTATATGAGTGACTTCCTGTTGTTTGGTGATTCCCTAACCCCTTCCCCTGCCGAGTCCTAGACAGATGGCATCCAGATGTAATGCAGCCCTCAGTTCAGCATATGGGTCCATACGGGCCGGGGCTGGGATTCGATCCTTGGTCCCCGGGGATGCAAGGAGAGCACTTAACCTGCTGAGCCATCCCGGCTTTCTCTCTTATGGGCAATTCAATGACAACAAGAAGCAAATTTGAGAGAAACAATTATTTAAAACAAAGCTACAAAGGGCTTGAGAACAGCTTTAATCATGAAAAACTTTGTGTTCATAGCTACACGCACAAAGGTACGCCATTGTAAAATACTGGTTTCTCTTAGACGTTACTATACTCAGAGGATTATTTAGAGGTGGGCCACCAGTTTCCAACCCAGATGACATTTAGACTGTGTTTCTAAATATGCCTGCTAGTTTAGATGTCCCAAGCATTTTTTAGGTATGTAATGCGGGCATGTAAATAATTAAAATTATTTTACATTTGTGTAAAAAAAGATCAAAGTTATTAAAAACACACAAACCACATAATTAAAATTGTATGGTGATGTCTCGGGTGGTAAGATACAACAGGGTTGTCAAGCCTTGTAAAAGACAAATCTATGTGGTATCACTAATAGGTGAGACTTTTGACAGCTGGCAAAATTCAGATCACAGTTACAGCATTCCAAACAAAAGGCTGACTGGAAATGTCAGCAGGCAGGGCACTCTTCCGTTTGGAGGCGTACCATCTTGCAGCCCTTACAGAATTTTCTCTTCCTCTCTCCCTCGGCAATAACAGCAGTTTCTCAGTATCTTATTCTTACTTTTGGGGGAAGGAATGGGGTAGGGGGAAGAGAGAGCGAGAGCAAGAGAGAGCGAGCACAGAGCAGTCTCCACAGCTGCACATTATTAGCTGTGACAGTTTCATTCCGCACAGGTGGCTGTGGGGCCACGCGGGGCGGGCACTGAACTGGGGCGGCCCGCAGTCCAGCATGTGAAGTTGCACGGGCCAGGGCCTGGATTCCATACCCGGGCCTTGCGGTTACAAGGCAAGCGCTCAACCGCTGAGCCATCCCAGCATCCCTAGAAACAAGGCTTTGACCAATTAGATGAATTTTGTGCTATTGTTTGTGTTTTGTCCCCTTCTTGGCTGCCTTTCTGCTGTCCCTGTGTTCAATCCCTCCTGCCTCCCCACAGTTTATTATAAAAATATCCTGAAAGCCCATTGTTAAAGAAATGAGAAGTTGGTGGAAATGGAGAAAAATTTTTTTCAGTGAGATCTAAATACCTGGTTTTTAGTGAGTTCTAAATATCTCTAGGAGATAATCACGTTAATCACATTAAATTAATTAATAATTAATATTATATCAGATTATATAGTGCATACACTAGTTGATATGTTATCATCCATCATACTGATTAACATAGATGAACAATAATATAGAACGGATGTGTTACTGACGTATGGTTTTGAGGCATAAACGTGTTTTATAGATGGGGTGGCGGGGGATGTTGTGACCACGAAAACCCTAGGAAGCTAGTGAAGAATCGCCATCGGCAACGTGTGACTTGTCTTTTTGTTAAATCTATAGGCTCTATATTCCAGAATAAATGCTTCGAGTTGTTAATAAATAAATTGCAACAAAGGAAAAACAGGGTGAGAAAGTAAAGTCCTTAAGATGCCCCTAAACCTTCCCCAACAAATGTGCCAGGAGACTGGGGTGTGGTCCGCCCCATGTGGGCACTTTACTCCCCGGCTTCTACATGCCAGCGGGCATTACGTACAATCACGGGGGCTAATCTGTACTCCTGCCCGTGGGTCACACTAATTACGACACAAGGTTTAGCAAAGTGCAGCCTATATTTTTCCTCTTAGCGTATGAAGCGTTTTGTGGGTGACACTGTTTCACGCCCCACACTTGCTAATTCTCCAAGCCTGGCTCCCATTTTTCAACCACTTTTTTGAAGAAAGAAGTGATTGTGTGGGAGAATTCTTTCCCTCTCCTGACCTGGGGTCCCCAGGCTGTGAACCACTTCAGTGACAAACGTGTAATGAGTGGACTTGGTGGCAGGCCTGGAAGGCCACAAGCGTCTTGCATGTGGCTGACCCTCCTTCAGGGAAACAGAGCGAGCCCAATCCGCCAACTTTTTTGATGTCTACAATCGTTTTTGCAGCCTTTCTTTTTCTCTGGCATTTTCCCCTTCCCTCAATAATACTAAACATTTACACCGAAGGCTTATTCTCAGCGCTATGGCCAAAACTACCTACCAACTGTACATCAATGCGAGACTAATTGTGCATCAAATTTAAATTCTATAGCACTGCCACATAAAAATGCAAAAGCCTCCGGTGGTATAATGTCGGAGGCTGAGCTCAATCCAATAAGGCTGCCCCAAGACGGCTCATATGGATGCAATTATCTCGCACACACTCCAAATGCTTTCGTTCACAACATTACTTTTATTATGCAAATGTACAAATCTCGTTTTAATCCTCGAGACCATCGAGAAGATTAAAACTTCACTCATGTCTTGCTTTCACTAAGTGTAATTAAAGATATTAAATTTTCTTTTATTTTCCATTCAAGGAGGTTTTCAGCCACCAAGAGTCCTTCATTGCTATCTGCTCACAGGTTGGGCAGCATGAAGGGTGTCAGCGTGGCCATGCCGACTTCATCTGAACTGTCGTTTCTGAGTGGTTCTGGTCAAGTGGAGGTGGCAGCAAAAGGAACCAGAGCGAAGAGGACTTTTCAGCAGAGGGCAGCAGAAGTTCCTCCCAAGAGGGAGAGAAGTCCCAGAATGCCAAGCGGTTCCAAATCCCCCGGGTCTAAAAGGTTGTTTGTTAATCACAAAAGACTAAAGATCTAGACAGGTATCAAGGGCATGGATTGCACGTCCCAGGGGACACATGGTCACTGGCACGGGAATTTTTGACAAGCTTGTAATGAAAAACTCGATAAAAACTGTCTTCATAAAAAAAAAAATTGGCAAGTTCTGGAAGCCCAGAATAGCTTGGGGACCAGAGAGAAATTCTAACTTGATCAGCTCATTTTCTTTCTGTACTTTCCTCTATTTTATTGTCCTATTTTCATGGCAGTGGTAGTTAAAACAGGAGGGTTTTTTTTGGCATTTTACAACAAATCTGTAGCTGTCTGTTAGACTATCAGCCCCTATGATGAAAGCTAGAGTGATACCCACTTGCATGACAACAGCTAACGTGCACAGAGTTGTCACCAAGCAGTTTGCTAAGCTCTTTGTACAGACCATTTCACGTAAACCTCACAACAGGTGAGGCGCTTTTATTACCATCTTCTACATGGGAAACCAAGGCTGACAGGGTCATCTACCCAAAGTTGCACTTCCCGTGTGGCAGACGTAGCCCCTGACTGGAATCGGGGCGTCTTATTAGCAAAGCTGAGGGCTGCACTCTGCACTGGCCACAGGCGGCCTCCCAGCGTGCAGGGCTGAATTGGGGTTCCTGAGTGCGTGAGGCACGCGCTGGAGTTTGAAGACTTAGTGTGAACAAGAGACACATAGCACGTTATTACTAACACTTACATTGATCACACGTTGGCATTTTAGCACTTTGGCTGTATCTATTATTAAAATTAATTTTACCTTTAGTGTGTCTCCCAGCAAGCTTGAAATGATGTAACTGGCTCGCACGCTGTTGCTGCTGGTCCCCTGGCTGTAGACCCGTGACCCCCACTCTGTAGTGCCCACTGTCCTCAGCCAGCTCCTTCATCACCATCCCCAGGGAAGTGAGTGAGTCTACAAAGTCCTGAAAGTCGCTTTGTATGGACGGTGGTAGTGTCTTTCACTGAATTGGATGGACTGACAGCAATTACGTGTGTGTGGGGTGATATGGAAAGCAAGGACACAATTCAGAGATGAAGACAAAGAAGCCACCACCACCACTGACGCAGATGGAGTAATGCATTTCCACTTTGCACCTGCATTTCCAGGGCAAGGCTGCCTCAACTTTATGGCTACAACTGTAAAGTTCACATAGAACGAGTCGGAATAGCAGCTAACCGATCCCATGCGTGCACATCTGAAGAGTCCTCAAGCCACGGAATGAGAACGCCTGTCACGGTTCATCTTTGTTAACAAGCGTAAGAAGTAAAAGGCTATTTTGATGAAAACACAGTCAACCCTCAATACCTTTTAAACAAACCTTCTGTCTCTTCTGAGCCATCCCTGGTGCTGGAACAACGTGGCTCCGGTCTCCAGTGAAGGCTGCCTCCTGTTTCCTTCCTCAGCGCACCTCTCCCACGCTCCCCATAAGGACGCTCAGCAGGGGACCGTCATCTGGGGGACGGTCATTGGGAAGGCAGCGTGCGGCGGCGGGGCATAACCAACACAAGTATCCACAGCAATTCTGATGAGGCCCCTCCTCCCCATCGTTACATTCAGTGCTTCGAGTCTTCATCAGGTTTTCTGGCTCCTGGGGACACTTGCCGCAGACGCCTGGCAGCCTGGGTGAGGGCGGAGGGCTGAGACTTGAAGGAGCAGGGCACAGAGCAAGTGTCACTTTAGACCTAGTGATCTACCGAGGCTTGCGGACGGCCTGTTACTGAGAAAGGCTGTGAGCCAGTGAGAAAGAGGACATGGTCTTAAGAGGCTGGTGACCCTCTTTCCTATTATGTCATGGTAGCAAATCCATATGTGACACTCAGGTGTAGAAAAAAAAAGGCGACAGACTGCTTCCCAGACAGGCAGTTTCCCCATATCCGTTGTGGCTGTCGCATCCTCTTCTGGTTTCACTGTCTCCTTCTGTGTAGAACAGTCCTTGTAGGTACGTGTTAGCCCTTGGAGCGCCATCTCCTCTCTCCTTTCTGACATGGCCCCCGGGGGAGTGTGGGCATGTGTCCTCATGGTGACGGGGAAGAAGATGCCCCCGGGGGAGTGTGGGCACCGGTCCTCATGGTGACGGGGAAGAAGATGCCCCCGGGCGAGTGTGGGCATGTGTCCTCATGGTGACGGGGAAGAAGATGCCCCCGGGCGAGTGTGGGCATGTGTCCTCATGGTGACGGGGAAGAAGATGCCCCCGGGGGAGTGTGGGCACCGGTCCTCATGGTGCCGGGGAAGAAGATGCCCCCGGGCGAGTGTGGGCATGTGTCCTCATGGTGCCGGGGAAGAAGATGCCCCCGGGCGAGTGTGGGCATGTGTCCTCATGGTGACGGGGAAGAAGATGCCCCCGGGGGAGTGTGGGCACGTGTCCTCATGGTGACGAGGAAGAAGTCACCTTGAAGCAATATGGAGATCTTGGGCTGCTCGGTGGGTCCATAGTGGTTCTGAAGCGACAGTTTCCCAGCCCCGATGGTTGCTTGGTCCCGTGCACAGTGCACATTCTTGTACATCTTAGTGCTGTGTTATCCCCTGAGGTCTGCCTGCTATTCTCATGTCATTTCTGGACTGCCCTCAGCCTTTGGCTCTAGACGCCATTTCTGTTGTAGCCAGCATCCTGAGAGGCCTGCCTGTCATGCTCCAGGGCAGTTGGGAATTTGGGGACATACATTGCACAGCCTATGGGGCCCCAGGGAGGTTCTGGGGAGCTAAACCCAGTTCCTTTCCACCTGACCGCTGTGTTCCTGATTTTCCACTTACATCGGTGTTAACAGTGAGTGGAACCAGCCTCTTTTTCTCATGTTCTCCCTCATGGACTTCGGTGAGTGAGGGACAACCAGGAAACAAGTGTCATCACATGCTTCCTGTGGCTTCTTTCTCTCCATCATAGTCCACTTGGGGCCCTAAAGAGATGTTATGTTCCTTGCCTGCATCTTATCTGATAAGAACCATCCCCCCTCCCCCAACATCCTCCTCTGGGGTTATATTAGCATTATGGCTTCTGGGAAAGTTGATATATGAGAAAGTGAAATGAAGTGAAGAGCAAGAAAGAACTGAATAAGCAAAAGAAATTGGCAAATTGGATGGTTTCCCTATTCCTTTCAAAATGAATTTTCAGCATGACTTATTGTTTTGTATAAAGCACTGAATTCTCAGAATACTCTGAGTGACTTGGTGGTAGCAAATTAAAAACAACAACAACGACAACCTAAATCAAATGTAAGCAATTCGGAAATCACCTGCTACTGTGACTCATGTGCTCCTCAGCTCCTCTGGCAAGTGTGCTAGAGCTGGCGATGTCGCTTTTTGTTTATACTTTGTATTTCTTCAGCTGTTTATTCCATCTGCTCTAGCTATCTGCAATAGAGATCATGAGTCTCATCTTGTTTTTTAAAAAAGTGATGTAACCTACAACACAAGATTGTATGTTCTTTTCTAGTGTACATAGAACATTCTCAAGGATAAACCATATGCTGGGTCACAAAGCTAGCCTCAGCAAATTCAAGAAGATTGAAATCATACCAAGTATATTCTCTGACCACAAAGCTTTGAAATTAGAGAGCAACTGCAAAAAGAAAGGGACCTCCCGCCCACACATACACATGGAGATTAAACCACATGTTATTTAAAAATGACTGGATCAAAGAAGAAATAAAAGAAGAGATTAAAAATACATAGAAATGAATGACAATGAAAACACAGTGTATCAAAATTATTGGGATGCAGTGAAAGCAGTAATAAGAGAAAATATTATATCATTGCAGGCCTATCTTAAGAAACAAGAAAAATCACAAGTAAACAACCTAATACCCCTTCTTAAGAAACTAGAAAAAATAGAAAAAAAAAAAAGCCTAAAGTCAGCAGAAGGAAGAAAATAATAAAAATTAGAGCAGAACTAAATGAAATAGAGAACAGAAAAATAGAAAAAACTGGTTCTTTGAAAAAAAAAATCAATATAATTGCTAAATCCCTAGCTAGGCTCACCAAGGGACAAAGAGAAAAGACACAAATAACCAAAATCAGAAATAAAAGGGGAGAAATATGACAGATTCCATAGAAATACAAAGGATCATACGACAGTACCATGAAGGGCTATATGCCACCAAATTTAACAACCTAGAAGAAATGCACATGTTTCTAGAAACATATAGTCTACCTAGACTGAAATAAGAAGAAATAGATCATCTAAATAGACCAATCAACAGTAAGGAAATTGAAACAGTCATCCAAAACGTCCTCCAAAACAAAAGCCCAGGCCCAGACAGTCTAACCAATAGGTTTTGTTAAGCATTCAAAGAGGAATTAATGCCTGGCCTCCTCAAATTCTTCCAAAAAATGGAAGGAGAGCCATTACTTCCCTATTCATTCTACGAGGCCAGCATTACTCTAATACCAAAGCCTGGAAAGGATAACACACACACCAAAAACAATAGACAAATATCTCTGATGAACATCGATGCAAAAATCCTAAACAAAATACTAGCAAATAGAATACAACAATGCATTATAAAGATTGTAAATCATAACCAAGTGGGATTCATCCCAGGGGTACACAGTTGGTTCAACATAAGCAAATCGATCAATGTGATGCAGCACATAAACCAAATAAAGTATAAAAAACTATATGCATATATCAATTGATGCAGAAAAAGTATTTTACAAAATACAATATCCATATGTGGTCAAAACACTTAGTAAAATAGATATAGAAGGAAAGAACCTCAACACAATAAAGGCCTTATATGACAAACCCTCAGCTAAGATCATACTGAATGGGGAAAAACTGAAGCTTCATCTTCTTAAATCAGGAACAAGACAGGGATGTTACCACTGCTACTCAACTAAGTACTGGAAGTTCTAGTCAGTGCAATCAGGCAAGGGAAAGAAATAAAAGGCATCCAAATTGGAGAAGAAAAAGTAAAACTGTCACTTTTTGCAGATGGAAGGATTCTTTATATAGAAAATTATGAAGACTCTACCAGAAAACTACTAGAAACAATAAACAAATACACAGTAAAGTTACAGGGTACAAAATCACAATGTACAAAAATCCACTGCCTTTTTATATGCCAACAACAAAACTTCAGAAAGAGAAGTGAGAAAAATAACAACTTTTGCAATCACAATGAAAAAAAAACCCAAAACCTGGGAATAAACTTAACAAAGAATGTGAAGACCATGAGACTCTATTAAAAGAAATTGAAGAAGACACAAAGAAATGGAAAGATATTCCATGTTCATGAATTAAAAGACTCAACATATTAAAAATGGCTATATTACCCAAAGCAATATGCAGATTTAACACAATTCCTGTCAAAATCTCACAGACATTCTCTCAAGAAATAGATAAAAAAAAAAAAAAATCAGATTCCTTAACTAATGAGACAAAATTACAAACCCAGAAATAAACCACAAATATATTGACAGGTAATTTTTGACAGAAGAGCAAAAAATATACAATGCAGAAAAGAAAGCCTGGGCCAAATGGAAAACCACAAGCAAAAGAATGAATCTGAACTGCAAATTGTCACCACATACCAAAATTAACTTAAAATGGATTAAACAATTAGACAGTTTACAGATGTATAAGTCCACATCACATCATTCATGCATGTATAAGGTTTTGTAATTAACCTTATTAATTAGCACTGACACGTTTAAGTAAATACGTATACTGTTGTAATTTTTGTCTTAAATGAGTAAAGTATGAATACTGTTTACATATAGAAAAAAAACCAAATAAATAAAATGGATTAAAGACCTCCACGTAAGACCTGAAACAATAAATGGTATAGAAGAAAACATTGATACCAAACTTATAGATCTTGGATTCTGGAAGGACTTTATGAACCTGACCTCAAAGGCAAGAGAAGTGAAAGCAAAAATAAATGAATGGCACTATATCAAACTAAAAAGCTGAACAGCAAGGGAAACCACCAACAAAGCAAAAAAGACAACCAACCAATGGGACAAAATATTTGCAAACAAGGTCTCTGAGAAGGGGCTAATATCTAAAATATATAGAGCTTGTACAATTCAACAACAACAACAACAACACAACAAACAATTAAATTAAAAAAATGGGCAGAGGACCTGAACAGATACTTCTCTTAAGAAGATACAGAAATAGCCAACAGATAAATGAAAAAATGCTCAACTTCGCTAGTTACTAGGGAAATGCAAATCAAAACCACAATGAGATACCATCTCACATCTGCTAGAATGGCTATAATCAACAAGACAAATAACAGCAAGTGTTGGAGAGGCTGTGGAGAAAAAGGAACCCTTCTACACTGCTGGTGGGAATATAAATACATGTTATTGTTTACATTATAACCACTATGGAGAGCAGTATGGAGGATTCTCAAAAAATTAAGTATAGGGTTACCACATGACCCAGTAATCCCACTTCTGAGTATCTACGCCCCCTACTCCAAGTTAGAAAACCTCAGTCTGTAAAGACATATGTACCCTAATGTTCATGGCAGCACTGTTTATGGTGGCCAAGTCATGAAAAGAACCAAAGTGTCCTTTGATAGATGACTGGATAAAGAAGTTGTACATTTACACAATGAAATATTACTCAGTTGATAAGAAAAGATGAAATACTGCCATTTGCGACAACATGAATGGACTTTGAGATCATCATGTTAAGTTGAATAAGCCAGACAGAAAAAAACCAAGAACCATGACTTCACTCATAGGTGGAACAAAACTGAAAGCAAGAAAAAAGCAAAAACTCATGGACACAGTCAATAGTTTAGTGGTGACCTGAGGGTAAAGGGGGAGGGAGGTGGGAGAGGAGGGAGGTGGAGCTAAATAAATTACATGGTGATGGAACGAAAGCTGACTCTGGGTGGTGAACATATGCTACAACCCATAGAGGATGTATTGTAGAATTGTACACCTGGAATCTATGTTAGTGTTACTAACCAATGTCACGCCAATAAATTTAACAATAAGAAAAAAAAGGAAAAGAAATAAAAAGCATCAGAAAGAAAAAAAAAAACGTGATATAAAATGTATACAAAAATGTGGAAATACAATAAATGCAAATCCCTGGGTGACACTCAGGAGTCTACTGGTAAGCCCGGGAAGGGCATCTACGTGGCATGTTCAGGATGGCTGAGTAGTCCCTGAGGAGGTGGGACCTCCCTTTTTTCTCTATGTAGCTTCTGGTTTGCTTCATGCAGAGCCATCCTAGGTTCCCTGCTTTTTCAACTACAGTGACACCTTGGAATTCGAATGCCCCAAAACTCGAACAACTTGGAATCTGAACAAAAGACTCAAACAACTTTTGCCTGGAAATCCGAATGCTGCTTTGGAATCTGAACACCAACACATTGTTCACGTAGGATGTTCAGTATATACCGATAACAAAAGATAAATACAAGTCACATTTGCCTTCTGCAATTACAAGAGGTGCTCAAAGAGGTTACCATCAGCGTCCAGACACTTCTGATGACGGCGAGCTACTGCTTGAGCCACGTTGACCAGTGTCCTCTTGTATCGCACATGCTGTTCCCATTTACCATGAGTCTCAAACTTATCAAGAATGAGTGCGATTGTGAAGCATCTTGGAGGTTGTTGCAGACTTATGCCTCCGCTATCATTCACTTCCACAATGTTCTCAAATTTCAAATATCACTTCAAAATGGTCTAGTTTTCCTCCAACGACAACTGTGCTTCCACCATTCTCTTTGGCTGTCCTACCTCTCGCACGGTGACATTAGCATTCATTGATTAGTGCCATCTTTTGAGTGAATGTCACACGACACATTGCTACCGTAATTCAGTTCAACTTGGAGGAGCAATCCATGGATGACATCTCCTAAAATGTGTGTATGTTTTTTTTTGGTGCCCCCTGTGTGTCTTCTCTAAGTTTGTGTTAAAGCTCCATGATTTCCCCGATGACTTAATGACAGTGTACTGTTTCTGCAAATCAGCCAAAACTGGACGAAAAGAAAAGAATCCAGAGAGGAACCTAACAGAAGCCCTGCCTGGTTAAGAATGCATTTGTGTGTTTTAATATCCAGTACACATCTGGTTATGATTTGAGAAACAGGACATCCGTGTGTCCACGTTGAACTAGCTAACTTAATGGTTGTTTTGACTCATCACCAAAGGGTTATGTGACATTTGATAATAAACACACTACTTTAAGTTTTCATTTTCCTTTGAATTATAGGAAGGAAGTCCTACTATGAAAGACATTTTCAAAGGTCTCATTATGGTTTTGAATCCTGTAAAAATTATACTGTCACCTTTTGACATCTTGCAATAAATAAAACTGTTAATATTTTGACTTTCAACCAATCTCTCTTTGGCTCTCAGCAGCTAACGGTTACCAAAGGAGACAACACTACATTAGTGCCAGCAATTTAGTTCGGGGACAGCAGCAGAACACATAAAATCCATTAGTGGTGCCAGCAGCTACATCCAATTCTAATAAAAAAGGCCTAATGCAATTTATAAAAAGAGTCTTAAAATTTCTCTGAAAACAGCCAACAGTTGATCTTCTGCATGACTAGGGCAGCCATTCCTGTTGTATTTAAGCCAAGGTGTTTGTTTCCAGGATGCTGTAACAAAATGGGTCCACATTAAAATACTTGCCCATTGTCAAATGAGAGTAAACGGGGGTGGGGGGGACCCCCTTTCAGATTTCACTCCTGGCCCATTAAACCTGGGGGCCCGCCCCTGGCACTGCGTCATGCTTCAGGAGAAGGCAGTGGCAACACAAATCACAGGGAAAATGAAAATCCACCTGCAGCTCTCCTGACCCGAGCGCTGTTATCACTGGGAGAAGAAAGCTCGTTTCTAGGCTGCATAGGAGTCACGTGCTGTTGACTTGGAGACCTTAGAACATGCATTTCCATCCCCCTGCACACCCCAAGATTCCAGATGCACATACACAGGCTGCTTTCTAATGTTGTTTCCGAAAACTCTTGGTCTGATCGTTTATTAAGAGCATTTCCTAGAAGAATGACGCCGTTCCTAACAGCCTTGTGCGTTAATTATGTTTCGTCTGAGAAGGAAGTTGTGAAGGTGTGGTGAGCTGGGTTCCTACCAGGGAATTATCTTTTATAAATCACGAACACCAAGTAGTTAGAAAATAAGAGAATGGAATCGGGTTGAACTAAGTGTGAAGACACACGTGGGTCTGCAGTGTGCATGACTGAGAACGCATTCATTGATGCTGTGTGGCTTATCGGGAATGCTTCCCCAGCAACAGCCCTTCGTCACGTGGATTCCTCACAGGCTCCTTCTGAAGAGAGTGCCCCCTGGGGGTCAGCTCTGAGGGGCCCCGTGCCAGCCAGGAAGCTGCTCTCCTTAACAAATAAGAGGTTAATGCCCTGTGCAAGGATTTCAATGTGATATTGTGCGTAAAATGCCAGGTCAGGGCTCAGCACATGGGCATATTTGAAAAGTGCCAGAACATTCCTGCTCAGGGGTCTGCTAGGGGTCATGGCTCGTCTTTCTTTCTCACACAGATTTCCAGAAAGGGACCGGGGGGATAGCAGTGGTCTGGCCCCCACCTCACCTGACCCCATCCAAAGTCGAGCGCGAGGAATGGTTTTTAGTGAAATGAAGAGCGGATTCATTGTAGGGACTTAAAGTGGCACGTCACCTCATCTCCTTTCCTTGTTTCTGAGGTGGGCACGGGCCCTAGATGGGGGTCACCATTGCCTCTAGCCTCAGCTCAGCGCCAGGACCAACAGGCCCCATCACTTGCTGAGTGAATGCAATGAGGTCACTGGCCGGCCGCACTGGTGATGTCGCTCTGAGGTCTTGGGGTTGTTACTCGGTACCAGGCTTATCTAGGAAAGGATGGTCCTGGGAACAGTCACACCGTGGACAGACTGACCTACCCCTCGTGTGTGAATTCATGGAGGTCTCTGGTTGATGCATAGAGTCCCGTTAGTGTATTATACATAAAACCTTTACTCAGGAATTAAAGATAAAAGGGAACAGGCTGACAGACTGTCACTTCAACGGGGTCTTTCTTTACAGTCCTAGGGCGCGTGTAGTCACCTAAGTCGAAGACGAGGGAGAGCGTGTAGGGTTTGCTGACAAAACCCTAAAGGCCGCCCCATGATGTTTCCACTTTGCCAGCACAGGCCCTGCCACCCCCTCCCCCCAATTCACACCTGCCCCACACGTCCCACTGAAGGAAGCCGACATTGGACCGACATGTGGGAATTGGGCTCTTTGGGCTCCCTCCAAAGTGCTAAGAGCACCTCACAAATAACACCAAGTCTAGCTATTATTGCACGGTCTAAGAAAGACTGTCATTTTTTGAGAAATCAGCAAAGTTTCATTTTTCTGAGTCTAAGGACCAATGAATCTATGTCTTTTTGTTTTCTGAAACAAGTCTACGTAGTTGACCAGAAAGAGAACCACCTGTCGGATGGTACGCATGTCACCATGCCGTGTGGCCTGACATTTGCGTGCCACTTAGGCCTGACTCAGGATATCTCCTCATTATGAAAGCACTTCTCTCCACCAACGGTAAAGTGAGTGTGGCTAGTGTCGTCACATACATAAAACCGTCCTAGGCAGTCAACCGTGAACACCCGAGAAGACCTTTGAAAACCTTTTCTTTTGGTGGAGAGTTCTAGCAAGACCGGTATAACAGAATCCACACCAAAGTAGATGGCGTTCTCCAGGGGAAATAGTAAGGATGTTTTATTGCTTCAGCTGTTGGTACCTGGGATCTCTAGTTTGGGACTGGACAGCCCCAGGTCTGGTAGGGACTCCATCAGCAGTGACACGGGCCAGGTTTATTGCTGCTTCGTATACAGAGGGGACCATGAAACTCACAATGTGTTTGTGCCACATTAACTTGTGCTATATTCGGTAACGACACAAAGCCAGAGCTTTTCAATTAGGGCCTTCATTGAGGGATGTATTCTGTTTCACAGGCTCCTGATGCCCTACAATGCCTCTGGGAGCTCACTCTTCCTTTATTTCGCTTGCAGGGATGTATTTGGTGAGCAGTTATACAATCAGTAGGAGCCAAACCAAACTGACAATTAACAAAAAAGAAAACGGACTGCGCTGAATATCATGTCAAGTAGAGCAACATTGGACAAGGGAAGTATACAGTATTTCTAAATATCGATGCATTGCTGTCCTTTCTTATTCCACAGAAACACTAGATTAAGAATCAATGACATTCAGACAAGTCTAATAAAAAGCTGTAATAATTTGGCTGTTGATCTTACTTAGTTAGAGGAGATGTGCGTCAACATTTAGTACTTGATTATTTGTTAGGGAAAGGGTGACAATCCAATTCGCTGAGAGCAGTGAGCCAGACCTGCCGGTGAATTAGAGAAATGGCCCCGAGGACAGGGAGTTTTCCAGAAGCGGCCATGCTGTGGTAGCATTAGCTAATTAATGAACGTGTCCGCTCAGTCAGTCGGTGGACATTTATCACGCAGGGCTATGTTCGGCCCGTGAGGGTGCACAGATGGGCAATGCCCATGTCCTTCAGTTGGGGAATAAAGGTGTAAAGTGGGTACAGATAACCAGAATGCAAGAATCAACGAGGAGATCCATTCATATTAGCTGTAGTTTTGTAAGAATCTGAAGGATGGATAATGTGTAGTTGGGGGAAACCTTCAGCAAGTGGTGTCCAATAAACTGGGGCTTTGATGTGATGGGCTAAGAAGTGAAGGACGAGGAGAGAGAGCCGGGAAAACACGGGGCACAAGTGGGCAGGAACGTGAACACCGAGTGGCGGTGTCTTCTTGGGTCCTGGGCGGGGTTGTGGGCGGTAGGGAAGGGGAGAGGTGGGTGGAAAGAAGCGAACGGCAGTGTGGTTTGGGGATTCTCTCCACAGCCTGTGAAGAGCCTTTGGAGGTGTGTGTTCAGAGGTGGTTAGAGCAACGTTGTAGGAAAAGGATTCTGAGATGAGACCAGGAGGATTCGGGCCTAGGAGAGCAGAATGCAACAGGACCAGTTAGCAGAGTGCAGTCAAGAACAACTGGATCGATCCTGCATGGGGGTGGGGGTGGGGGAGCAGTCACAGCAATGTCCCAAGGCTTCTCCCCGGACACCTTGCAGTCCCCAGTCACCCTCTGCTGCGCTTCCGCTTTGTCCTACCTCCGGCTCCACGTTTCCATCGGTCCTCTTCTAAAACATACTAGCATTAAATCTTGCTGCTTAAAAACTCCATGAGCTGACCCATGAAGGCCACATCACCCCGCTGGTCACACAGGCCCATTCCTACCTGGCTTGCCAACCTCCCCCGCCGCCCACCCGCTGCCCTCCAGCCGGGCCCTGGGCTCTGCGGCCTTTCTTAGAATGTTCCCCGTCCCGCTTTGGGCGGAAGAGGCTCCCGCTCTCCCCGCCTCCCTCCCACCCACCTGGCGAAGCCTATTTGATCGTCAAGAAGCCGCGGCACACAAGCCTGGAGTGCCAAGGAGTCAGCTGGTTCCGGAGTTGAGCAGATTTCCAGCTTGGGGCCCACAGCGGTGACCTAGTGACCCACATTTCTGAGCCTGGCTACTGAGGACAGGAGCTCTGTTGACAAATGTTTTTGAAGGTACGCGGCTGCCACTCTGCCCAGAGAGCCAGGCCTGGGTCTCTAGCTTCAGGGTCTTTAACGACCTTCCACGTGTTTGGCTGAGGACTCACGGGGCTTTGGTGCCTTCAGAATAGAGCTGCGCCCATGAGCTCACAGGGCGTTCTATTCCGTTTAGTCACCCAGAATGTCATAACCACAAAGGCCTTTGCAGTGCCCAGTGTGACTGACTTTTTACCCTGAAAAGACATACCGTTTTCACGGCTTGCTTGAGTGAGTCCCCTACTTCTGCAGAAGCCTGTAGCATCACAGGAAAGCGGAGCCTGAGGGCTCGGACAGGTTGGAGTCTGGGTGCCTCACAGCACTGCCCACCGCCCAGGCCCTGCTCAACGCCCCCCTGTAGCGCTTCCACTCTGAAACCTGGTTACCCGCCACCCCGAGACTCCTCCTCCTCACAGAGCTGTGCTGAGAACCACGGGAGGTGCTGGGCAGTAATGGCGTTGGGTGACATGTGGTACGTTCTTGAGAAATGAAAGTGACTGTTGATGTTACAGTTAATATGACCGTCATCATCAGATTTCTGGGTATCTGTCCCGAAAATCTGGAAACCTTACTTCACAAAGATACGTGTACCCCAACGTTCATCGCAGCACTGTTCACAGTGGCCAAGTCGTGGAAACAACCGAAGTGTCCTCTGATAGATGACTGGATAAAGAAGTTGTGGTACATTTACACAATGGAATACTACTCAGCGATAAGAAAGATGAAATACAGCCATTTGTGACAACATGGGTGGAACTTGAGACCATCATGCTGAGCGAAATAAGCCAGACGGAAAAAACCAAGAACCATGTTACTTCACTCATAGGTGGAATATAAAACTGAAAGCAACAGAGAAACAAAACCCCATAGACACAGTCAATAGTGTAGTGGTTGCCTGAGGGTGAGGGGGCAGGGGTGGAGGGGGAGGGGCATCAAATATGTGGTGATGGAAAGAGAACTGACTCTGGGTGGTGAGCACACAATGCAACACATAGATGATGTTATGTAGAGTTGTACTCCTGGAACCTATGTAATCTTTAGTAACCAATGTCACCCCAATAAATTTAACAATAAAAATCAATCAATCCATCAAATTTATGTAATTTTAGTAGGTTTCCAAGAGCAGAGAGTGTCTTAAAATTTTCCCACACTTCCAAGTATTACATTGTTTTAAAATGTCTTTTCAAGTAGTTTCAAAAGTGCCTGACAGCTGCCAGTTAATGAGACTAAAAGTCACACATACACAAACTTTGGTTCCACCTGAGCCATCGATTTGAACTTATGGGGCTCACCGGACACTACCTGCCAGCAGGCGTCCAAAGTTTCTATCATCGTCATGATCATCATCATCAGTGAAGATGTGCGCCACCTCACGGCCGATGGCCCTACACAGGCACCCGGGCAAGGGGAAGCAGCGGGCAATCACTACACACCTGGTTCCCGGCTAGCGAAAGGCTCATGGTCACAAGCAGACATCAGGGCAGCAATGACTCTCCCGGAAGAGAACCAAGGGACGTAGCCAGCAGGAGCGTCTAAACATGAACACTGTCCTTCTCCCAAATGCAGGTCACAGATCAAACGGAACACAGACAGCAATGACCGTCTGTGCTCCTGAGTGTGCGAGGAGGCAGCGCGGCCCTGGAGGGAGAGCTGGGGGATGTGTGACCAGGCTCACCGGGAACTGTGCTGCTGGCCATCCACAGCCAGAGGACAGGGAGGAGCCCGGCACCTTGGTTACAGGCGGGGAAGCAAGTGGGAGTCAGGGGTGGCCAACTCGAAGTGCCCACCACGTGCCAAGCACCAGGCTAGTGCGTACGCCAAGGCTTCAGAATGGTGGGATTCCATGAGAGGCATGCTTCCTAAGAAATTGTTTTCACTGTCATACATGAAGCCATGTAGCCATTATCATCTGCAGAGCGCTGGCCGCTGGTCACTCCTCCAAGCCCCTCAAGGAGCTCAGTCAGGCTGGTAGGGGAGACAAGGTAGGAACAGCTTTACGACAGGAAGTGCCAAGTGCACACACCGTGACGCAAACGAGTGTGGGCATTGAAAAGGGATCAAGGCGGACAGGAACGAGAATAAGCTAGAGAAGGACTTGTCCACAGCATGGAAACATCGTACTGTAAAATAAATTGTACCCATGTCAACCTGAGGGGCACTCTAGGTTGCAGGGGATGGATGGGACAGTCTCTACTCAACGGGGATGTGCAAAGGCTTTTTGAAATGTTTTGCTGTGTATAGTTAGAGGCACATTCTCCTCTTCTTGCATTTCGATTCTGCTATGTCTGGGTCAGTTGCTAGGAGGGCATGCACACTTGTGAACACACACGCACGTGCACACGCCCGCGCATACACACAGAGTAATTCCTCAGGGCCGCAAGAGCTAAAAAACAAAACAAAACAAACAAACAAAAAAAGGCAGAAACTCCAGTGGCTGTGAACAGCTACCAAAATTAACACATATCCTGACATCCATTCTTAGCCCATTTATCCCATTTAGGGCTGCCGAGAGTATCTGCGAAGAAAACCAATCGAGAAGGGCAGGCACTAAACTATGTCTTTGTGAGGAATCTCTTCTCCCCCAGCAGTGCCTTCAAATAGTCTGCTGGATTGATAGCTTCAACATTCAAAGACCATTAAAAGATAAACAACACCAACTCCGCATACCAATGTCAGAGAGCGGCTCCCACCGCCAATTAAAAGCGACATCCCGGCAGAATCAGTGACTCATGGGCTCCGCAGAGAGGTCACATTTATTTTCCTAAAGGTTTGTTTTAGTTTTAATGGTAGTCGCAGCATCACACATTTTGTTCCTTAGCACAGATGAGGCCCAAGATTATAAGGGCAGCGAAATCATCCTTAATCGTGTGGGTTAGTCTTCTAGGATTTGCTTGAGAAAAGATTCATTTATAAATGGCGTTCCAACCCCACACAGGCACCTGTGGGTTGCAGGCAGTCAGAAAACGCCTTGCAAAACCTTCGTCTTCGGATCTGTATGAGGCGTCTCTTCCCTGAAATGGCAACTCCGGTGGCCGGCCTGTAAGTTCTCTTACCTTCAGGTTTGTTGCTTCTGGAAAGAACAGAATAGAAGACTTCTCTCTGAAATGCAGGACCCCCCAGCCCCCGCCCGGGCCCCCAGATTCCCTCTTTTGTATGAACTGAGTGTCCACAGGACTGTCCTCAGGTTTCCAGAGGCCACCAAGTCCTTCCCACACGGGGAGGCCTCAGGAGGAAGGGACTCCTGGACCCGGAGGACTCAGCTCCCTGCACGTCACCTGCCACTGTCTGGTGGGTGACACGCGTGCGTGTGACTGTGCACGCGCGTTGGGCGGACAGAAAGCGGAGAGGCGACGCTGTTGGTTTTGCTCACTCAAACCCAGCACAGGCCACGTTCCAGGCACTGGGCTCTACGTTTATGCACATTTTCCCTGAATTTTTAAAACGACCTCTGGCGTCAAATTCTACAGTTGGTTGATGCGGGTAATATCTTTGAGAAAGGACTGGTGTCCTTCCATATTTGGAATTAGCCACCCAAAGCACAGGAACCAAGTATCTGTGGACCATGCTCTTCTCTCACTCTCTGAATGTGTGACACTAACTCAGAAAACAGATGCCCCCAGAAGGCACAGGATCCTTGTAACATTATTAACCTTATCTGACAGATGAGGTGGGGGCCTGAAGCGTGGAGACATCACGTATGTGGCCCTGGATCACACAGCGGATGACTGGAGTACCCAAAGCACAGTGGGGGCTTCAGCTATAGCATTAGTACCCCGGCTCTTAACCATAACAAATGCTGTCTTGGTGTTGATTTAGACCAGGCATTGGCCGTTTATTTGTAAAATCCAGGTAGCATTGGGGGCTTTGTGTGGTAGGGGGTCTGTGGCAAGAACTGAGCTCCGCTGCTTAATGGTGACTGTGTCCTATGTAGACAACAAACAAAGGTACATGGCTGCTTCCCACAGGGAACTTTACTTACAGAAACAGGAGTTGACAGCGTTTGGCCTATGGGCCATAGTTTGCTGACCTGAGTTAGACTTTCAATCATCCATAGTCTCCTAATAAAAGGAGAGATGAAATGATAATACTGCCATTGGCCTTTTGATTCGGTGCAGGAGTTAGTCACAATAACTAACCCTTATGCCTCACTTATGTGGATGGGTAGTCAATGATCTGAGCCCCTGGGAACAGGGGGCATGAGGAGATGAAGCCACTTGCCCAGCGGCACCGCCAGTGAGGGGCAGAGCCAGGCTCTGGACCTGCCAGCTTGGCTCCTGACAGCCGTGCCTTCCCCAGCCCTCTGATGCCATTTCTCAGGACGACCACGTGTCTGCCAGGGCGCCTGGTCTTAGATGCACTGTGCAGTCACCTGGGACAACTCGGAACAAACCTGGATGCTGTGATGGACTGAACTGTGTTCCTTGAAATTCACATGTTGAAATCCAATTTCCTAGCACCTCAGAATACGGCTGTGTTCAAAGAGAAGGTCTTGAAAGGGATGTTTAAGTTAGAATGAGGGCACTGGGTAATCCAATACGACTGGCGTCCTCATAAGAAAAGGAGATTCGGACCCAGACATGCACAGAGGGAAGACCACGTGAGGACAAAGAGGGAGATGGCTGTCAACACGCCCAGGAGAGAGGCCTCGGGGGAACCAAAGGGATAAAGGAATCGCCGAAACTTATCCATTATTCCCATGCTTAATATTATGGCATTTGGGTGAAACTGACCTCACGATTTTATTTAATATAAAATTAGACAAAAATTTTTTCTTTTTCTTTTCTAAGTAATCTTGAAATAATAAAAGTCAAAATAAATCCAGGGGAAGCTGGGATGGTTCAGCGGGTTAAGTGCTCAATTTGCAGCCCTGGAGACCAAGGATCAAATCCCGGCTCCGGCCCAGGCGGACCCACATGCTGAACTGGGGTGTACCCCCAGTTCAGTTCTTGCCGGGGCCTATGCGGGAGGCTCCTGGCCCAGTTCCTGCCCTGCGCAGCCCCGCGCCCACCTGTGGAGTGAAACTATATGGAAACTAATGTCAACTATGGAGGCTGCTCTGGGCCCTCCCCTCTCTCTGTTACTCTCTGTTTGTCTCTCTCTCTGTCAAAAAACAATAAAAATAAGCCTTTAAAAAAAAACAAATCCAGTTGTCTGGAAAATGTGTCTGTTGCTAAATATTCAATAAGCCATTTAAAGCTTCGCAGATCAATAAGTGTCTCCCTCTATAAAACCTGTAAGTCCTTCAATTGCATTTCTATTCCAGGCTTCGTTGTCCAAACAATATTGTATTTATTGGGTATAATAGAAATTAAAACTGGAATATTTATTCCAGAAAATGCAAAGGTATGAGAAACATTTTGGTACAAAATCTCTCCCCGTCCCTCGTATACTCCTAGAACAGGAGTTAATTTATAATTTAGTTGGTTTTCTTTGTTTTCTGATTGCCAAACAAGTTACTACTGCGCTGAGCATATTGCAAACCTGTCCTCATAATTCTAGTGTATGAGGGTTATTTTTATCTTTCTTTCAGTTGAGGATGGTGTACCTAAAAATACTACATTCCAAAGCATCTCCTTCGATTCACGCTCTGTCCCTTCGGTGACACCAAATCCTTAAGATATGTGTTAGAAGGCAGGTACGTTAAGCTAACGGCATCATAGGATTGGGATCTGTGGATGTGTATCAAACAAATGAATGGTGTTGACTTATAAACAGACACTCTAGAGAGCTGCAAAGAATATCACAAGGATTTTGTAAGAGCCACATCCTGCTGCCGCTCGACGGTGTTCCTGGTAGAGTGAGAAGGTGACACGTCCTTTCACAGCCGGAGATGCCGGGAGGTCCGGAGCCTCGCCAACCCCACCTGCCAGACGAATCTTCTCCAGAAAGGAAGGCGCTCTCTCAGCACCTCGGAGGTGGGAGGTGTTTCCTGAACCCGCTGCTATTCATTGCCTGTGCTCAGGGTCATGCCTGTGTGAGCCCATCCAGTGGACAGAATTATTTCCTCCGGTCTTTCTAACCTGAGCCTCTGGGGCAGGTGCAGGGGTAGCTGCTCAGAGAGCAAGGGGATGGCCGGTCCTCCGCCCAAATCTCTCTGATCAGACGAATAAAAACCATTCTGGGCTACAGCTGGGTGTGGAAAACGTGTCATGTGTTAGGGAGGGGATTGATCAACCTGGAGAACTTTAGAAAACCACACAGATCACCCCATGCCCTGAGGCGGGGTGAGTGAGTCAGATGCCAGGTGGGTCAGATTGGAGGACCAGGCCTGAGAGGTGACAATGCAGTGACAGGCGGGGAAACGCAGCCTCTTACCTGCCACTGAGCTCTGGCTGTGGATGAGCTGGATAAAGAGAGGAGTCAGAAAGCTGGGCAAGCTTGTGGGTGGTGGTAGAGGAGGTGGTACTCAATCTGCAGATTGTGTCTTTGAAGGCCTGGGGCAGGGCAGTGGGGGGTGGTCCTCAGGCTGTGTGGGGCCTCTCAGAAGGAGGACGTAATATTAGTCCACATTTCTACATGGCCCTGTGCTAGCACTTTGCCTACAATAGCTCCTTCAGTCCTCACAAGCACCTGTGAGGGGCGCACTGCTACCCTGTCTCACAGACAGGGACGTGCGTTCTTGCAGTTGAGCCACGTGCTGCAGGCCACAGAGCGGTGAGCGCTCAGGAGGAAGCTGGGAATCAGGGCATCCATGTCCACAGCCTAACCCGTCAACGCTACTCCTAAGTTCTAGTCTGTCTGTTCTCCTCATCTCAGGAGAGGCAGGAGGAGTCAACAGAAACAGGGGCCATTTGGAAACGGGGGTGGAGGCACCCGAGGCTTGCTCGCTGCCTCTGGGGTCTGGTCTTTGAGAGAGAGAGGAGCCCTGTGAGTTACCGGGGCCGTCTCCATCTGGGGCCTAAGACGTTCAGATTTCTCCCCACAGGTTTTCCTCCATCTTACTAGGCCTCCCCAGGTCCTGAGCACTCAGCCAAGTCAAACGAAATTGCATCTGTGAGCACTTTCCCATTGAAACCACTTTCTTGTGAGTAAGAGAAAGGAAGAGGTAAGGATCTGCTGAGTGGCCGGCCTGGTCCTCAGAACTGCCCTAGACCTCAGCCTCAGCACACTCAGGTGTCAGCCCCTGCGTGCCGGTGAGGGAGCTGAGGCAGGGATGACCAGCTCCTCGGTGAGAAGGCAGAATGACACAGGAGGGGAGAGGGACCTGGGCAGCCATGCCACCTGCCCTCCTCATTTTCGCTGGGCGTACCAAGGCCAATGGCCTGTGGTAACTTACAAAACCCAAACTTCTAATGGGGGCGTAGAAAAGAGAAAGCAGGTTACTGATTCCCAATGCAGAGTTCCTTTTATGTTGGGGTAAATAAGATGAAAAAAAGAAGAAAGAGAGGAAGAGATAGAGATAGAGATAGATAGAGAGAGAGAGAGAGAGAGAGAGAGAGAGAGAGAGAGCATGCGAGCAAAAAGAACAAAAACCATTTACCAGAAAATGTAAAAGCCAAAGAGAAGTCACCTTGGAAGACAGTGGAATCCCGTCTCTCTGTAGCTGACGATAATCAAAGGACAGGTTACAGGACGCCTGCTTACACGAATGCCCTCAGAACATCTGGTCGTACACAATGAGGCTCTTTACATGCGGACAGCTGGTCCACAGTGGAAATGCTCCACTCGTCTGACTACAACCAATCGGAATAAACGCAGATGCCCGGTGTCAGGCGTCTTCCACGGCCCTGGCTCATCGGGGAGGCGATCTCTCTGACGCGGACAGTGGTGTGTAGGCAGTTGCCCACAATGTGCCATATAACTCTTTGTAATCTAACGCATTTGATTTTAAAAAGAAGAGGCTTTGTGCAGACTTGTCTGTTAGGTTCTGTTGCTTTTTCTCCTGGAGGAGGGCCCGATGGGGGGAAGGTTGGTAGCCGCACAGGTGGAGAAGCCTTGGAAACAGGGCACCCCCAAATTGCCAAATAGGGGCGGGGCAGATGGGGGCTGGACTCCTGGGTGACTCCTGACGAAGGCTGACTCAGAACCTTAAGGCAGACGCCCTGGATAGTGTTGAAGTCTCTCTGATATTTCATCGACCGTATGCAAGAGAGAGCCTCTACCTACAAGCTCAGACATGCGCGTGAAGGGCTGAATGCGAAGAGATGCCTCTCCATCCTCAGATGGCCCTGAAGGGCTCGCTCCTTGGGGCCTGGCTCCCCAGCCACCATCTGATAATTCTCCTCCCTCCTCTTCCCCTTCTCTTAGTGCTCCCTCAGAAATGTGGGTCCTCCATCACTAATCTCCCAGGCATGTGGGCAAGCACAGAACACAGGGTCTGGTGAGGGGAAAAACTGGAGCATGAAGGTGACACCCAGAGCTGAACCATCCATGTTGTCACAGGACAGCCCAAGGCAGGGCCCCTCCCTCTACACACGGTCTAACCACAGCTTCTACGGACAATGGGTGTCTTTGCCACCCAGGAAGGTGAGGACCAGGGACTAGCAAAGGAGCATGGGGGATACGAGGAGGGGCAGGTGAGGGCCCTCACTGCACCTCTTCCAAGGTGGCTGTCCCCTGTGACATCCTGGGACAGCCCTCTGGGAACAGGAGATCCTCGTCCTATTTCTGTGGGAGCTGATGGGGCTGACAAGAATGGAGTGTGTCGCTCCAGGGTCAGGCAGGAACATCTCTTGGACACAGTGATCTCCCTGCCTTAAACTTCTGCAACCACGAAGCCACTTTTCCCTCCCTTGAAGGCCTGTGTGACTAAGAGCATCGCTCAAGGGCCAGAGCGCCAGGTTGACACTAAGAAGCAAGTCTGTTTGAAGCACAGCAGACAGGCTCTGAAGTTATAAGGGGCTTTTAAAGCTTCGATTCAATATAGGGAAAGGCGCTGGGGGAGTGAGGACGGGACCAACGTCAAGAGCAGTGCAGGCATCTGAGACGAACTGCCTGAGTGTTTTCTCTGTTGATGTTAATTTTACGTGAAGTTTTGTGGGAAAATGACGCTGTTGCCAAGCGCCTCGCCGTCACGTTAAATGCCTTCTCAGAATTTATCTGCAGCATAAAGCGTCTCGAGGGCCGATGGCGTCTGACCTCAGAACTGGCTCGGAATGCAGCTTCTAGTAAATCTCTGCCGGTCGGAGAGGTAAGATGCTTTTATAAACCACTAACTCAGGCTGAAATGGGAAGCGGGTCTACGGATTACTGTCAGGCTCCTCAAACATTATTCACACGTGTACGCAGTGCTGCAGGGGTCCTCTGTCCCTTGCCCAAGCCAAGCCTCCGTGTGCCACTGAAACGTCTGAGGAGTGACACGGGAGCACATTCATGCCAGGGAGGCGGTTACGTAATCGGAGCTGAGTTCATGACCACAAGTACATGTCAAATGGCTGTAATACATTTTCTCTGATTAAACGGTCAAGAACAACAATCATGTCAGAACAATTATTATTCTTTTATTCCTGTGCCAAAAAAGGGGAGAAAAGACAAAGTAATGAAAATAATCTATGTACTCATATTGCGTCTGCAGGTCCCTGACTCCTAACCCAGAAACAATACGGTAAGAAGTCCGGGAACGCATAGGCCGATACATGGCTAAGTCTAGGCTGCGTCGCAAATTGTTCGCCGTGTGTCTTTGGAGGACAACCTTGCGCTGGTCACCTCTCCATGTGCAGCACTGTAACCAATTATAAAGAACTGCTTCAAAGAACTCCCGCTTGGTGCTGCGGCTTCTCTGGAGATGAAAGTCAAAACAGTCCTCATTTCTCCTTTTCCCAATTAAAAAAATATATAAGATAAAACTTAAGGGTGAAAAGGTGAATCTGGATAATTAGCCTCAAATCTGTGTGGCATATTGATTTTCAGTTCTCTTATTTTCAAGTGAATGTCTATTGACCTAGAGGCAAAAATGTGTGTGGGCCCAGGAGGGGGTGGGGGGTGGCCCAATACATGAGACAGACCGCACGCGTGGCTAAGGTGGGCTCCTACCCCATGATCACTGCCAGAGCTGCAGAAGGGGTTAGTTGATCTTATCTACACTCTTAAACCTTCTTCTCTCCTGTCTGCTGATGCTTTTTTACCCCGCTCCCTGGGCCAGGATACTTTCCGTCCATCCACGGGCAAACAGTACCCCAGCCCGGGTGACAACCGGCAACGTCACCGGGCAGAACCTCCACATGGCGCCTTGTGGTCTCCACGCACGTTCACTCTGAGTTCTCAACAGCCACCTCCATAGAGTCAGGCACTATTCATGCCCACGGCACAAATGACACAGAGGCTCAGGGGCGGTGACCCCTCAGAAGATAGATCCCGGGGAGGCCGCTAGAGCGGGGTCTTGAAATGCAGTCTCCACATTGAGCGTGGCTCCTTGGCTGGGGTCACGTGACCCTTAAATAACAGAGGATCGGGTGTAATCACAACTTGAAAGTAGTTCTTGAAGATGAAAAAGAAACAAAAACTAAGCTCAGACTCTGGGGATGATAATGACCATGACTGTGTGCGTGTGTGTGTGCGTGCGTGTGCGCATTCTCACAGGTGCGTCCTCTTTGCTGGCTCCCCCTGTGCCCCTGGAAGGGCACCAGGAAGCAGTGCCGGGCTCTCCCTGCTCCTCCCCACGGCAGGGGGAAGGCATCCCGGCTAAGACGTCTGGGGGCAGGCGTGGCCTGCAGTACGCAAGCCCTTTCCTTCTCCCTTTGCGGCTGTTTGCTGTACTGGATGCTCTCTGGCCATGAAAGGGCTGAGGGCCGGACCCACATGCAGAGTGAATTCTGTACCAGCCCCACGTGGGACTGAGGGAGCTTCAGTGTCAACCCCTGTCGCATCTACGCCACCTTGTCCATCTCCCTTGGCTCAGGGCTCAGGCAGGGAGGACAGGGGCAGAGCTGATCCTTTGGCACAAGGGTCAGCGCCTCCCACCCCTCAGACTTTGCTCTGCAGGCTCTGGTCCTTCTGTAATCCCACACTTGGTCTTAGCCAAAAGGCCGAGAAGTGATTCCTCCCGCAATCCTAAAGCTGGTTCTGGCCAAGTTCTCTCCCAGGTGGACGGCTGGCGGGTGTGGGGGCTCTAGTGTAAGGTAACCAGATGTCCCGCTTTTGGCGGGACAGTCCCGATTTTTAACAATGTGTCCTGCGTCCCGCGGCGTTTTAAAAAAGTCCCGATATTTGGAAAGAATGCACGACAAGCTAGGGAACAGCGGGAGATAGACCCAATTTTTAATCAAGAACCCCCTCCCCCCGGTCAATGGTGTCCCGCTTTACCAATGTTAACATCTGGTCACCTTCCTCTAGTGCTACTTTACTTGAAACTGTTCTGAAGCCCCCAGGGGCCTCCATTCCTTAGAGAACCGGGACTCTCAATGTCTGTTGGGGACCACAGTTGCCTCAGCGCTTAGGGAACCATTCCTTTACGTATTCTGTTCGTCTTCTGCGCTTTTTGCTTATTTCCAACCACTTAATCCTTTCCCATTAAAATTATGCAAACGCCTAACTCTCTCCAATCACATGAAAACACAGTCCATTCTCTTCTCTCACCATTTTGCTGACTGCTGTCTCAGTCCTAAAATCAATGAGACTTGTTTCACATGATGAAATAACCCATTATACACGGCCAAATCTTGCTTGTCATTAACTTCTAAAAACACACACACAGCTAAACTGAAAATCCCCGGGCCCGATGAAGCGTTGCCGTTGTACGTGGCCTGCGAGGCAGGTGCGGGGCATGGGCGCGTCCGTGTGCTGCTCAGCTCCACTGATGCAGCACGTGCGGTCATCATTGCCAATGTGTCTGGTATGACACGAGGGACCAAGAGGGAAGGGATACAACAATGTGAGCCTGCACAACAGGTCCCCGCTTCAGCTTGAGACCAGCCGGGGGCTCTACCCTCATTTCTGCGGAACACGTGGGGAGCCCCAGAGCTGTGGACAAGACCCTACTTTTGGATCAACCTCAAGTTGATCGAATCAGCCACTGCCTTTACCACCGGGGTTTCGTTCAGGACAGGAAAGGCGTCACACGAAGGGAAATTATTCAGGTTAGTGACACAGGGCCATAGCTATGATCTGCCCCAAGCTATGCCCAGAAACAGACCATACAATTGCCCGGGAATGGCAAACCTGTTCTTACCGTTAACCTTGGCTGATTCTATAGAGTTCTACCAGGTAAGAGTGGTTGGCTGGAAAAAAATAAAACAGTTATTTTTCTGAGGGACGAAAATAGAGTTTAAAGGAGCCATGTTGGGGAAGCCGGGATGGCCCAGTGAGTTAAGTGCTCACTTTGCAGCCCCAGGGGCCGAAGATCGAATCCCGGCCCCGGCCCGTGTGGACCCATATGCTGAACTTGGGAGTGCTTCCCATGCGGGAGGCCCCCAGCCTGGTTCCCGCCCAATAAAAATAAATTTTTAAAAAAGGAGCCATGCTGAGTAAATTACAGAGAGTGATATCTGAGGATGTTTGAAAAGCCTCTGATCGGTTGTCAGATGGGGGAGGAGGGCATGTGCAGGATTGTGCCTTTTCTTTTCTTTCTTTTTTTTTTTTTAAAGATTTATTTTTATTGTTTTGACAGAGAGAGAAAGAGAGAGAGAGAGAGAGAGAGAGAGAGA
>PVKE010000009.1:243152-356973 GCA_004027555.1 Craseonycteris thonglongyai | reverse complement strand
GGATCCTATATGAACTGGTTGTTTAATTGTGTTTATAAAAAGAAAAAAAGGGGGGAAGCCAGGATGGCTCAGTGGGTTAGGTGCTCACTTTGCAGCGCCGGGGACCGAGGATCGAATCCCAGCCCCGGCCCGTGCAGAACCATATGCTGAACTGGGAGCTCCCCCAGTTCAGTTCTCTCTCTGTCTCTGTATCTCTCTCAACTCTCTCTCTCTCCCCTCTGTCAAAATAAATAAATAAATAAATAAATAAAATGTATATTAAAAGAAAAAAGGATTCTGACTGACATTGGTCCCTATGATAAAAATTTAACCTTATATAACAGATGCCTAATAGAACAACTATTTCTTGTTCACTATTTATAATTCTCTGGTTCAATGTTTCCTAAGTTAACTCACTATCTATTTGCCTTATTTCCTTGAATATTTCAAGTTAAGGTCCATTATTTTAACACAAAGTATTCTGCCAATTAAAAAATACTACCAAAATATGTAATAACAATTTCTAATTTTTCACAACACACACAGAGAAAAGTATCTTCACAATAACATAATACAGATATACCATCAACAGTTCCCAATAAAACTCAGTTTTCCTGAATAAATAAATATATATATATATACACACACCGCATTTTTCGCTCCATAAGACGCACCTGACCTGCCTGGACCCGCTCTCCTTCCATGCAGTCCCTGCTTTCTGATCTGGCTGCAGGCTTCCCCACGGCATCATTAAGGTCCCCAACGTGCACTCTTTTTTGCAGTATTTGCTCCATAAAATGCACACACTTTTCCCTCCATTTTGGGGGGGGGGGGGAGTGCGTCTTATGGAGTGAAAAATATGGTGTATATATAGGCTATCTGGAAAAAAATCTAGCCATCATCAATACAATGAGAACGGTTACATGGCTAGATAGTTTCTGGACACCATATATATATATATAAATCAGAAAACTCAAGAAATCACCATCTGGGAGAGTGGGAAATTGGTCTCTTCAGTTGGTACCCTTTAAAAGGTTGCTCTCCTTAGTATATATTAGCCTCAGTTCATTTAAAACCAGGATTCAGATATGTTAAATATGGACAAAATGATCAATTCTTAATAATTAAAGTAACAAAGATAATTAAACCAACAGACTGCACTGTATTCAAACACATACTTTGGGCCTGGTGTCCACGACATACATGTAGCGATTGACGGGGTTGGCTTTACTAATGGCTTGAAGCAAATGTTCATCCTCCAGGCACCTGGCGCTGAATCCTGACAGTGGCTGACTACACCGACAAATGGCAGCCTAATTTTAAAAAGACAGAAAACAGATTATCCAAAGATGCCTAAAACATGTCTCAAATAAATGCTTAAAAGAAAAAGAACGTTAAAATCAAATGTGTAATCTGTTTAAAAGTTGGCAGGACAATTAGCAGGCGTTAATGTTGAAACCCCATTTCAGTTAAATACTATTTCAATATCTTGATGTTACTTAATTTTTTCCAACATTGTCTTCTAAGAAACCTAATGCCTCCTTATCTAGTTTGGTGAAAAAAATTGTAGGTACTCAGAAGTAACACCTGGTCAATCCTCTATCACATAACCTACCAAGATACTTGTATTCTGTGCCCTGGATAACAAGATACTTTCAATTCAAGTTCAAGTAAGAAATCAGTCAATAAATGTACAAGAGAGTTTTTAAATAACATGCAACATTTGAACTTTTACTTCCCAAAGGCTTTCAGAGATCTAATTAGCAATCAGCAATCTTTATACAAAATAAGAAAAATGAGCTCCAATTCAAATTTCAGTTAAAATTTAGTCAACTTAAAAGGCCAAAATATCTGTAAGTAGTAGTGATTGTTGCATTAGATATTTATTGTTGCTTAAAGTAAAAAAAAAAAAGATCACCCCAACCATGACATTGTTAAAGGAAAAAAGTATATATATAAATTTACACATTCATATATTTTAAATTCATACATACAAAAAACACCATTAAAAACCAGTATATTTTAATAAAATAGAAGGAAATGAGCATTGCCTTACTAAAATATTTCAGACCTACTTCCTGATTTGTTAAGTTGGGCATTGAATATCTATTTTCGGCCCAGATTTCCAATAGCAAATGTATAGAAACATGGGTGTGTCAAACAGAGGCCATAACCAGTTATAACTCCCTATAATTTTGTTTTGAAAAGCAGATTAGGAACTTCCGTTTAAAGTTTTACTTTTAACTTCTAAAACTCCTTCTAAAACTCAACTTAAAGTTCTAATAGAGAAATTTAATATGTATAAAACCAAAGGTCAAAGAAAATGGGAAAGGGGATAAAACTGAGTAGAGATGGCAGTAAAATCTGGGGACATGCTAGCAGATTGACAATGAATAACTGATTTACCAGAGCAAAGAAAGCTGCGAAATCAAGGTGAGTCACTAAGAAGCAAGGTGGTTTGAGCAGCAAAATCCCAGAGAGGCTCAGGACCTGGGCCCCCAGGTGAGGTGTAACTGGAAAGAGCAGAACTGGGTGAGTCTGCGAAGGGCTATTTAAGACTCCCAGGTTTTCCCTCACCCTGCAGACAAAGCCTATTCCATGAAGATTAGCCTGAAGACTCTGGACAACAGGCATGGCTGCGGTGGGGGTGAAGCCCTGTACTCACGCGCAACAAAGTAGGAGGACTAAGTAGAGCTACACAACAAAATGTGAGACCCTCCCATCTCTCTTCCCACACTCGGATCCTGGCCAGACTTGCAACACACATTGGGACTAAAATTACAACAGAAAGAATCCAAAGACAGAGATTTCTTATGCATACAAACTCCTCAACAACTGTACCTCATTCTTAAACAGGAGAGGCCAGCCTAGAATCAGATATTTAATGGATGTGAAAAACAAAAAACAAAATAAACAGAAAAAAGGAAACTGAGCAAACACATTACTAATGTGGGGAGCACAAGAATTCTTTTTAAAAATCCTTAACATCTTCAGAGAACTAAGTAATCACATCTAAGAATAGAAACTGTCTAAAACAGGAAAGAGTCCTTACGTTTTTAAAACATTACACCCCCCAAAAAAAATAAATAAATAAATAAAGGTTGGGGCAAAATCTAAGAGATGGGTTGGATATAAAGATGAGGAAATCATCCAGGAAACAGAAAGAGATGGAAAATTGAAGAAAATATTAAGAAAAAATAGAGGATTATGCTAGACGTCCACTTGTCAAGTAATACACATACACACAGAAAATGAATAGAGAAAACTGACAACAGAAAGAGGAGCAACTTCCCAAAACAAGAGACCCAAGTTTCCAGACAGAAGCAGCATGCCAATGCACATCACTGTGAAAGTTCAGAACACTGGCGGAAAAGAAGATTCTAAAAGCTTCTTGAGGAAAAAAAAAAATCAGGTCACAAAATACTAGGAGTCAGAAATGGCATATGACTGCTCAACTTACTAGCTGTGAGATATAGAAAAAGTGATTTACCCTCTTCTGAACTATAGCTCCCGATCTGAAAATTATAGGCAATCAGCAGAGCCCACTTTATAACGTTCCTAAGAGGATTTCATGCATATACAACATGAACATATGTTAGTAGTACCTCCTGGCCTACTGTGATAGGCTGCAAAGGAAAATTTTACTGTAATGAGCAACGCCTATTACAGTGTCTCAGCACAAAGAAGCCTCTGCCAAGTCTTCATATCACAAAGCCCTTCCAATCTGAAGAGCTTACTATGATAAAGTGGAGCCTGAAATATCCTTTGTTCTCTCCCTTTTCTCAACAGTTGGTTAGCTTGTCAAAACGATCTGGTTCCCCCAGTACCAGCAGGATGAAAAGAGAACCAGAGACAAGAAAGAGAAGCTATCTGTTCACTAATCCCATAATTTTCAGTCACTACTAGAAGGAAGAAAGGAAAGAAGGGGGTGGCAGGGAGACAATGACAAGTATGATCATTTCTGTAATTCAGAGTAATTTTGTTATAAAATTTCAAAAATTAGTTAAGTGAAAAGCCAGCACTTCTCTATCAGCAACATTATAATAATGACCTCTTACTGTAAAAATGTGTTCCTTTGGATAAACACAAAGAGTGCTTACATTTGTAAAATCAAAAGGAAAGCCTCCTACCTCCTTATTTTGATGGTAGTAGGAAAGGACTGGGAACCGCCCTTTGCTGCGGAACTTGGAGCTGCCAACAATGATTGGTTTGCTTGCTATGCGGGGAACATACAGTTCTCTGGGATAAGTTTCACAAATCTGTAAAAGTCAAAAACATAATCACTGCATGCATAGTTCAAAAACCACGAGGTTCAAAACCACCTTTAAAACACTTTAAAACTTACAGAGACAACTTGCTACTATGGTTCTCTCTGACTCTCTGGTACTTGGTTTCTGAGTTTCCCCAGAGGGTTGCTAGGTTACCTTATATTCTCGGTTGGCATCAGACAGCTGCCAGTTTGAATTTGGCACCCCCATCCTTTTATATTCCTCAGTGAGGTCAATGAGCTGCCAGCCTCGAAGTCGCTCTGAATCACTTTGTTTGGGATTATAAGAGAAGGCATAGAGATCTTCATATTTTGCTGTCGTATATAAAATACACAAATGTTAAAATGCAATTTATAAGACTTACTACAGTACAAATAAAAGTATTTTTCAGTTTTACAACTCCCCTTTTTTTCTTTAAAATCTTCAGAGATGGCTAACACCTGAACATATTTAAACTTAATACTGTCTCAGTTCTGATGCAAACGATTATACATAAAGGCACATAATCTCAGAGTCAATTTAAATCAGTAAAAGCTAGTAAATACAGTTAGACTTAAATGTAAAATACTCTACTGCAATATTTCCTTTTCTTAAAAGTAAAATTTAAAAGACACAAATAGCCACTTCTTGCCAATACCACTTTTCCTAAATGGGATGTAAAATAGACTAACGCTGCAATGAAACTAGTGGTGGCATAAAGAATATGAAATTGCATGATTCCTATAGTTATGACCCAAAATGACAATGCACAGAGAGGTACACAGAGAATTTACTTCTGAACAACAATAAACCCTTGTACTCACAGAAACATCTTTACCATAAGACCTGGCTTAACTTAGGACAATGGGATAAATGTTACAGGCTTTGTGTGTTAGGAGAGAAAAGTGACCACAGCCCTGCCCCTTGACCACTGCAATCCAGTGTTCAATTAAAAAAGTAACATCCAGTAACTAATGTGCATTGTCGTCTTCCTAGTGAGAGCCATGTAATTCAAGTCATGCTGGGGGAAGGAAGTCACCAGATCCCTAAGCCTAAGGCATAGTAGTGGTAAGACTCCTTAGGGCCTATTTCCCTCTCACTCCTATCCCAACTATAGTAGGATTCACCCCCTCTTTTCCATCTGCTCATCTTCTTTATGTTCCACTCTAGTCAAGTACATATAGTAGTCCCACTGCTACCAGAGTGACCTTCCTTAACTTTTCATTTAGTAGTCAATTTCTAAGTCACTCCCCTTGGTTGTGGGATATTTCAAAACACACACACACACACACACACACGCATACATACATACATGGCTGTGTTCCTACGTATCAACAGACTTTACAAACAATATAAATCTATGGTTTTCAAAGTCTCTACTATAAACACTTTGTCCTTACTATTACCCTTTTTTGGGATCCATTCTTACACTCAGGACATTAAGTTTCTAATTACTTCTAGGCCAAATGCTTTAGAATAGAGTGCACAAGATTAACTTAAAGTATAAAATAATAATAATGGAATATTACACAAAGTATCTTAGATAATCCAACTCAGAATTGAGCAAGTAAGCTTTGGGCTCTGAGGACAGTACCTTGTTTTGACAGTTGTAGCAAAGAGTTGTAAATATCATGGCAATCTCTTTCTCTGGGAACAACGAAATGCACGATCCTGAAGTTCTTGCACTGAATCACCAGTGGACATCCAGAAGTTGTCAAAGCCAGTTTCTCTACTGAGGCAATATGATGGTGCAATATCTACAGCATGAAACACATGATCATCATTATAGAAGCCGCACTAAATACCTTTCACAGTGCATAAATGTCAGAGATGCCCACTTCAGATAGTCTCAAATGTTATACACCACATACTCAAACAAAAGTTTTAAATAATGTCCAAGCGGAAATGCCCCGACCCCTCCTCCAGCGCCACATGCTTGATACATCATCAGACCCGAGAACTGCATTTCCTAAGTGTCTCTGTAAGCTGTTCCCTTCTCTCCATCCCCATGGTCACTCCCCCAGCTGAAATACTCTCTTCATATCTACTCTTGACCCACCTCTAATCCATTTTCTACAAGGCAAACAAGTGATCATTAAAAAGCAATAAATAAATAAATAAATAAATAAGAGTAATATAGTCACATTATTTCCCACTTCTCCATGCAGTACTAACCAGGCCCAACCCTGCTCAGCTGCTCAGGGTGTTGGGGCTGTAGACTATTTCCCACTTCTCTAGCCTCATTTCAAGTTCCTCTTCCACACCACTAAATTCTAGTGACAATAGCTTCCTTTTGCTTCCTCTAAAGAGCCAAGCTCCTTTACACACATTCTGAGTTGCTCCTACTAACTGGGATAATTAACACATAACATGATAGATAGATAGATAGATAGATAGATAGATAGATAGAGAGATAGATAGATAGACAGACAGACAGATATAGATAGCTCATACATATGGCTAAGATTTAGCACTATAAACATTTACATCAGATCTGTGCCAAGTTACTCAGAATGATCTAACTAACAGTGGCATCTAAATAGAGAATAAGGAACAATAAGCCACTATAATATTAAACCACAACTAAATTTTATGATTCCAACTAAGACCCAAAATTATTTACAGAAAGAGAATGATGAAGGGACCTGACTCTGATATTAGTTATGTGACCTTGAAAAAATAATCATCTGTAAAATGAGAAAAAGGATAAGAAGCTGGTAAGGCCCCTTCGAGATCTAAAATGTTCATTTCCATGGACCTCGCATACTAAACAGACTTCACTGAGGACAGACTTATGGGAATATACTGATAAGAAAGCATTTTAAAGACAGCAGGAGAGAAGAGAACAATGTAGGTATCTTCTAGCTGCCCCCAGAACTACATTCCCAACATGGGAAACTTTCATTTGTACCCCTAGGAGATGGGTAACATACAGAAAAACAAAGGAAGGGTAGAAAGAGTGGCTGAGAATATGACTGACACTTTTACAAGACCCTGTGGGGTTAAAGTCCTGGTACTTCCTGGGCAAACACTGGGCCTCTAGGGAACACAACTCCTCCAGGATCAACATCTCAGGTAAGTAACTTAACTTACTGCAACACCTACCAGTTGGATGACTTTCTTGGGGAAATCAAGAGTATAGTCAAAGAGATATCAAGACTTGCTATACTTAATAGTAAAGCAGTGCGCTACTCATACATTGTAATCAATGTACCAAAAGAGCAGAATAGAGAGAGCAAAAGCAGATCCTCACTTTACTTATGACAGAGCTAATACGACCAATTAATGGAATAAAACAATCAATAAATGGTGCCAGTTATGTCTGAATAAGATAAAATAAAAATAAATCCCTATACCATACCATCCACCAAAATATTTCCCAGTTATATTAAGCTACACTAAGAACACAAAATGTAAGCTTTTAGAAGAAAATACAGGCGCATCTCTATGACACTGACAGAGGGAAAGATCCCTTAAGTCACAAAACAACATAAACCATGAAGAAAAAAAGAAACTCTATTACGCTAAAATTTAAAATTTTAAAAGACACACATACAAGACAAGCCGCACACTGGGAGAAGTAATCTTCAACACATACACGGGCTGTCTAGAAAAAAACCCAGCCATAATGCCTCTATTTTTCATAGTACATAGTTGGATACTTTCTGGACAGCCCTCTTATACTCGACCAAACATTAAAAACCAGAACTCTTGGAAAATCACTCACAGAACAAACAACTCAAATGCAAAAGAAAAAGAAATCTAAAGTTAAAATATCTGAAAGTATAATTTTCTTGTAATCAGCTAATTGAAATCACAATTGCACATCCATTGGGCTAAAATGTTAAAGTTGACAACTGATGTTGCTGAGGATGGTGAATAATGTTTCACACCCTATGGTGACACGCTATTCCCCTGTCCTCAGCAACAATGATATTGTGAAGTATTCTGAAACAACAATTTTGGAGAGGGGGCATATTTATTAGCAGTAAGGTTGAACACGCACTTAACTAAGTAAGGCCCAGTAATTTTACTCCCAGGTAAATAATCCCAGGGAAACTCTGGCACATATACAGGAATAAACATATACAATATATCCATTACTGCATTATTTATAAAAAAAAAAAATGTTAAATATAATGTGGCATAGAAATACTGTGGAAAAAGCCATTTGATATTTTAACACGTACCTATATTATTTAGATTTTTAAAAAATAAAAGGAACAAGTAGGTATTTTATAATTATTTATGGAGAATAAAAAGTCTTTCTGGTATTCTACATTCCACATGCTATCATTGTTCTACTAGGAGGACGGGTGGAAGTGATCAGATGATTAAAACATTTTTGGTTGAAACAGGTAACCACTGATTGAAAGTTTTTGTACACGTTCAGAATAAAACAGCAACAGACCAAGTCCATTATCACAAGTATGGTAAACAATACCACCGAGGCCTCCTTACCCAGGTTTCCTTCCCATGGGAGTCGATAAATAACAGATGGGTGGCGGTGAGATACAGTGTTCCTGCTAATGGCTTGTTGCTGGTACTGAATCGGTCAAGTAATCTCACTTGCTCAACCTAAAAGAGGAAAAGATGTCATTTCTCATTTCAAAAGTAGTGTAAGTTCTTTTTCTTTTATTCTAGGATTTCAATGTACCATTTTCAAATTTTTTCCTCCTTTTGTTCAAAAACATGAGTTGATTTCATGTAGAATGTTAAATTTCATATATCTTCAGGAGTATATAAATTACAAACAGCATAGGCACTGTTTAGAGTTATATAACCAATAGAGAAGAACCCTAGAAAAAAATAATACTACCACAAATATTAAGGGGAACATGCCGGAGGGGTGTGGTATAAATAAGCAAAAATACTTTTTGTACCCAAAAGTGAATATATTTTATTTCAAGTGGGCAAGTCCAGTAATAAACACAGAAGGTTATTATGTAGAGTCACAGAAGTAAACGACCAGAAGAACTACATGGGGAAATAGTCAAATGCTTGCAAGCTCCGGCTTACACTCCTGGCCATTCCACCCAGGACAATCTTTGTGTCCAGCTCCGCTTTTACTCATAGTTGGTTCTCCCCTTCTAGGACGGTCTATTCTGCTTAGCTAAGTGCTAAGCATTCTTCAAGACTCATGGATGTCCTAACAGGAACCCTTCTTGGGAAATTATTACTTAATCTCTTAGCTTTGTATTTCCGAGTGGCTCTGAATTCCCTGGCTTAGATTATGTCACATGCTGCTTCTGCAACCGTTAGTGGCCTAGGCAGTGAGGTACACAGTACATCTTTGTTAATAGTAGACACACAACACCCCCCCGCCCCAACACACACACACACACGGTTGCCACTGGACAGTAGGGTTAGAGCTGGCTAGGGATGACAGGAGACTGCTGTTTTGAAAAAATAGTGTCTATAACTATCCATTCTTATGGGGGGGAAGGTAAAATAACCATTACCAACTTAAAAATTTTAATCTACGGCTATAGTAGTAGTTTATTAAACCATGCATGTCTTCAAAACAGATTGCAAACTATTATCTCATTGATTGTATACTTTCCCCCACAAATATTTTCCTCTCTCTTATTGAATTTGAAGAAAAAAATGCCCCCATTTTAAAGTTATGATTTCCAAAATAATCAATAACTACCACGTAAAAGGCTAATTAGCATCCTCCCTAAGAAATTTAATTCCAGGGGAGAGCCGGGACGGCTCAGCGGGTTGAGCGCTCGCTTTGGGGCCACGGGGACCGAGGATCGGGTCCCGGCTCCGGCCCAGGCGGGACCCGCGTGCTGGGCTGGGGAGTTCCCACAGTTCGGTTCTCTGACTGTCTCTGTCTCTGTCTCTCTCTCTGTCTGTCAAAAAGTAAAATGGAAGTAGCTATGCACTGAAGACGAAAAGATAATTTCTCTCTATAAATGTGAAAAGATAAAAAAAAAAAAAAAAAAAAAAAAAAAAAAAAAAAAAAAAAAAAAAAAAAAAAAAAAAAAAAAAAAAAAAAAAAAAAAAAAAAAGAAATTTAATTCCATAGGAACTTTTTACTTCTAACAGCACCTATTACAAATAAATTAACATTTAAATGTAAAAATTAAAATATTTATTTTTGACACAAAAGTTTATTTACAATGAATTGAGTTTTAACACTTTCCTCTTGTAACTTAGATGAGATCTAATCTATATAGCTCAGGACCGACAGTGGATATAACACACAAAAGCTGTCAGATCATTACACATTGTCCCAAGACAATAGCAAAACTTCCTTCTGATAGACCTGAATGAAGATATCTCTTGGAAGTCAATGTTATTTTATAACTTAGAACCATGTACTCCAATAAAAATCTAACTTAATTATACCACACACTTTGAATCAAAACTTACATTTAAATACTTGTAAAACAACGGGATCAACTACTAGTTACTGCTTCTATCCTAGACTTGGCTGTAAGGGCACTACAGTTTGTTTTTTAAACATAAATAGCTCCTTAAATAATAACTCTCTACCAGGCACAAAATTCTCCCCAAGCAAAACAATTACACCTTTTCTGTGGATTTTAACCTGATTTGTCCATCTCCTATTCGTTACTATTCTTCTCCAGGGCTCCATCTCTATCAGCAACCTTACCCGAATGTGACTGTTTTAGCCTTGACAGTACTGAGTCCCCAAACCGTCTGTCCAGCTCTGGTCTCTCTTTTTCACGCTGTCTGCTATACACATAATTCCTGACACAGTACTGAGGTCTTACTATATGCTTAGTGTTACAATAAATTCTTTTTTTTTTTTTTATATTTATAGAGAGTAATTATTTTATCTTCAGTGCATATTTATTTCTATTTTACTCTTGACAGATAGAAAGAGAGACAGAGACAGAGACAGCTAGAGAACCGAACTGTGGGCACTCCCCAGTTCAGCATGTGGGTCCTTCCTGGACCGGAGCCGGGATTTGATCCTCGGTCCTCGTGGCCTCAAAGCGAGCGCTCAACCCGCCGAGCCGTCCCGACTTTCCCTACAATAAATTCTTAACATACATTATTTCTTTGAATTTCATAACTCCTTTTCGGTACATACTATTGCTATCCCCATAGAAACTGAGTCTTGGGGAGGTTAGTTAAATGTCCCAACGTCACACAGCTGGTAACAGTGACAATGTGGAATAGCACAGTTATAACCCCATGTCACAGGTCTGACTCCCGAGCTGGAACACCCTCCATGGAACACCATGTGGAATTGCTCTACCCTGGATGTGTTAGAAGTCATGTCAAGCACACTGAAAATGAAACTAATTTCCCCTTACTCACAAATATGTTCCTAACCCTGTGTTTCTGATCAGAATTAATGTTACTCCAGGCTCATCTAGTCACCCACACTAGAAATCTGGGAAAGTCATCCTATTACTTTCTCCTGACACCAAATATTCAATTAATCACCAATTCCTATGAATTTACAGCCTCAATATTGTAAAAATCTGCCCCTCCCCCTTTAAAGCAATCCCTATGTTGCAATGAAAGCATCTGCTCGTTTCCGCCTCTCCCACTATGGCTACAGTACATCCCACGTCAAGAGCTGTCTCTCATTCATGGCTGTATAGCCAGTACGGCATCTGACACAATGAATGTTTGTTGAACTGCAGTGAATTGCTACAGAGAACTTTCTCATGGGGAAAACCAGAAGCTGCCCACAATTTACCAGTGGTCTCTTTTGCTGAAATCCCCCTAGGGATTTATTAAATAGAATTCTTCTTTATAACAGTATCCTTACTGTGCTCCATTTTCCTCTGCCTTTTCCCTACACAGTAGGTGAAGAGTAGATACTTATGCAATAATTTATGAATGAACAAACTTAAAAAAGAGAAATTATTAACAGTATATAGCTATAGTTCAGCTTAAACACACACACACACACACACACACACACACACAGATTCAGTTCTCTATTCCCACCCCATCACCCAATCAGGCCAAAGTCACTCTTAAGAGTTGGGTAACACTACATAGTACCTCCTGGTTGGGTGTCTCTCAAGGTTAGGAATTTAGGTGAAAATACTCTTTCCAACACTCTAAGCCTACTGCTTGATCCCCCTAATTTCTACATCCTAAAGCACTTTGTTGGCGCTTGCATTTTGGTTACCTAGATACAGGTTCCAAAGCTTACCTTAGCTGTTTGCCTGAATCATTTCCAAACCTCTGCAGAAGTACCCATCCCGCATCCCACGCCCCACCCCAACCCCACTCAGCATCTCAGAAGATAGACTATTGTTATGAAGCTCCCCAGGCCATGCTTATGCAACCACTGCTCCTTCTAACTTCAATTCCAAATTAATCCCTCTTGCTCTTAACTCACATTAGGGTAGGTTCCTTCTCTATCTTTATGCTTTTTTCCAAACATTTAAAGTCCCAGCTTATCTATGTTGGGAACAGTCAGGAGCCTGAATGGAAAGGTTTCTGGGGGCCTGGACGGCAAGGCCTCAGCCTCCCCTTCACCTCCCTTAGTGATTATCTATAGAAAGGAATGTGTCCATGCAGCTTCCCATGAAGGTCAGACCAGTTGGGGAAGGGTCTACTTGTTCCTAATAACAAATCTGCTTATGCTAATGAATAACGCACCTGTACTTTAGCAATGTCTCTTAATCTCTTCCCTATTCCTTGTAATGCCGTTAACTTTTGCTATAAGACAAACAATAAAGCTATTCAGGGCTGCTCCCTCTGATGACAGTCCGCAGGCCATTTGGTCTGTCTATTAATTCCCACCGCCAACTCCGGGATTTCGAGTTGGGGATTTCGTTCAGCCAGACTGGTTCCTGGTACACATCTAGTCTTCACGTACTTTGTAAACAGCTGTCACAATGGCGGTCCTTTAAAATACATATACAACTGCATTACATGTGTGCACACACACACTCCTATGTATATATCCTGGAAGAACATACGCATAAATATACAGTATCAGGAAAGAGTATACCAGTCCATTCGACAAAAACTGAACAGCCCTCTTGAGGGTCACTGTAAGGCTAGGTAATAAATGTTGGGTACTTTACACCCAGGCTGCTTGACATACAGTAAGCAAGCAACTGCTCAAGCAAGTTACTACTGCTGCTAAGCTGATAAGGTAAACTGAGCCCTGAGAGTCCCCTAAACAGTTAAGTTCAAATGGAGAAAGGAAGGAGACTCCTGGACTTTAAAAGCAAATTCAATATCCTAATATCTATCCTCTGTAGTTGGAAAAACTATGTTTTCCTGACATAAGTGTTGAAAGCAACAATAAAATTTCCTTGACTAATGAAAATACACAATTCTCAAGAGATATAACATAAGAGAGACTTAACATTTTATCTGATAAAAAGAAACAGCCAGTAAGATAAGAGAATCTGTGCTGCAAATAAAAGGTACAAATACAGAATTGTAAGCACAGTATTCCCTGGCCAGATATGGTTTTTAAGAAGATCTTTCTGATGGCAATTTGGAGACAATGGTGAATTGAGAAGAGGCTGGTGGTGGAGTGACCAGCTAAGAGGCTAATGAAGTCATCTCGGGCATCCGAGAGAGATGGGTAAAGGCCTGAACTCACCTGCAACTGATACAGAGAAAGCTAGTGTGGAGATAATAAAACTGACATGAGAAGGAAGGAAGGAGAAATAGTAGCTTCCTAAAATGTTAAGCTTGTCAGACTGGTTCCCATTCACAAAGGTAGGGTATAAAAGGAAATGTGGGAAGCCGGGATGGCTCAATGGGTTAAGCGCTCACTTTGCAGCCCTGGGGACCGAGGATCGAATCCCGGCCCCAGCCCGTGCGGAACCATGCTGAACTGGGGAGTGCCCCCAGTTAGGTTCTCACTGGGGTGAGACCCCGGCCCAGTTCCTGCCCTGTGCAGCCCCGTGCCCACCTGTGGAATGAAACTATATGGAAAAACCAATATGTGCAACTATGGAGACTATTCTGGGCCCTTCCCCTTCTCTGTCTCTGTCTCTCTCTCTGTCAAAAACAAGGAAAATAAATCTTTAAAAGGAAATGTTAAGTCTGGGAGAAAAAAAAAAAGAATCCATCTTGACCATAATAAATTGAGGATTGTCCATTACCTTAGTAAATGCAAAATTATATTCAAATCAACAAAATATAATACAAAATCATTATATTGACTGCTTCAGTATAGCAATCCCTATATGGATATGACAGATAATAAAGATAATCTGAAATTAGCCCAAAATATTTATTTAGTACTTAACCTTCTGGAAGAATAAGACAATTTCTGAGAAAATATAATGATTATTCTGTTCTCTGCTGCAAATCCTTTGGTAAATTTTTTTTTAAATAAAGAAAATCATATAGTTTTCTTTGCTAAATCACCTGCAAACATATTTCAAACTACAGACTTAGCCAATCTCTAAACACTAAGTGCTGCCTCATGTTGCCCCCTTTTGCCAAGGAGCCAAGAGTCCATCACAGATGCTGCTACAGATTTTCCCCAAGGTTGTCTTGGAAATGTTTTCAGTCAGATATTTAGGAAGCAGCTATACTAACTACAGCAGGTCACTAGCACTGAGGCATTGTAGAAACAGTGTTAGGATCATTCAACTATAGGTATCATCAAGGCAAAAAAAAAAAAAACGGGAAGGGAAAAAACGTTAGGGGGAAAAGAAAGAATAAACAAAGAAGAAGAAAGCAGAACAGGGAGAAAAGAACTGGAGGGTGTGGTCATTATGGTGAGGATGGAAAATGCCAACACATTAAGGGCCTTCAGTTGGACTGTGGCCAACTACGGGCCTGCACAAAAAGGTACCCTAACGGTCTACACAGGAAGTTCCAATCTCAGCTGATTCCACAGCAGGAAATGAAAAACACAGGAAATCACACATACACAGAATCACATTCAGAAAATTCAGATTTTATCTACTCCCACGAGGGAAAAGTGGCCTCTGGGACAGGAAGGGATCAATGACCTTCCACAAAATTCTGTGACCAACAGACAGATGTGTTTACTCGACAACCACAGGGCAATGGCTGCTGAAGCAGAACCGGCACTGTCCAGGCCGTTTTACCCAGGCACCCATTTGAGACTGAGAATCATTACACCACACTCATCACACTGACCTCTTGCCAAGAATTGGCTGTCAGGAAGAAAGGACATCCAGTTGCCTTTGTGAAGTGGATGGTAAGCAGCAAAAGGGTGGGGATTTTTATCTCTGTTGTTGTTCATGGGTCCCCAGTTCCTACTACAGCTTGTGGCTGCATAAATGGCCAATGGAACGGGCATAAACCCAGGGGCACTCACTTTTCTGACCTATCTCACTTTGCTCTCCTGCAGTGTTGGACACAGCTGACATTCTCTGAATTGCTTCCTGTCTCACTCAGTAAAAGCAAAGATGTCACATTACCCTTTTAGGCTCTATTAGTGCTTGCCTGTCCTCAACTTTAATCTTCGGTCTCTCACTCTGCTCTCGACACACTCGTCTGCTTGCCAAGTCCGACCAACCAGGCGCGCCAACAGTTTTCGTTCTTGCAGTTCCCTGGCTGGGACTCTTCCTACCACCTCCCAGCCCCTCAAATAAAGATGGCTAGCTCCCTCGCCCCTTTCAGGCATCAGTATCTCTGTAAGGACTTCCCTAGCTACCCTATTCACAACTGTCCTCCCCCACCCCCATCCGGGCACTCTCCACAGCACTTACCACATTATAAATCTGATTTATTAGTTTTGTTTATCGCTATGTCCTCCCCAACCAGAACCTAAGTTTTATAAGGGCAGGGGTTTTTGTTTGATCTACTCACTGCCCTTTCCCCAGTAGCTAGAACAGGCATGGCCCATGGAAAAGGAGGGGGCAGATGAGGGGAGGGCAGAAGAAGCAAAGGAGGAAATTAGATAGGGAAGGGAACCTTCCCATCCGTGATTAACCACCACGTATCCATTTCATCCCTGGTACTTTCTCTGGCTCTTCTTCCAGTGCTTGCCCCCTTTTAAGTATCCCCAGGGCTCTAAACTTCACACTCTTCTCTATAGAGCCTCTACATGTTCTTAGGCATAAATTCACCCATAGTGGGAAATTTCAACAAGTATGTAAACACTGACAACTTCCAAATCTATTGCACTGGGTCAGACCTTTTCCCTAACTCTAGACCAGGGTGTTCAACCTTTTGGCTTCCCTGGGCCACACTGGAAGGAGAATTGTCTTGGACCACACATAACATACACTAACACTAACAACAGCTGATGAGCTAAAAATTAAAAAATCGCAAAAGAATTTCATAATGTTTTAAGATAGTTTATGAATTTGTGTTGGGCTGCATTCAAAGCGATCCTGAGCCACATGCGGTCCACAGCCCAGACACCCCTGCTCTAGACCCTCATCATCAGCTCCTAGACAAAATCCTACCACCTCAGTTCCTCTCATCCATCCCCCCTTTCCATTCCTATTCACACTGACCTACCTCACTACTCACGTCTCTTGATCTGATACTCTGTGAGGCAGGAGAGTTAAATGGTTAAAAGAGCATGACTGGAATCAGAAAATTCAGGATTCAAGTTCCCAGCTCCACCTCACCTCTTCCTTAGAGCTAGCTAGCCGGCTGTTGAGTTAGTTAGGCAAGTTATTTTATTTAATCTCTGCAAGTTTCATTTTTCCTTCTCTGTATAATGAGATCATATTAGGGAGTCAAAATGGCACTTTGCTAGTTTGTGGGGAAAAGCATTCAGATGTTCCTCAAAAGTCTACTGGCTCATATTTCAAAGAATTAAAATAATGTCATTTTCTCCTTATTTTTCATTCATTCTTAGTTTTGCATCTCCTTTACTCTTTGTGAGAGATACTATATGTTTGTGTACATACATGTATGATCTCATGTTCTAATGACAAAAAGGGGTAACAAGCTAAGACAAGCTGGGCATTACGTTTAGAATAACTCAATTTGAGTCCTAGCAGGGTCAGATTTTCATAGAACATTCCACACTTTAACAAATGCTAGGAAGCAGACATTCATACAAAGCTTAGGAAAACATTCTTCCATTTCATTCTGTAAAGTGCTATTCACAAACAGCACAAAATTCAGCATCAATACGTAATGTCAGCCAAAGCACTAGAGCCTGGCAGAGAAAGACTGCATAAAGAAGAACTGTGTGTGGATCTCTCATTGTTTCGTGGCAAGACTACCCCATTATGACAAAACCAGAGCGCAAAGTGACAGGCAGTGGCTACACTGTTCACAGTACAGCTTGGAAACGCTCTTCCAAAATTCAAATTCAGATTTGACATCTTCATTGCTGCTATACAGTTAATAACCCAAATGTGACCAAAACATTTATCATTTAGGAATGATACATCTATTCCTAAATTTTAGAACTATGAAGCCATTTAATTGGTATTCAGCTAAGATACTTTATCTGATAAATCTCTGGTTAGTAAACAAAAACAAAACTAAAGAAACCAATAACCATAAACAATAGAAAAAAACAATGCCAATGTCACATAAATACTATTTACTTATGTCAAGAAGAGGTTTGAGGAAGATAAAGCTCTTAGGATCATTGGTATTTATCTCTGAATTAGTATTAATATGTTTTTACAAATACATTAAAACTAGAGAGGCAACAGAAAAGGCATTATGTACTCATAGTTTTTGAAGTTAATTGGGCAGATTATTTATAGTTTGTAAGCCTATTTCCTCATCTGTAAATGCACCCACCTGTTGGGGTTATCAAAGAGATGTGATAATTTTGTATAAACCAATACATTTGAAATTATAACTATTGTGAAATAATACAAAGTTTGCTATTATTGACATATGGTTGCTCAATAAATGGTAATTACTACTTTTTAAATACAGTTGACTGTTGAACAACAGGGGTTTGAACTGCATGGGTCCACTTAAACTCAGATGGTTTTCAATAAATGCCTCTATGGTTGGGAGTCTGCAAATGCAGGGGCCAACTGTATGCATTGATCTATACCACTTTATGTAAGAGACCTGAGCCTCTATGGACTTGAATAATTGTGGGTGTCCTGGAACCAACCACACTTAGATACTGAGGGTAGTTACGTTTTGGGGGAATCAAAAGTTACACACAGATTTTCAACTGCACAGGAGTCAGTGTTCCTACCCGCAATGTTGTTGATGGATCAACCGTAGAGCTGCCTGAACAACACAGAACCAAGCACTATATATTAATAGTATTATTACTCCGCAGTCAATTCTCGATCATAGTGACTAAACTACACAGAGTTAAAAACAGCTCAATAAGATTAAAGCAATTCATTATTAGTCTGAAATACTTCCAATTACTTGTGCAGCAAATTAACTATGTCCAGCTGAAGGCCATGCATAGTAGAAACAAAAAGTTGGCTATGTTCAAATCAATCTTTTAAGAGTAAGTTATAATTTAAGAAAATATTAAGAGTCCACACAACAATCATCAGAATACATCCTGAGGTCCACATGTACTGAGCTTACTGATGTATATACCCTGTATCTGTGCAGTGCCTAGCATATAACAGGCACCTAGCACACATTATTAGTTTAATTGCCGCCTACATACAGCCACTTAAGATTTTTCCACAGTAGTAGTGGTCCAATGCCAGAAAAATAACCCAAAGTAATAGTGGAGCACACCTGAAAAGTAATTTTAATAGAAAATTAGTCAGAAATCTTTTAGTCCTTAAAAAGTCACAAAAGGTCCTTAAACTAAAGCACCAGCATGGACTGGACCCACTCTGAAAAGGGAAGACTAAATCAGAAAACTAACTGAAGAAAAATCAAGCTACTGGTAGTTAAAGAGGAATACGAGACCAAGTAAAAGTCACTTGCAATAATCTTAAGGAATTAAGAGGAGCCACAACTATAAAAATAATAAAAAAGATATACATTCATCACAAATTTAAAGTGGAAAGTCTTAACATAAGCCAAGGGATCCTAAAGATGTGCCAACATTCTGTTCACTCTTATTAATTACCTAGGACTAGGGAGGGCTTGTTCTAATAGAGTAAACTCAGTTCTCCTTTACTGGCTTGCTACTGTGTTATATGCATTGTAGTAAGCATTATGAAAGATGCAAAGATGAGGCTCAATCTAGTACAGAGGAGAGTCATGTGCACACAGCGACTATAGAGTACACATCTAGAACCCTGGAACCAGGACAAGAATCTGATCAGGTGGATGCCTACTCTTGTCCTCCTTTCCACCTCTGCATGTTCTACTAGTTTGGCTATTTATTTACTTAATCACCCGTCTATTTTCAAACGTTACGTGTCAGCAACTTGAATTCTAAAATTACTTTGCCTTTCTTCTCTTAAAAAGACTTTTTTAAAAAGGGGTTAGTTTTAGCATCTTCAATTTTATTAAAGTGTGTGCAACGTTAAAAACAAGCCCTAATAAAAATCCATGACATCTTTTCTTTTTTTTTTTAATGATTTATTTTATTGCTTTTGACAGAAACAGAGAGAGACAGAGATGGTGGGAGGGCCCAGAGCAGTCTCCATAGTTGTATGTCATAAGTTTTCAACATGGTTTCCTTCCACATAGGTGGGTGGGGCCGTGCAGGGCAGGAGCGGGGGGGTGGGGGGGGTGTCCTCCTGCATGGGAAACACTCCAGTTCAGCACATGGGTCTCAGGGGGGTGGGGGGAGGACTCGATCCTGGTTCCCAGGGCTGCAAAGCGAGCACTTACATTGAGCCATCCTGGCTTCCCCCATGGACATCTTAAAAAGGTTTGTGCAACGTTTTAATGACATAGCTCTCAAATTCTCCGTGGAACAAATGGATCATTTATTTTCCCAAATGAACGGTAACTCCAGGATGAGCAGCTATTACCGTAACTGATGGTTTCAGCAAAAGAGAAGAGTCAAGATTCACAGTGGGTCCTCTTCCCAGGGATCTTAAAATCGTGTCATTCAATCCTTCTGGCTTCTATGTTTTCTCCCTCCCAAAGCTGAAGTCCAACTTAAATGTTGTTGGTAAAGTAATTTGGAAATATTCTGATGTCATTTCTTACCGTTTTAACATGTGCAACGGAATCATAAGAATATATGCTCATTCTCAAAACAAACGCCTTTCAGACACAAAAATCAAGCATGGAATGTCATAACAGCTCAATCGAAGATCAGTTCCATGAAGTGATCCCTTAAAATATGGGATAACAGTTTTCCTTTCTCGTTAACTCCGAGGTTGACTCTTAAAGCCAATAAAGCTGGAGCGCTTAGACTTAAGCAAGCACCAAATCCGAATGTCTGGAGACATTAAAGTGAGGAGGAGGCGAGCGCTGACCTCAGCTCCTCCAAAACTTGCAGGAAGACTCTGTGCGGCACGGGACAATGAACCGTGAACACGGAAAAGCTCACACAAAACGACAGCGTGGTGCTGATGTCAGGACCCGCCGGCTTTCCGGGCCTCGGGGCGCAGAACGGCTGCAAAGGCCCCGCAGCGAAGGCAGCTCCACTTTTGCCCAAGAAAGGGGCAGTGCCAAGAGGGCGGCGGCCGGTTTCGGGCGACTAAACCCCAAGCAGCGCCAATCACCTACCTGCACCCCAACGCCTTGGACTGAGTGCCAGGCTGCTCCGAGGGGCCTGGTGGCCTCCGCACGCCCCTGCCCGCTCAGACCAAGGCCCAGCCAGGTCCCCCCGGCCCAAAGCCAGGCCCCCGCCCGCCCGCCCGGTCGCCAGCCCTCGTCGGGCCCACCGATCTCTCGTTGTCTCCCGTCTCCACCGGGTCAGATCAGATCCCAGCCGGCGGCAAACGGCTCTCCCGCGCCCGACTACCTTGGTCGTCCGGATGTGCTCCATCGCTGGGACGTCTGCCGGCCTCACAGGGCTACCATAGGGCGAGAGAACCGGGCAGACACGGCGATCCGGTCCCCGCAAGGACCTAGCTCCGCGGGCCAGAGCCACCGCCCGTCGGTCCACCCCCGGCAGCACCCACCGCGCAGGCGTGGCGGGCCCGCGCCGTCTCCTAGAAACCACTTCCCCAAACCACGCGGCGGCCGAGGGGGCGTGGCCGGGGCGGGGCGGAGCTTCGGCAGAGGGAGAGCGGCGCCTGGTTCCTCTGGGGCCGCCGCGGATCCTACAGCGCCCCCTACCTGTGGATGGCTCACCAACGCTGACCCAAGGCGGCCCTCCAGTGGGGCAGCCGGCAAAGAACCAGGAAAGTAGGGGTTTGGGGCGGTTCCGAATGGACCCTGTGGACATGCTTGTGTAGAGAGAATTTGTTGAGTGAGGGCGAGACAGGGTATTACTGATGTCCATCAGCCTACCAGTAGACAGCAACAAATTTTAATACATTGACTTTGGTTTGAGCTGTAGTTCCAAGAATGGAAGGAACGAATCAGATACATGTAGTGTAGCCTTATCAGAATCAATCAGAATCTTCCATAACATGGAATTAGTTATGTGTGGTATACCCATACACTGATAATACCAGTGATAACCTAAACATAAAAGGCCAGAGTGAGAGGAAACAAGCCTTTATTTGGGATTTTAGAAGAAAAAGAATAGCAATTCGGGAAGCATTAATTCAACCAGAAATCCAAATAGTGTTCAGGTTAGGAGACAAAGGCCAGGGGTACTTATGAGAAAGGGAAGAGGAACAATTTTAGTATTAATAGAAGGAAGGCATTTCTATTGGTGCAAATAAGCTAGAATAATGATACTAATTCTAAACAGTGTTTTTAATTTTCCGCATCAGCCCCATAGCCATTATGATGCAGGAACAATTGTGAACGGTGGCGTCCGATGTGACGTTCGTGGTCTCATGAACTCGAAGAATGAGAACACAGACTCCACAGGAAAGGTGAAGCAGCAAAGTTTATTAAGAAAGGGAAGGAGTAAAAGCTCTCAAAACGAGAGGGGACATTTGAAAATGAAATGCCCACTGAAGGAAGGAAAGCTCTCTGGGAGAGGGGGCTCCTGAAAGTGGAATGCCCACATTATGACTGCAAGCCACTCCTTTTACACCCTTTATTTTAGCCAAGGACCTGCTTTTACCTTTCAGTTCACATGCCTGGATGATCCACTTTGGTGAGTTTTGAAACAAACCATCAAAGTTCTAGGATTTATTGTTAACCCTTATCTCCATATGTTATGCCTGGTTGATGGGATTCTGGATGTCGCTGTCCTTGGCGTCCTTTATCTTGTCTTTCAGTACTTGGTCACCTTGCTCCAGAAACCCTAGATTCACATTCCTTAGATATTGGCACCAAGGCTACCGAGGCCTCCCCGACTACCTAAGTTTTGCTAAATATTCTGTATCAATAATGTCTGCTTTCTTGTTATCTTGCAAACAGTTCTTTCAGACACAATGTTGTTTCAGGTCCAGTCCAAAGGTTATGTTGCCCTGTTTCAATATTCCGAAGGTTTGTTAAGGCATAAAACCTGCAAGGCATTTCCTCTGGAATGGCAACTCTGACTCCACTTTAAAGTGGCTCCATTTATTATATTTTTACACCAGCATCCATTAAAATGTATGCAGTAGGTCCTAACAAATAAAACCTAAACAAACTGAAAACATCAACAACTTTTCTTACATCTGTAAGAGAACTGAGGTCACAAGGCAAATATTAAACAATCACAGAAAGGTGATTAGACTAGATTTATACCACCTGGTGATTACTGCAAGACTCTGTCCCAATTCCTCTATGGAGTCACTTCAGGGAAATAAAGAGACCCTAGAAAGAAGAGGTTCATTTACTGAGATTTGTTTTTATTCCTGTTAATGTTTATATACTCGAGGCTTGACTATTTTTCTCCATTTTCTTGAGACATCTCTGTATCCATATATTAATACTCTGTTTTCACACATCTTCCCCTCATACATACACACTTATGTTTGAACTACTTTAAGAGGCTTTCTATTCCTTGCAACCAAAGAGAGGCCCAATTAAGTTCTGGGAAAACTGATCAGAGCAAAGGGAATTGGACAGGCTTGAGGAAAATTTCATCATGTTGCAGAACAGTCTTATGACTATAATCCTGCCTCATGGCAGTTGACATCGCTTTCATGGCCAGAATATCTGCATTCATCAGGTACAGTGATTTGTTTCCTTGAAAGATGCAAAGAATAGATTCTTCCTCTTTGGCTCCCCTCACCCTTTTGTTTGTTTGTTTGTTTTGGAGACTAGAACCCAACCATTGCCCTTCTGTTAACATGTTTCATGACAATTAGGGGAAGCCAGAATGGCTCAGTGGGTTAAGCACTCACTTTGCAGCCCCGGGGACCAGGGATCGAATCCCGGCCCCGGCCCGTGCGGAACCATATGCTGAACTGGGAGCTCCCCTAGTTCAGTTCTCTCTCTGTCTCTGTATCTCTCTCTCTCTCTCTCTCTCTCTCTCTCTCTGTCAAAATAAATAAATAAATAAAAATTAAAAAAAAATGTTCTCTTTAAGACAATTAGATAACAGGCTATTGTTGCATTCTAGTCCTGTAGGTATTTGGGACCTTGATTCATCTTGGATATTTAGTAACACATGTAAAATATTTCTTCAGTAACATATGTAAGATGTGTCTTTCAATGTAGATTCCCACTAAAGATGATATACTAAATTTAGCTATGAATAAGAGAGACACAGCTATAATAACCCAAACAACACTGAAGTTGGTTTTTCTCTTATTAGAAAGAGATCTGAAGGTAGGTAGAACAGGGTTGGTATGATGGCTGTATGATATCAAGTACCTACGTCCATACTATATTTCCACTACACCCTCCTTAGCATATGATTTCCATTTTTAAGTTCCTCCCCATCCAAGATGGCTCTTGGAGACCCAGACATGTGTCTAAGTTTCAGCAATAGGAAAAAAGGAGGAGGAGAAAGGCCAAAGGGATTATGTACACCAGCTATCTCCTCCTCTAAATGACTCATTCTGGAAGTATTATCTCATGTCTCCCACTTACATCTAACTAGCCATATTTGCTTGTAAAGGAAGCTGGGATATGTAGTCATTTATCTGGTTAGTGTACCACCTTGAACAAAATTGAGATCTCTTTAAGGAAAAAGGGGGGGAAATGGTGACAATGAGGTAGCTTCCCTCATTAATTTTATTTTGACATTGCCAAGTTTCTTTTCCTGATCTTAGCCATATCAGGTATCATTAATGGGCCATGAAAGCAATTTTTTCATGTCCTATACCCCACACTCACCGATAGGAAGGACACAATTTAAAAATAAATGACCATATGTTGAATTAAACATATTTAGCTTCGTGGAAACTCCCTACATTGCTTTCATTTTCTTCTTGAGTTATTGGTGAAAACTTTGTCAGTAAACAGATCAGTACTGTTTGGATCTTTTGTTGGAAACTGTTGTTTCAGCTTTAGGTTTCTCCCACCCTCACTCCCCGACCCCCAACTTTTTATTTTGCCAGAATTTCAAACCAACAAAAATGTTAGAAGAGTACAACAATGAACACTAATACACCTTGCTTATAGAGTCATCAATTGTTAATACTTTGTCACATTTTCATTATTTATTGATCTCTAAATATGTTCTTGTTGGATCTTTTGAAAATGTAATAGAATTTTTTAAGAGGAAGGACCCTATCTAAATCTAAGTCAATACACCCTTTCTGAGAATAAATTCAAGATAGAAGGCAACTGGATACACAAAGTCTCTAAAAGATAACTTCTCTCTCGGGTGTTTCATAGGATCAGACCATACATATTACAGATCCCTTTAAATAGATTTGAGATTCCTACTTCCCTTCTGTGCCAAGCCTGTCAATTGATGTCTCAAAGGGTTAAACTGATTTGAGTATACCACCTAAACAAGCCTATTTAGATGTTTTAATGCAAACTGAAATTAGAATTCTTTACAGTGCTATTGCATTTCAGGTAATTATTTGATTATAACCTTAACAATGTCATTATACAGCCACTAAATCAGCAAAAGATGGGGTTTCTTAACAGAATTCTCCCAATAAAAAATAAAAACTAGAGGGAAGCAAAGTGGCTTGCCATAGAGGTTAGAATCTGAATCCCTTCATCGTGGAAAGCAGTAATTTACATAGAATTGATTCATGGGTTCATGTCCCATAATACCAAAGAGGAATATTTGGGAAATCCCTTGGAATAGGGTGTGTGACTCTCACTAGCTAAGGAAGGTTAAGCCAAATTCCAGTGCTCCATGGTTTTGCCTGGCTGTGTAGGTTTTAGGCATGAATGTGTAAATAGGCATGAAGATTATGTTATTGCCATTTTACTCTCAAGTCTTCCATTGAATAACCAAATAATTGGGCTTATAGAGACTGCTTTCATTGGTGTTTTATTTCTGTAAAACATAAAGATGTACAGGGTTTTCTTTTTGCCAACAGAAGTCATCTGAGAAGGGGTCTTTGAGGTGTAACACTGTTCATCTAACATTGCAGTTTCCAACTCTGCGGTGCCTTTCCTCTGTGGGGTTGTTTGGGTTACTGCGGCATAACTTAAACCACTATGACTTGCATGAATTTTGAAGAGACACAGTATCTGCAGGCTAGACCGCGTTCTTTGACATCCAGGGGGGGCTTGGATGTCAAAAGCAGCGAACAGGGCGGGCCACCCCAACCCCACCCACTAAAAGAGGCACTTCTGAACTTCCTTGGTGGCGGGGCATCGGGCTCTGCACGCCACGGAGCACGGAGGTGAACGGGTGAGTGAATGATTATAGGCTGATTTCGGAACTGTCAGAGAGCAGGCACGCTCCCCGTCCTTCAAGGGGTGGCAGCCAATGGAAGGACTAACGTGGCCTCCCTTTCTGGGGGGCTTGGCATGCTCAGTAGGGCCCTCCCAGCTCTGGGATTCGGCGCATCCTTTTTGGCACTAAGGACATAAGCAGTAATTTTACCGACGACGTTAGCGCAGAGGCCGAAAGAGAACCAAACGAGAGACGTGGTTGAGTTTAGGTCAAAATCTGGGAACAAAGGAGAAAAAAAATGGCATACCAACCCCGCCCTTGTCCCAGGGTGCTTTGCGCGGCACGCCGACTTCCGCCCCTCCCAATCCCAGGGTTCCCTGCGCGTCGGCCTCGCTTCCGGTGGGTTACGTGCGCGCGGCCAGCGCCGTAACGTGCTTTTGAGTGGTTGCTCCTCCTACCGCTGGGCCCGGTGTTGCTGACGGCGGGGTTTTGAGGTTCCCGCCAGGGCCGGGCGAGGTCGATGCTACGCCTCTCGCCTTGGCTTTGAGGCCAAAGGACCCCATTTCGGCTCGCTGACGGCGCGGAGCCCTGGGCAGCCATGTCGACGGGCTTCTCCTTTGGGACCAGCACGCTGGGCTCCACCACCGTGGCCGCCGGCGGGACCGGCACCGGCGGCGGCTTCTCCTTCGGCACAGGGGCGTCCAGGTAACCGCCCTTCCTCGCCTTTCCGGCCCGGGTCCTGTCCACGAGGCTCCCGTGGGGCTGGTGGTCCTGCCCTTTCTTCTCATTGGCGTCTTTCCCAGTGGGCCTGGAGGGAAAAAGCATTGCCCCGCGCCTGCTTCGGAGGCCTCTCTGCCCGGGGCCCCGCAGGCGGCCTGGTGGACAGGAGGGCGGATGGGTCTCTGTGCTGTGCGGTTCCCCAGAATCCGCGATGGTTCGGCCCTTGTTCCTACCCAGTGAGTAATAGGGCCTCTGGGATTCCACGCGGAGTCTCGCAGTTTGTCAGCCAAAGGCACCGAATGAATGAAAGTCTAGCTTATTGTGGGGTTTTAGAAAAAGACAGTAGGAAAACTTCGGGGGGTGGGGGACACATCCAAGGTTCTCCCTGATCATTCAGATTCCAGTGCAGGATAGACGGTTTTAGACATTACAGTGCAATAATGATGTAAACTTAAGGAGCTTTCAAGTCCTCTGTGCCTCATGAGACCCCTGTCTGTTCCTTTTTTTTTTTTTGGTTTGTTTTTTGTTGTAGCCCCGATTTAACTTAAATTTGGGGACTTAACCTCCCCAGGCGGCATTTAAATTTGTCTCAAATACATGGTGTGGACACTGACTTCATTCAAACGCGGTATCTCAAAAAGTAATGTCATCCATATTTGCAAAATTTTGGTGGATGAGGCAAGTGGACAGTAAGCCGAACATCGAAACGCTGCTGGGAGAGATAATAGGGTCCGTACACGTGTACATCGAAAGGGCTTGAGGAGTTACTTACGTTTTACAGCATTAGCTGGTGATAACTTTGAACACGGAGCAAGTTAGTAAGGTGGGAGTGTTGTGTTTTAAAGACTCACATCGTCTTTAAATTAAATTGCAAAGTGTAGGCAGCATATTCATCGCCTGTGTGTAACCTGCTCACCACCAAATCATCCCAATTTAGGGCGGATCCCTCTGCTAAGAGTTCCCCTACCACCTCCTACCCTTGTGCCAGGCTAATGCCTACTTTGGAATGCAAATGTTTACTTCCCCAGAAAGGCCCTTTTTGGCCTCTCAGTGTAGAGGAGGGTGTCGCTCCTCATAGTACCTTGTACCATAGCACCTGTCACAACTGTAATCAGTTACATTTTTTTGTGGACTTGTTTATTGTCTGATCCCAGCAAAAGAATGTGTGCTCATGAGGGTGAAAACCTTTTCATACTGTTTTTCCAGTACACTAATAGAGCTCCATACATGTTTGTTGAATGATTAGTCTCTTTCACCCACTAACTGGAAATTTCTGGAGGGCGTGGTCTGAGTGTTATTTATCATTCCATCCTCAGTTCCTGGGATAGTGCCTGGCACATAAGAGGGGCTTTAATAAATACTTGTTGAATTATCGAGAAATGGGTTATTTATTAGTGATTAATTAGAAAATTTTACACGGGTGTTGGAAGGGCTTGGATAAATTGATAAAGGAGAGACAGTCTGACATCTCTGTAGGAATACTGGTTTGGAGGCCTGCCTGCTCCTAGTACCACTTGGTGATTTGCTCTCATTCTTGGGGAAGTTACTCTCCAGCTCTCAGTTCCACTTTTGGAAAAGGGGTATAATAATATATTTACCTCTAAAGAGTTGTTGAATGAGATAAAGCATGTAAAATATTACATTTAGCATCATACGTGGCACTTGGTAAGCACTCAGTAAATGTTAGCTGTTATGTTACCTCCTAAGTCCACATGAGGGCAAACTGGGGAAGTTAAAATAATATTCCTGACCTACTGGTCTGACAGTCAACTTGGCCTTTCTACTACACATCCCACGGAATCCTAGACAGATTACTGGGTTGAGGCAATAATTGGTCAGGTCTGGGGTAGCTTTTTGTTTTTCGTAAATAAATTTCTCTGCCACAGAGCCATTTCTCATTTGCTTCTCTTGTAGAGTAAGATTTCACTTTGATGTATTCTTTGGTAATGTTTGCAACTTTAGTTATATAACACTTCATGTGTCTTCATTTATCTTAAGTTGTCAGGAAATTTTAAATATTAATTGTCTAAAAGTACATACTTTCATTGTACATCTTTTGTAAGTTTATGGAATAGCAGTAAAAACAAATGGGATCACTGATTTGTGGGAGGAAGCATAGCATAATAATCATTTTCTTAATTTGACATCATCAAAATTTGCCAATGTTTCTTAAAATACCTTTCAAATGCACTTCAATAAGTATTTAAAGGTCTGTGCTTCAGTGAGACCTTGCAGTCCTGCCCTGATAGGCCCTTGCACTTCATACAGCAGGGTACACACATGTGTTTCTAGGTACCATTTTTAAAATCAATGATTAACTGAGATGCAGTTAACCATTTTTCCTACTCAGTGTTGACGATTGATTTCCAGGTCTGCCTCTTTAATTAAGCTCCTCCATCTTCATTCCCCTCAGTGGTTTGTTACTGTAATACCGTATATATACAGTGTATTTAGTATATGGTGACAGTTCACAGAACCATCTTATTAAGTGAAATAAGTCAGACTGAAAGAATCAAGAAACATACCACCTCACTTGTAGGTGGAATATAAAACTGAAAGTAACAAAGAAACAGAAACTCATGGACACAGTCAATAGTGTTGTATTTACCTGAGGGTAAAGGGGAAGGGGTGGGTGGGTGTTGCAGGGAGTAGGAAAGGGCATCACATATATGGTGATGGAAAGAGCTGACTTTGGGTAATAAGCACATAATACAATGCATGTACAGTGTAATGTAGAGTTGTACACCTGGAATCTATGTACCGTATTTTCCGGCGTATAAGACGACCGGTCATCTAAGACGACCCCCTAATTTTACAGTTAAAACATAGGTTTAGGCCTATGTTCCCTGTATAAGACTACCCCGAGGCTGTAGTCTTATACAGCGAATATAGGCCTAAACCTATGTTTTAACTGTAAAATTAAGGGGTCGTCTTATACGCCGGAAAATACAGTAATTGTTACCAACCACTGTCACCCCAATAAATTTTAACAATGAAAAAAAATGTTTAGTTGAACTTACAAGTGTTCCTCGTGATAATAGTAACAACATATATTGAGGGAAATTAATTCGCCCTGCATAATCTCTTAATCTTTACCAAAAGTCCCGTTAAAGTGGGTACTGTTATTCTCATTTTGCAGATGAGGAAATAGAGGCATAAAATGGTTAAATAATGTCACACAGGTAGGCACATGAGAACTGGTACTGGAAACAGCCACAGCACTGCTTCCCTCTTCCATGGAAATGCTGACCCACATAATTTTTGAAATGTCCAGCTGTCAAGATTTTTTTTTTTCCCCATAACTTTCCCACCTGTTTATATAGTAAATTAGAGCCACTAAGGCTTGATAAGAAGAGTTGAAAGGTTGTGAACTTGGTCCACATAGCTTGTTACTATCAGTTGCTTTTTTTAAGCTTTGCAAAACTCTGAAGAGGATTTTTGCTGAACACACATCCTCTTGGTATAGAGGGAACTTTTATTTGCTTTTTACTCTTGATAGGATATGTCTGCTCTTATCCCTCTCCCTGCTCCTCCACCTTCAATTCCTCTTACTGCTTTTTCCATGGCAAGATAACTAACCACACCCCCGCTGCTGCTCCCGTCCCATGAGTAAGGTAGTGTAGCGATGGAGAGATGGTGAAGACAATTTAGAGTACCTTTTCTGTTTCTGGGTTTGTGGTACTTTTCTTTATATTAGAGGTTGGGGAAAGAACAAATGAATTTAGCAGTGTGAATTGCACATTCAAGAATTTCCTTATGGCCCATGTTAAAATGTGCTCGCTTTCATACAAAAACTGGGGAAAGCAGAATATGTATAGTAGTCCTGTTTTTGATTACTTGGGTTCTGAAATCCTGATTGCTCTAGATTATGCTTTTCTTGAAGGTTTGTATTGTATGTTTAAAGACTAATTTTATATATGCATTTATTTTTAAAAAGGACTGAAAAATATTTAAATTTGGTTTATATTTTATATCCTATGCAGATGCATTAGATATGTTAAATGAGATAAAATAATTAACCTTGGAGAATTAAATTTTATTTTTCTTAAGTAAATATTGGCTCTAGTAGACTTTATCTTATTAGTGTATGTGTTTGTTTGTTTAAACAAGCAACCCTTCTGTGGGGCTCAATTTTGGAACTCTTGGAAGTACCACGACTCCAGCCACTACTACATCTGCTTCAGGTGGTTTTGGATCCGGGCTCTTTGCTAAACCTGCCACTGGTTTCACTCTAGGAGGAACAAACACAGGTAAGGAGGATTGTCACATTTTTAGGGAGTGGGTTTGGGATTTTGTCCTTTTTCAGATTCTGTACTGTATCTCCTCCCTTTACACAGATGGTCATTGATGGCCAACCTAAAAAATGGTTAATACTGAGATAAAAAGAAGTACCTATAAGGATGTGGAATTAAGGGCCAGTGGTAGGCCCAATCATTATCTCAGTCTTCAGCTGTGTTCTACCCGTATTTTCCAGTGTATAAGACGACCCCCTAATTTTACAGTTAAAACATAGGTTTAGGCCTATATTCGCTGTATAAGACTACAGCCTCGGAAGTGGGGGGGGGGTAGTCTTATACAGCGAATATAGGCCTAAACCTATGTTTTAACTGTAAAATTAGGGGGTTGTCTTATATGCCGGAAAATACGGTACTTTAGTGTGCGGAGTAAAAACGCATACACTGAAGGAATGAAAAATGCTATAGAGAAGTTAGTTCTTTTTTTTTTTTTCTTTTTTTTTTTTAATTTTTACTCCCCCGCCCCCCATTTTTTTTCTTTTTACTTTATTTTTATTTATTTATTTTTGAGAGAGAGAGAGAGAGAGAGAGAGAGAACTGAACTGGGGGAGCTCCCAGCTCAGCACATGGTTCCGCACGGGCCGGGGCCGGGACTCGATCCCCGGTCCCCGGCGCTGCAAAGCGAGCGCCCAACCCACTGAGCCATCCCGGCTTCCCCTTGAGAAGTTATAGTTCTTTATACCAGTACATAATGAATTAAGGAATTTCAATTTTCACATTAGATTATATAACACTGTGTTTTACCTTAGTGAAGATTGTTAAGTTTATCAATTTGGACATTAATGTAGCATATGTGGGACAGTTAGCATCCTGTTTTGCTATAGTATTATAATTTTCATTCCTAAGAGATGTTTTAAATTGTTACATTATTGAAACAATTGTTTTACTGGGAAAAGGGCAAGAGGTAAAGGTAGATATTTTAATAATAAGTTATTTTTAAAAATATGTTCAGGTATTTTGCTATAAGCTAAAATGTTTCAATGGAGTTGCTTCCTTATTTGTCCTTTATTCTCTACCCTCAGATTCCGTTGGTTTCTGTTACCACCTTTTGCATTGGCCATGTAGCTTTGATTGCAACACTTCCACGGCCACATATAGAAAACGAGAGAACTTCAGGAGCAAATATGAGCCCAGCCAGTGAGCTTCTTGAGACAGCTCTATGTGCCAGTGTTTTGCTTGGAGTAGCTTTTTATTCCCTCCTTGCCTGATTTTGTTATAAGCAATAATTGTTTGCAATTTACAAATCTTATTCCCTAATTAGTCCAATTATATATAGCTTGTAATATGGAAACCAGTGCTATAGGAAGAATGCTTTTATTAGTGGTTATGGTGGAAGAAAGAAATTGTGATATATACTGGTCTTATTAGCAGTATTCTTACTTCCTGAGGGTGATTCCAAGTCTTGCCCTTAGGACAAACCCCCCCAAAAAAAAAAATTTTATATTTTATTAAATTTTATTTCTCTTTTTGTCCCCAGGAATAGCAACAACTATAACTACAGGATTAACTCTGGGTAAGAATTTTTGAGGAAAGATCCCAGATCTGTGGTTTTCTCCTCTTCTCTTTTCTAAAACTTTATGTAGCTGGGGTGTAGAAGAAAGCGTGTAACGAACTGAATAAAGATCAGAGATACGACTTATCAGACATAACCTTTTCAGCATTTGAGTATGTTCAAAAAAATCAATGACTATATAATCTTTTCATTCAAAACATTTTCAATACAGAAATGTTTTTTCTGTGGAAATTTATTTCACAATACATTTTTCAGTCATTTGAGGTTGTTTCAGTGGAAAAAGCACCAAACTGTAGGCCAGAAGGCGTGGAATTAAGCTCTCGTTGTTTCTCTACATAGTTGAGACGCCTTAGTCAGACCTGGAAGCTTTTAGTTATTTAAAAAGTGAGGGTATTGGACTATAACAAGTTTTGGGATTCCCTTCCAGCTTGAAAACATGGTTTTTCTATCGTGATACGCTAAAGGGAGTGTGAATGACGAGGGTGATAATAGCCTGTCTTGAATCTGGATGACGGTAAATATAAAAGGAAATGAAAGACCGAAAGTAACATGAAAGGAAATGAACGAGTGAAAGGATGTTGAGGAATATCAGTTAAAATTAAATTAGTTAAAATTAAGTTAAAATTTTAAATAAGTGAAAGCTTGGTGGACTTTCTTCCCTTGGATGCTATTTACCTGTCATCAACAGAAAACACACCTGAGTTTACCACCAGGGCAAGCATTTGGATCCTCTTATTTTCTGAGATTGTAGAACTCATTCATGATTTCAAAGCTCTGGACTCTGGCAGGAACTTCTAATTATGATAAGAGCAATCCAAAAGCATAATTTTGGCTTTTCCCTTACGACTCTCAGGAGAAGCCAAAATGCAGACTCATTTATGTTTCTTTGAAAATTTTGAGCAGCTGCTACTTCCTAACTAACTATGTGGCCTTGGGTATCTAATGCCTTGAACATTTAGTATTAGCTGTTGATTTGGTGGCAGGGATGGTGCTGATGACACCCGGAACTGCTCAATGCATGGGCATGACATCGTTCTGTTGGGAGGTGAAGGGAACAGTTGGAGGGTGGTGGTGGTAATATGTTCTTGTGTAATTGGATAAATGTCTTAACACACGTGTGAAAGGCACCAAGGAAGAAGAGAGTTGGAGTTCATTTTGGGGGCAGGAAACTTTATTCTAGACAGGAGTAGAAGGTACAAAAGCTGAATCATAAAAAGATCCAGGGAAATGGGAAAAATACTTCATTCTTGGAGTTTAGGAGTCAGAGGTAGGAATAGCAGGGAAAGAAGATTTGAGGAGCACTTGGAACCAAAGAGGTAAGGGGTGGTGTGCCAACTGTTTAGACTCTATTTTCGAGACAGTATGGAGTAGGGGTGTCTAACCTTTTGGCTTCTCTGGGCCACACGGGAAGAAGAAAAATTGTCTTGGGCCACACATAAAATACACTAACACTTTTGATAGCTGATGAGTTAAAAAAATCACCCAAAAGGAACTCAGTGTTTTAAGCAAGTTTATGAATTTGTGTTGGGCCGCATTCAAAGCCGTCCTGGGCCACATGCAGCCCGCAAACTGCAGGCTGGACAAGCTTAGTGTAGAACTAATAGGAACTTTTAAGTCAGGTAGAAACACCCGGGTGTTTTGCCTCCCGCCCCCCCCCCCCTTTTTTTAAGTATCAGATAATTCCAAGAATAGATCAGAGGATAGAGGAGAGTGATAACAGAGAAATTAAGAGAGTATTGTGATCATTCTTAAGAAATCTGGACTGAGCAAAGGTTTTTGAGGATGCACGTGTTCCTGGGCTAACTGCAGTAGAATTGACTGGATTTGTGACTGATTGAACATGTGACAGAAGGGATATCAAAGTTGATTGTGATTTCTGGCTTGAGCAACTGAATTGACTTTGGTTGGGGCGTTTAGGAAAGTTTTTTTTTAGGGAGACATGTAGGGATCCAAAGGGACATTTAGGTAGAGCCAGCCAATTCAGATTCAGGTAGATGTGGATTTAGACCCGTGTGCCTGGGTTGAAATTCTGAAAGGAGGTGAGATCTTTTATTAAGGGAGCAGAAAGGGAACCATACGGAGAGTCATTTAAGAAGTGTACACAGGAAGGAGATCTACAAAAGCAGACTAAAGGAGCAGCACTGTGAGGAGAAGGAAGAGAGCTGGGAGCTAACAGACACAGAAACCGGGAGAAGGGAGTAATGAGCAGTAGAAAGTGGTTTTATATACTCTGGGAGAAGAGGGACTGTTTTTCTGCTGAGTATAAAGGAAAGGGAGGATAAATGCTGTTTGAGGTCAGTCCAGGGGTACAACTGAAATCGGCTTTCAACATTTCCACATTTGATTGAATTTTCCTTAACTCACAGTCCATCTTTTCAATGTTTACTATGATTTGGTTCCAACATCTATAGTTTTCTCTCGCATGCATACATAAGTACGTTCTTTCTCTAGCTACAAAAAGTAGAGTCACAAACTTAAAAGTCCCGATTGATGGTAATAAAACATAACACAGTTAAGGTAGAATGTTTTGTTTTGTCTCCCCACAGGAACTCCAGCCACTACATCTGCATCTGCAACGGGATTCAGTTTAGGATTTGGTAAACCTGCAGCGTCGGCCACCCTGTTTGCTCTGCCTAGTACTTCTACCTCAGCAAGTGGGCTGACTCTTTCGTCGGCTCTGACATCAACTCCAGCAGGTGAGGCAGAATGGAAAAACGTCACATTTATAGTTAAATTTCAGTTTTATTCGGTTAGTGAACATAGTTGTCCACTTTGATGAAAAGTGACTTCTGTTTGGGAAACTTTATTTCAATCATTGAGCAATTCTGACCAAATTACTGATCGTGAAGAAGATCAGTATTGAGCATTAGTGAAGCAGAGGCCATCTTGAAAGTCGGTCTCTGCAGAGCAAGACTGGGGAGAGGGTGAGAGAAGTAAAATGTAAAATGCTTAGTAACCACTTTGTTTTCAAGGAGCATTTTGGCTATGGAAGGGTAAGGAGTTTGCACAAACTTTGCTTGGCTTAGATTCATTCAAATTTGAAGGTGCCTGGCTGAACACTATTGCCTAGAATTAGTTACCTGATCCCATTCTGTTGTGTTATTACCCTAAGTCCCCCCCTCCCTATTTTTTTAAATCACTGGTTTTTGCTTTGAAGATACTATTTCTCTTTATTCTTAAACATATGTCATTTTATCTTTACTGAGTAGTTTTTTCCAAGATCCAGTATTATCATGGACATCTCTTTTTTTTCTAAAGTGTTGTGTGTTGTATTTTGTCTGGTATTAAAAATGTTTCCTTTTGAAGCTCACGGTCGCACCTTTTGCAGCCTCCACAGGGTTTACTCTAAATAACTTGGGAGGAACGACAGCCACAACTACAGCTGCATCAACAGGCCTTTCTTTAGGGGGCGCCCTAGCTGGTTTGGGAAGTTCACTCTTCCAGAATACAAACACAGCAGCCGCAGGTAATTCATGGCATTTACTCTCCTAGCAATAGATACCTAAGTAGAACTTACTTTATTTGGGCATTTTGAGCAGATCACTTTGTCTTCTTAGCCTGTTTTCCTTTTAGTATGAAAATGGAATTGTCATGTTTTTCATGCATAATCAGACTTCTGAGCCATATTTTAGAAAAAAATTTTCCTGTTTCTCAATATTGATTGATTAGAAAAAGAAATAAAGAGAGACCTGTTTAAGGAGTCAGTAAAGTTTCTAGAGAAACCTCTTTTTGATAAATAAAAGTCGAGTACCGTAGTCTTTGAACATTTAGTGTCTGTATTCATTGTAAGACACCTTGATCTTTTAAGCCCCGGTTCTAGGAATGGCTTTCTGTTATAAACATCAAGAAAGGGTATTAGGGGAAGCCGGGATGGCTCAGGGGGTTAAGTGCTCGCTTTGCAGCCCTGAGGACCATGGATCCAATCCCGGCCCCGGCCCGTGCAGACCCATATACTGAGCTGGGCTGTGCCCCCAGTTCAGTTCTTGCCAGGGCCTATGTGGGAGGCTCCCGGCCTGGTTCCTGCCCTGCGCAGCCCCGTGCCCACCTGTGGAGTGAAATTATATGGAAAACTAATGCTGTCAACTGTGGAGATTACTGTGGGCCCTCCCCATTTTCTCAGTCTCTCTCTGTCAAAAAAACAATAAAACATATTTTAAAAAAGAAAGTGTATTAACATGCTTTGTAGGCAAAATTTAAAATACAGATATTTAACTTTTACATTGTCAGGCAAAATACTAAAGTATCAGTTCACCTGGCGGAGAATACTGAATTAATATTCTATATCTGGTTGATCTGTCATTTCATGCCAACTTTGAAATTAGTCCCATGTCAAGATTCTGTGGATGTTTTGAATATTGGGGGGAAGCTTTCCTCTTTTTTGGAGAAATTGTATAATTATCTCGCAATAACAATCAAGATGAAAAATTTCTGCTTAACAATTTACAAATTAGGAAAAGTTTATGCGTGGTGAAATCACAGAATTTCCAATAATGCTTAGGTTAATTATAAAGGCAATTTAGTTTTAGAAGTTTTACTGATCACCTAATATGTGTCTAATGCTTTCCTTGATTGTGTGGTCGACATGGAGAAATATGACATGATGTTTTCTATTAAAGTTGTCATTGTTTGTGTCTTCTATTCAGATACTAAATTTAATGGAGAAATTCCAGGTCACTGCCAGGGAAGAAAAGGAGTTGGTCAAGACAACCTATAGAAATTTGTAGTGTTCAAATTTGCATTGATCTTTCAAATACTTTTAAGTTTGTCATTGTTCTCTGTAACTTTATAGGTATTCAGAATGTTTTTTTTGTTTTTGTTTTTATTGTTTTTGACAGAGAGAGAGAGAGAGATACAGAGACAGAGAACTGAACTGGGGGAACTCCCCAGTTCAGCACATGGGTCCTCACGGGCCGGGGCCAGGATACGATCCTGGGTCCCCGGCGCTGCAAAGTGAGCGCTTAACCCACTGAGCCATCCCGGCTTCCCCCAGAATGTTTTCTAATGACCAAATCACCAAATGACTATAACATACATTTCTTTACAGGATAAATATTTAAACATCTCTTCCAAAGATTCCTGGGAAAGCAAAACAAAAAAATAAAAATAAAGGGAAGATACCGGGTTGTTTTTGTGGCTCATTATTGAGTTTTTATGTCTGTTCTGATTTTTCTTAGGCTCTTAACACAGTGTTCAAAACTTTTAATTTTATGTTAAAGGTGGTATTGGTTTTTTTAAAAGTTAGTAACTGTTACTTATTTAGCTGTGTTTTTTAATACATTGCTGGGGAAGCCGAGATGGCTCAGTGGGTTGAGCGCTCACTTTGCAGCGCTGGGGACCAGGGATTGAATCCCGGCCCCAGCCCGTGCGGACCCATATGCTGAGCTGGGAGCTCCCCTAGTTCAGTTCTCTCTGTGTATCTCTCTCTCTCTCTCTGTCAAAAATAAAAATAAATAAGTAAAAATATTTAATACATTGCCAGGGTTTAAGTCCAGTTTTCAGTTATCCCATATTCTTATCTGTACATACTGCTCTGTCCTCTTTTTAGAGTAAGTAGCATCTTGTCTAAGAAGATTCACAGTGTGTCACCTTGGTAATGTGTAGACTTACATGATTTACCAATACAAGATCTTTGACATTTTGCTACTTGATTCACAAATATATATTAATGACTTAAGATTGGCTATATTTAGCCTCTTGACTTCCTTTTATAAGTGATTTAAGATTTAAATAAATGAAGTCTACCTTTTTTTTTTTAAGTTTTATGAAAAAAATTTGGGAGTGTGAAATTTTGATGATGTTTGAACTGTGGGACTTCTAGTTTTCATTTCTTCACATTTCAGTAATAGAAGTATTTGCTTTATATTATGCTAAAACCTTATAAATTCATATTATGTATTCCTCTATTCATTTCCCCCCAGTTTTAAAGAGGTATAATTGACAAAATTGTGAGATATTTAAAGTGTGCATGATTTGATATATGTATGCAGTATAAAGGGATTCTACCTATCAAGTTAGTGAACACATATAATACTGTATTATTTTAAGAGTAAATACTAATTCCAAATCACGATTGGAAGACAAGCTATATTCACCTGAAAATATGTAAACTAAGACTGGTTTTGTAGAGTTCAAAAACAAATAAAATCGAGTGTCTACGTATATCAAATGAACCAGATATATTCTGATCCAATTTAATAAAGAAAAATCACATCATCCAAACTAGATGTACCACTGAACCCACCCAGTAAGACCATCAATCATTTTTTTGACAGAGATATAGAGAGAAGGGGGAGGGCCCAGAGCAGTCTCCAGAGTTGACAGCATTAGTTTTCCATATAGTTTCACTCCACAGGTGAATCTTTTTTTTTTTTTTAAAGATTTATTTTATTTTATTGTTTGAGAGAAGGTGAGAGAGAGAGAGAGGTGGGGAGGGTCCAGAGCAGTCTCCATAGTTGTACATCATTAGTTGTGACACAGTTTCATTCCACACAGGTGGGTGTGGGGCTGCTCAGGGCAGGATTGCAGCTAGGGGCCTCCTGCATGGACGGCGAGAACCTTTGCCACGGTGCCATCCTGGTGGTTACTGGTTGTGCCGCAGTTCAGCATATGGGTTTGCACAAGCTGGGTTCGGGATTCTATCCCTGGCCCTCATGGTTGCAAGGCAAATGCTCAACCTGCTGAGCCATCCCAGCATCCCAAGACCATCGATTTTGTCCAGAGCATGCGCTAGAGTTGTTATTTTTCGCAATCAAGTTTGAAGACAATCTGGGATCTGACTTAAAAGCATCCAAGTGCTTTGGTCAGAAGGAGAAATGGTTATAAAGACTTCTGTGAGCTTTGTAAATGATGTTTGGCTTGTTTGTAGGCCTTGGACAGAATTCTCTGGGCTTGACTTTGGGAACCACAGCTGCTACTTCAACTGCAGGCAACGAAGGCCTTGGTGGCATAGATTTTAGTAACTCATCAGACAAAAAGAGTAAGTAATGCTATTGTAATTTCATGACTTAACAGTCGTATTGAGGGAACTAAAACTCCTATGTCTGGAATATCCTTAGTTATATATTCAGTAGTGAAGTTTTTACTTTTAAGTTACCGTTTGTTTGCATAGGTCATAAATTCTGTGTGTTGTGCATTTAAGATTTTGTTTTGTAGAAAACAGATTTGTGTGTGCCTATGTCTTATGTAGCTATGTTAATTTGTTTATCTTGTATTTTTTTTATGTGGGATCATGGTATATTATTTTGTAACCTATTCTTTCTCATGTAATACTCATATATATCACAAATAATTATCAATGTCAGTAATTCTTTAAAGATTCTTTAATGCTGTTTAGTAGCAATTTTATGAATACGTATATCATACTTTAGTGTTTATTTCTAGTTCTTTTATTCTGGGAAGTATCACTGTTTTGGGTATCTTCATAGAGCCAATGCAGTATTATAGTTTAAAGAGTGTCAACTCTGGAGTTAAGTTGTCTGGGTTCAAATCCTGGCTCGACTGTTTATGAGCTTTGTGACCTTATTACATTATTGATCCTCTTTGTGCTTTAGTTCCCTTATCATTTTAAAGATTATTTTCATTGTTTTTTTTTATAGAGAGAGAGACAGACAGACAGAGAGAAGGGGGAGGGCCCTGAGCTGTCTCCATAGTTGATAGCATTAGTTTTCCATATAGTTTCACTCCACAGGTGGGTGCGGGGCTGCGCAGGGCAGGAACTGGGCCGGGAGCCTCCTGCGTAGGCCCTGGCAAGAGCTGAATTGGGGGGACACTCTAGTTCAGCATATGGGTCCACATGGGCCGGAGCCAGGATTCGATCCTTGGGCTCCGGGGCTGCAAAGCGAGCGTTTAACCCCTTGAGCCATCCCAGCTTCCCCTAGTTCCCTTATCTATAAAGTGAGGGAATATAACGGTACCTACTTTGTGGGGCAGGCTTGAGGATTACTATTTGTAAAACCTTACCAGAGTCAGGCACATAGTAAGTAAGTACTGTCTAGATGTTTGCTTTTATTATAAACTTTTGTTCATATTTTTTGGTTGTTTTTTTTTTTAGGGCATATACCTTGAAATTGTAGCATTGGCTTAAAGAGAGGGACATTTTGGAGACTCTTATCATATTGTGAAATTGCTTTCCAGAAAGTTTTTACCAGTTTATTTACCCAGCAACCAGTATGAAAATGGTCTCACTATACTTATGCCATACTGAATTATCTTTTTAAAAATTTGCGGATCCAAATTTATTTTGAAGAATTTTTTATTATTGTTTTTGTGTGACTTTTTGTTTTTACATCAACTTCTGATGAAAGCATGTTTTACTAGAGTATATACATACATAGTGCATAGCACCTCTCTGAGGAACTTAGAATGAGGTAATTAATGGATGAAGGTATAAAATAGTGTCCATATATGCGTTTTAAGAATTTTTTTTACATTGAACATGGGCTTTATTACAAGGAGATACTATTCTAGGGTAAATTATTCTCCTAAAAGTTGGTAAAATACTTTTAGATGTACTCAGTTTGGGTTTCTTTCTCTTTGAATGAAAATTCATTAATTTTTAAATAGTGTCATAGTTCTTGATTTTATGTAGTTTTATTTGTAGCAACTCCGTACTCAGAAAAATAGCTTTAGATATTTTAGCAACTTTTTTTTTTTTTTTTTACTCAGAACAACATGGTACCCTGCAACTGCTTTTATGTTAAGGATGAGGCTCCATGTGAAAGAGCAGATTGAGGCAAAGGAGTAAGAAAAATGTGAGGAGTTAATCTTCCCCACTCCATCGTCTTACTCTCCTCTTGTGCCTTAGCTAGACTTGAGCAAAAAGAACACGTAGAATAAATGCACATGACTACACGTACCACAGTTGAGTTCCCTCTAGTCTGTTATGTGTCAAGGGATTGTTGTTTTAATCTAAAAGATTTCTTTTTTCTAGTAGCTGTATGAGTTAGCATGGACCTGTGGTATCAGTGGGATTTGATCAGATGAAGAGTGGTAGGAAACAGCATTCCATGAAGTGGGTAGTGCAGCATGGATCGAGGTCTAGAATTGAGAATGATCTTGGTTGGCCCTTTTGAAGAACTCCTGGAAGGCCCATGTAGCTACAGAACAGAAGGATCAGTTTTCAGAGATCATTGAAGGGCTGGCCCCATAATGCCACTTAAGAAGTTTGGTAATTATACTGAGGACAGTTGGGATCTACTAAAGGTTTTGGTCTGACATGATGACATGATGACTTTGGTATTAAGGAAAGCATTCTGACATGCATGTGGAGAATATTGTGCAGGAAGGCAAGAGTGGATGTGAGGAACTGTTAGGGCGCTTTTATAGCAGTCCGCAGATATTACCGAGGCAAAGCTAGGTAGACTAATAAGAGTCATGGTTGCCTGGAAATAGACCCGCATTTTATATACATGTTGGTGTGTTTGATAAGTTTTTGTAAACTGTAACAAAAATGGAATATCAAAGAAGTAACAGTAATACATTAGTCAATAAAAAAGTTGAACTATTTGGGGAAAAAACCATATCCCTACTTTATATTACAGTGTCTCACAAATCTAAGATACTGCTTATAGGACATGGGTGCCAATTTCAGAAGTGTTAAATAAACTATGAAAGAAAAAATCTTAAAACCAATGGAATACAAAGTATAGAAAAATAAGTTACAGTTGGACTAAAGAAGTAAACAGAAAAATCTCATGTACAAAGGTAAAAGTTAAATGACAAATTGAAAGTAAAATACTTGATTTCTAGATGATTATTTTTTCACACTTTAACATTGCTGAAATCGAGATGTATCTTGCAGTTATAAGGATGTGATTTTAGAAATAGACACGAGATATATATGAGACAAAGAATTTATATGCTTAACATTGAAGTAGCTCCTAGAAGTCAAGAAAAATACCTCAAAAATATGCAAATAGCATGAATAGTAGGAAGTTCGCAAATGGAGAAATACTTGAGTAATTAACATTTGAAATAAATGTTTGTACTTCACTTATTACTACTATCAAGAATATGAGGTAAAATTATAATACAGTAGGATTTTTCACCTACATAGGGGCTATGACTTATTTTCTTAAATGTCTTCATTGTTGAGGTTGTGATGGAAATGGAACTTTTTGTTCCTAGCAGATGGGAAGGTAAATTGGAACAGTTGTTTTAAGGGATCAAGTTGGTGATATGTCAGAGGCCTTCCCTGGCATATACTTTTTGACATGTAAATTCTTGGAATACAAATAAAATAGTGTATAAGTATTTATAGATAACACATTCACTGCAGCAGCTTTATTTCTATAGTAAATACTAACATGCTAACATGTTAGTAAATACTAACATGTATAGTAAATACTAACAATACTAACATGAAAGGTTGGGCATGAGATTATGCTACCTCTGCACCATCATTTTAATGATGCTGAGAGAGGTGTTAAAGTACAACATGGTAATCCTGATTGCTTTTAAAAATGTATGTGTTATTGCAGAAAAAGTTTGGAAGGGACCATTGAGGCTCTGGTAGGATGGAGTTTTGTGTGTTTATGTATTTTCTATGCTTTCTTAAATAAGCAGCTCTTATTTTTATTGCTAGAAATAAATTTTGGAAAAGCACAAAGTGAGTCACAGCATCACTTTGCTGAAGGAGCATTTTTACTTTGTTGCTTTTGGATGTATACTATTTACGTTAACTGTCAAATAGGTGTTATTGTTGAGAGCTGTTGCTGTGTCTGCAGACATGAAAAACTTCATTTTTAAAAATTTGCTGTTTTTGTGAAGTATTGAGAGAAATTCAGGTAATTGACATATTTTAGTATTACATACTGATTGGGCCTGAGAAAGTATCAGGTATAGAGAAAAAGGAAGATACTTGCCCTTGAAAAGCAAGAGATGCAAATCAGCTACATAACTGTTTACATATAAACAGTGTAAATGTGTCTTTATAACATGCTGTATTTGGAGTTGGTGACAAGTCATGGCATTGCACAGTGCTTAAGGGCCAGTCCTAGAAATGCTGAACAGTTTCTATGTATACCTTAGTTTTCATTAACTTAAAACTTGTACTTGTGATATATTGTTAAGTTAACCTATTTTTTACACAGATCTTCTTGAATTTTCTAGGTGATAAAACAGGAACAAGACCAGAGTAAGTTTACAGTTTAACTTTAGAAATATTTCAGTTAAAGAGTTTTATTATGTTGTAGGCAAATGGTATGGCTGGAAGTAAATGGAACCATGTAGTCATTTATAATAGAAAACAATTTTAAAAACTAGTTTTTGTCAGAAACAAAATACATGTTCTAAAAAGATTATGAAATGTCAAATCTTTAATTTTTAATTGTTAAGAAACTTCATAAGCACTTCTTTCTAGGAAGTGGTCAGCTTTCCCTAAATGATACAAAGAAATACAAATATGTGCATGTGTTTAAGTTATTAAATATTGAACAACTCATGGAACTTTTCTCAGAGAACCTCTTACATATATAAATGAGAATGTGTGTGTGTGTGTATAGCTTTTATTTTATATATAAATTACGGTACCAGTCCCATTTATTTCCTGATTAGGAAGAGGAATAGTAGCCTCTGTATATATCATATGTATATATTTAAAATCATTATTTTCTCACCTGATTTGTATTACGTTTTTTTTGTTGGTGTTTTGATTTGTATTATGGTAAAGAAAATATTAGAAATGAGAGAGGCCGAGATTTGCCTAGGGTTATATCCAGGAAGTAGTAGTAGAAATGTGACTGAAATCTAACTCATGATTTTATTACATCATGTCAGATTTCACTCATTCCTTTTTTCATTAAATATTTATGGTTTGCTTAAGCTATTACTAGGTCTTATTTTATTGAAGAGCATATTGAAGTTATAAAATAATAAAATATAGTATGCATCATATTATGCAAAGTTTTGTAGACATTCTTAAAAAAATGCTTTAATATTTTTGAATTGAATACAATTTTAGTGTCTTTAAACCAGAGGAACTTAGTTCAATATCTCATGCAATCTATAGTATTTTCTGATTTTTTTTTTTTCTTAAACATTTAGTCAAATGCATTTACATAGATGCCAGTCTTCTTAGAAAAGAAATCTTCATGTTAGAGGAATTGTTAAAGTTATTTTATAGGTCAGGAAATTTATTGTTCTTTATAAAGAACTTTGAAATCTTCAAAGAAAGCTGTAAGTGGGGAATATTTGCGTTCGTTTCTTATATCAACACATACTTTAGTAAAACTCAAGCTATCAGCGTTTTATAATCTCAGTGGTTTTAGTACATCTGTGGCATTTTTCTTAGGGACAGTAAAGCACTGAAGGATGAAAATCTACCTCCTGTCATCTGCCAAGATGTTGAAAATCTCCAGTAAGTAAGTGTGTCAGGTATAATTAGATAAACCATACTTGCAGAATGCTAGAGTATATTTAGGGGGAACAACAATTCTTCTTCCTAAACATTTTACCTTGTGTTAAAATTTTAATGCTTTTAGAAATTAAAGTGGTAGCAAAACTTCCATTTTGTGAAATAGCATGAGAACTGTAGGTGAATTTTCAGTTTTTGTTTCTTAAATCACTTGGGCTCTGACTAACCGATTGTAAACGTACTTTTTTCCTATAGGGAACCAAAGGTTTATTTTTTAAAGCTCAGTTTTGTTTTGATTTTAAGGAAATTTGTGAAGGAACAAAAACAGGTCCAAGAAGAAATTAGTAGAATGTCTTCAAAAGCCATGCTTAAAGTTCAAGAAGATATTAAAGCTCTGAAGCAGCTTCTGTCTTTGGCTGCCAGTGGATTGCAGAGAAACACCCTCAGTATTGACAAATTGAAAATAGAAACGGCCCAGGTAAACTAATGTACAGTCATCTTGTAGGGGTTTTTTGTTTGTTTACAATGGGAATAGGTCTTTTTTAATTATAAAGTTTAATACAGACATACTGTAAGAAAACCATATAGCTCTCACATACTTTTAAATTGCTATAAGAATATTTATTAATTTGTATTGAGTGCTTACTGTGGATGAGGCAGTATTCTAAAAATTTTTATATATTAACCCTAAAATGGGGTTTTTATGACAGCTCTTTGAGGTAGGTACTAGAATATTATCTTCATTGTATAAAGGTGAAAGCCAGCAGAGAGCTTCTGCTACTACGTAAGTGGGAGAGCTTGGATCCAGACCCTGGTACTCTAACTGGAGCTTGTTCTGCTAATTACTTGTTCCCTAAGAATTCCTGCTGGCATAAGTGTGGTGGAAGAAGAAAACAGGCAGGAAAAAATGTCTTTTTAATCTGTCAGTTATTAAATACAAGTTATATCATGCACTATAGGTCTTAAATTCTACTGATGACTTGCTAGTCTTAAGTAGGTCTTAGTAAAAATGGTATTGAGGCTAATACCGTATCTTCTGTCACTCCTGCCTACTTGTGTTTTGTCTCTATGGTATAATACAATGTATATAAAGTATACAATACTTATAGTTCTTTTTACTGTGGGTTTATCCAAGGACTATGCTTTTCATAAATGAAGTGATAATATTTTAAGTAAAAAATTTAAAGGTGCTATGTGTCCTCTTAAATGAGATATGATTGACATATATTTCAGATATACAACATAGTGATCAATATTATACATATTGAGAAATGATCACCACAATAAGTCTGGTTAACATCCATCACCACAGATAGTTACCAGTTTTATTTTTCCCTTCAGGATGCAAACTTTTAAAATCTGATCTTTTAGCAATTTTCAAATATGCAGTACAGTACTATTAACTATAGTTACCATGCTGTTCATTACACCCCCAGAACTTACTTACAACTGGAAGTTTGTACCTGTATAGGTATTTTTAAGTCAACTATTGAGAAATACTTTGTGGTATTTTTAATAAAAATGTGTTACTAAGAAAGCTATTCTAAACTATGATGTCTAAAGGGAATTCAGAGGCTTTATTTTCTGCTTTCATATTTCCAAGTCACTTAAAAATTTTTGGTTAAATATGAACTAGGTATTCCCCCATATTTCCTTCCCACTTAGTCTTCCTTTATAAGTCATGTATAAGATATGTACTTTCTAGGAAGAATAAAATGTTAGTTATGCTTTTAGACTGTGGAGAATGTTTAGATTATCATCAAATATTACATGAAATGATAAATTTCATGTGTAAAATATGAAATTATATGGAAAAGGTCATTAGCAATGAGAGTTAAACTCAAGAAAATATGAAGTGAATGCTATATTGGGATCCATTGTCACTCTTAACTGGGTGATTCCATTCACAAATATTTGTGGAATACCTGTTAAATACTAGACTTGTTAATAGTCTTTTAGATAAAAGCTAAAAGGGCAACTCCAAAATCTAGTGGGGTAAATGAAATAATAAAAGAGTGGGTAGAATATAAACGTAGCAAATGAAGAAGAGGATATGAGTCAAACAAATAAAGTTTCCTTAAGGAAAAAATCATCTTAATCAAGGTTGAAAATTTTATAGAAAATTCCAAAAAAATTTTATCAAAGGTTATTCTTATTTCCTATATATAGGAATTAGTGCTCTATCCACAGTTTAGTGAATTACCAATTGAAAAAAACACACAACTCTGATTCAATTAGTAAAGTAGTTACCAATCTTAACTGAAGCCAAAACCTTTTTTTCAAAGAAAACCTTTCTGGGAAAATATAAGCAGTTCTTAGGTGAGGAGCAGAGTTGTGATTATGTAGACCTTACAGAAGTACAAAATCTTCTATAGACATGTTTTTTGTGTATAAATCAGAAGAGTTTAAAAAAGTAGGGTGGATAAGGTTCTTTTTGGGTAGGGTAGGTGTCAAATGGTTTGTTGAGGTCATTGCTGAGTTCATGCATTCAGGATGCATTTTTAAGGGTCTATTATGTTCAGGACACTTCAACAGGCATTTGGGATCAAAGTAGTCTAGAGAGAATGAGTTAAATCAGTTAATATGTTCTAGTACAAGATGTGAGAGAAATAGATGGCTCGAGTGGACATTTTTGTCATCTGTCCAAGAGTTGGATATTTTTGCACTGAGACTTGAAACATGCTTAGCTTTCTCCAGGCCCAAGGGAGGAAGGATAGCAAGCACAAAGGCATGGTGGCAGGAAAGAGGCATGTGTGAGGATCTACAAACAGTTTACTATTAGAGGAGTGCTAAGGAAGAGTCTCAGCCTGGCAAGAGTCAGTGCTTAGAGAAGTAGGCAGGGGTCAGGTTCAAACAGTCCAGACCTCTCCAGGGCATTGCTGGAGTCTGAAAACATGGAAGTCTGGGCTGAAGAGTGAACAGGAGGTGGAAAGGACAGTTCAGAGACTTTGAGACTTAATAGCCTGGGAGTAAAATGAGGGCGAACTTTGCTATAGGAGCTCTAAAGGTAAGGTAAGACACTTTATTTTTAAGTAAAGTAAATTTAAATATTAATAGAAGTTGAAAAAAGCAGTGAAAAGAGAGGAATGTGAAATGTAAGGGGGTAAAACAACGTCCATCTTGAAAAGCCATTGACTAGAAAATAGAAATGGCACTGAGGAACAGTTGAAGGCAATTTAAGAATATTTGAGTGTATAAGCTTAAAAAGAAATGGGGCTGCCTAGGGTCAGTTCTTAGGTCCTCAAGCTACATGGTCTTGGACAAATTACTTAATGTCCCTGACTCCATTTCTTCATCTGTATAAAAGGAAACATTACCTGTATTAGGATTATTATTGAGGATTAACCTTGATACTGTAAGTAAAGTCTTTATCATGTGCTTGGTGCATAGTAAGTACCTAGAATGTTAACTCTGCCATCATCAGTTTCAACTTACTTACTAATACCTTGCTTTTTAAAATAGTGTTTTCTATGTGTAGATCAAGCTTGTCTAACCTGCCGCCCATGGGATGCCTGTGGCCCAGGATGGCTTTAAATGCGGCCCAACAAATTTGTAAACTTTCTTAAAACACTGAGTTTTTTTTGCATTGTTTGTTTGTTTTTGTTTTTAGCTCATCAGCTAGTGTACACTAGTATTAGTGTATTTTATGTGTGGCCCAAGATAATTCTTCCAATGTGGCCCAGGAAAGTTAAAAGGTTAGACACCCTTGATTTATATTAAAGGTTTTTTAAATAGTAAGATTGTCTTCTGCTGTGGATGCATTAACTTCATGAGTCTTACAGAAAACCATAGTTACTTAAAATATATTGTTCACTCATAAATTTATTATAAATTTTATTAAAAATGTAGTTTGTCTTTGAAAAGAGGTTTTAGCAACTTGTAAAGCACCTTCGTGCATGCTATGTTCTCAGAGCATGAACGAACCTCCAAGAACAGCACTGTTTGTGGTTTCAGACCAGAGGTAGCTGGTGTTCTTAGCCTGACTTTTAATTGACCCTTTTTTGTTTCTGTATTCTAACCTCTGATACATTAGGAGTTAAAGAATGCTGAGATAGCTTTAAGAACCCAGAAAACACCACCTGGACTCCAACATGAAAATGCGGCTCCGGCTGAGTAAGTTGCTGAAAGTTTTAAAACAAATGTTTCTCACTTTAAAAAAGCAAAACAGTAAGCACGATATACAGGCTAAGCATTTTTATTGTAGTTTACTACATAGCATGCCTCAGTTAATAAGCACTTCACATGGATTTTAAATTTAAGTCTTATAATCCTAAGAGGGTAGTCTATTATCCCCATTTTATTGAAAGGTAACTGAAGACTAAAATCTGCACTTTTAACCACAAATATGCTGTTACACATGATTTACATGTTAAAACTGTTCCAGTTTTTTTAGTGGAAATTTATAATTTTGCCCACTAGGACTTTTAATTTAAAAATAATTTTGTGATCATCCCTTCTTTAAATAATGCATACTAAATATAGTTTAACTCCTTACTTATTTGTATAGCTTTTATTTACGTAGGTAATAAATCTTTAGGAAGAAAAATTAGAAAACGTAGCTAAATTAAGTTTAAAAACAATTCACCTATAATTTCATCACCCAGTTTTCTATATCCATCTAATTACCACACATGTAATGTGTCTTGCCTTTTATTTATATTCTTTAATGTTGGTAGAGATAATAGTAGCTAATATTTGTCAAATGCTTACCATGTGCCAAGCAGTGCCCTTAACACTTTCCGTGCTTAATCTCATGTCCCATAAAACTACAGCTGTTACCATTCCCACTTAGACATGAGGGGCTGGAAGCATGAACAGGGATGTCCTGTGCTTGTGAGTGAGAGGTCTGTTTGACTCCTATCCCATCACTTTCTTTTTCTTTTAACTTCTAATTATAATTTCAGACTTGCAGAAAACGTTTAAGAATGAAACAAAGGATACCCATATATCTTTCATCCAGATCCCCTACACGTTACCATTTTTACTATTTTTGTTTCTTGCAGACATGATGTCCTTTATGCTTAAGTACTTTAGTGTGTATTTCTTAGACATAAGATTATTCTCTTTCATAACCACACTACAGTGATCAAAATCAGGAAATTAATAATGACAGTGACACTTCTGTTATCTTTACTTAGATAAGTATGGGATGTGCTTTCTCACTGGGCTTCCTGTACTATTTTAATCTCTTGGTTTTGTTCTTCATACTGCCATTAGAGCTAATTTTGAAATGGGTTGAATTGTATAATTTTCCACTGCAGAAAGCTTTCATAGTTCCCCGATTCTTAAGAGGATAGCATTCATACTGCTTTGCATGCTATTAGTATTCAAGATTCCACTCTATTTCTCTAGCATTCTCTGGTTAAATTTATCAGAATTATAGTAGTAATTACATGTTCTTTCTGTAATATACTATAGTGTTTTCAGGTTATAAATGGCATTTCAGATTATAAATTCAGATTATAAATATAAGAACTGTTTAAGTACTCAGTTGTAAAATCTGGCTAACAATTGCACTTTTTAAAAACTTTATTTTAAACATTTTAGACTTATAGAAAACTTGCAAAAATGGTAGATCAAAGAAATATCTTGTGTCCTGCTTCTATATTGCATAATCATTGTATAATTATCAAGGACAGGAAATTAACATTGACATAAATTATTAACCAAACTGCAGAACTTACTTGAATTTTATTGACTTTTTTTATTAATGTGATTTTTCTGTTTCAGGTAACTGTTTTCTGCTAATATTTCTACTCTAGGCTCCTTTTCACATTGCTTTTAGTTGTTTTTTCTACTTCATCTTTTCCATCCTGTGACAGTTACTCAGTCTTTCCTGTCTTTGATGACCTCAATACTTTTAAAGAGTATTAAGTTACTTTGTAGATTATCATTGGGATGTTTCATGATTAGAGTAAGGATATGCATCTATTTTTGATACCTTGATAATTTACAAGTTTAGGTTTTTGTTTTTAGTAATATTTGTACCACTTAAAGATACATTAATACGTCATCAGAGTAAATCAGAGGCCTCTACTTAAATGGGGGTGTATATTTAGTTTTTTGATATTTTTGATATAAAAACCTTGATCTGACTTTGTGTTTTTATACAGCTACTTCAGAATCTTGATTCAGCAGTTTGAGGTACAGCTTCAGCAGTACAGACAGCAGATTGAAGACCTAGAAAACCACCTGGCCATTCAAGCAAATAACGCACATATAACGCCTCAAGGTAACGTGCTTTCTGTGGTAATTGTTTTTGATCGCACTATTTTTGGGGGGTGGTAAGAGCAGTTAAGCTGTTACGTAGTAGATGCTCTAGGTAACTACTAGTAATTATCTAAAGCTTTTATAAGAACATTTTCTTAAAAGGCCTTGATTGGATCTTTGCTCCCTATAAATATAAAATGTTTAATTCCAACTTGTTACTGTGCTAACAAGGGCAGAAGCCTTAGGCCCCTCGCCTCCCTGGGTCTCCTGATGTGGCTGTGCTTCTCTCAGTCCACCTGCTCTGCGTCCTGCTCTTATCCATGGAGATGCTGATGTAGTGTTCTCCTCCAAACGTGAACTGTGCCACAGAGTAGACTCAAGCAATAGAAAAGCACTATTGATTGTGTTGATATATAGATTTGTGTGATCATATAATTTTCTTTTATAGATCTGTCAATGGCTATGCAGAAAATTTATCAAACATTTGTAGCTTTAGCTGCACAACTTCAGTCTATTCATGAAAATGTCAAGGTATGTTTTTATTACCAGTTCATCTATCTGGATGTATCTATTGTAGACCCAAGTGAAGTATTTGTTCATTTGTGGCACAGAAGTATTCATGTTCATGTCAGAGATAGCTGAAATTACATCTAAGTGAAAAAGACTTAAAGCTAAAATAATCCATAATTATGCCCAGGCACAATTATGGATAGTATGTATTCTTTTTAAAAAGGTCCAAGTACAAGTGCATTGTGAACAGCTTTTCGTGTTCATCCACATTTCTTTACCATTATTTTTAGCAGTTACATAGGATGTCATTGTGCGTACGTGCACAGTTTGTTTAGCCTGTCCTCTCTTTTACTGGACATCTACTTTGTTTCCATCTCTTTACCACTATAAACAGCACAACAGAATATAAACATTCTTATTAGTAGCAAAATTATTTTGCACTCCTGTAATTTTATGTAGGTTTTAAGTGTTTTATTAGCCACTGCATTAAAAAACTTGCTTACATTTGTTTCTTCTAAATAAAGAACTTGGGGAAGCCAGGATGGCTCAGCAGGTTAAGCTCTCGCTTTGCAGCCCTGGGGACCAAGGATTGAATCCCGGGCCCGGCCCACATGGACCCATATGCTGAACTGGGGAGTGCTTCTCATGCGGGAGGCCCCCAACCCAGTTCTGCCTTGTACAGCCCCCGTCCACTTGTGGAACAAAACCCATGTTGAAAACTGATGATGTACGTGGAGACTGCTCTGGGCCCTCTTCTCTCAGTCTCTCTCTGTCTCTGTGAGAAACAAAAATATATAAATAAATAAGGGGAACTTTTTATTTATGAAATATAAATAATTTTTCACTGAATATTTTGAACCTCTTGAAATATTCTTAAAATTCAAGTTAAAAGTGCACTCTTTCCAACTAATCAAGCAGATAATATAATTTCTTGGAGTTAAAAAAAGTTTTGAAATTTAAAGTATCTAAAAAGTAAATTATTTACTCTGTAAAATAGAGTTTAATAGACTTTACCAAATATTTTTATTTTAACCTGATGCATAGTAACAGTTTTTTAATAAGTTAACTATTTATACCATTGAAATGTTAGCACACTTTTTAGATCTGTTGCTTTGATAAACTTAAAATTCTAAACAGCCAAATCTTTTTAAATAATTTAGTTTTAAAGGAGGAATTTTTATCAAATTTTAAGAAATATTTTGGTGTATAATATTTATTTATTTTTAATACTAAAGATAATTCTTGTTGGCACTTTGAAATCTATGTTGTTTAGGTGGTTTTTTTTCCCTTAATGTTATTATGAGAGTTTTCAAACAGACATAATGTGGAACACTATTATAATGAATGTGCAGGTGCCCACCAACCACCTTCTGCCCAATCAAGATCCTGCTGAGCTTGTTTATCAGTTCTCCACAGAGATGCTTTATTCCCTGGTATAATTTAAAGCAAATCCCTGATTGGTCATTTCTAACTACACATGCTTTTTTTTTTTTTTTTTAAGATTTATATTTATTGTTTTTGACAGAAAAAGAGACAGAGAGAAGGAGGAGGGCCCAGGGCAGTCTCCATAGTTGTGCATCATTAGTTAAAACATAGTTTCATTCCACACAGGTGGATGTGGGGCTGCATGGGATGGGAACTGAACTGGGCTCCTCCTGCATGGGAGGCGAGAACCTTCACCACCTTTCCAGCAGTTACCAGTTGTGCCGTTGGTCAGCATGTGGGTTCGCATGCGCTGGGGCTGGAATGTGATCCTCCCAGACCTCACAGTTGCAAGGCAAGCGTTCAGTCTGTTGAGCTATCCCAGCATTCCCCCTTTTAAGCATTTTGAATCTAAAATGTATCAAAAGGTTGGTCATGGTAGGGAGAAATTTTAAGAAAAACGGAAATATTTAAAATGGAATTTATTTATTTATTTTTATTTTTGACAGAGAGAGAGAGATACAGAGACAGAGAGAGAACTGAACTGGGGGAGCTCCCAGTTCAGCACATGGTTCCGCACGGGCCAGGGCCGGGACTCGATCCCCTGTCCCCAGCGCTGCAAAGTGAGCGCTCAACCCACTGAGCCATCCGGCTTCCCCACTAACTCATTTTAAAGAGGGCCTCATGAAGCCAGAAAAGTTTAGGCAACTTATTGTAAAGACGTGTGAAATAGGAAAGAAAATATTCAACTGAGTGATAGAAGTCTCAAACTCACCCCTTCCCACACCATGTATTACTAATACTAATTCATAGTTTAGGTGGAATGCATAACATTGTACGTATCTTTGCTTATTTCTTAGTTACATTCATTCACATATTACCATAGTCAACACAGAACTTGAATAACCTTTCTTTTATTTTTATTTTTTCAGGTGCTCAAAGAACAGTACCTTGGGTACAGGAAAATGTTCTTGGGAGATGCTGTAGATGTGTTTGAAGCCAGGCGCGCAGAAGCCAAGAAGTGGCAGAATGCACCCAGAGTTACTACTGGACCCACACCCTTCAGCAACATGCCAAACGCAGCAGCCGTTGCCATGGCTGCAACACTTACGCAGCAGCAACAGCCTGCTACAGGTCTGAATGCATTCAAGTTATAGCTTCTTACTGTTAAAATGTAGACATTTATGTGCATTTTTATAAGTCTCCCTTTTGTGTTAGCACTGAAGAAATTTCTATGATAGCTGTTCCAATACAATCTAAAAATTGTGGTGGATACAATTACAAACCAATACCTGATTTAAAAAAAAGCGCAGGGTAGTCTTAGCAATAATTATACATCAATGAGATATTGAATATTGTGAATTCACTTAATGTTATTTGCTGTATTGCTATAAATACCCTTTAGAACATGGTGTTTCACTACTGAGTTACTTTTAAGGATAACAGATTCTAAAATCATGATTGTAACATTTATTGTTTTAAAATCAGATAATCCAGCCATAGGCTACATTTTTTATTTATGATACTAATAGATGGTGCATTCTTATTTCCTCATACATATTGATTATGGAATACCCACATTCAAGATGAAATACGTTTTTGTTGACTCAAGGCATGTTAAAGATCAATAGTTTTGTTTGTATGTATAATCACTAGAAAGAGAATGGGCCCTCTTAACCAGATCTGGAAGAAGGTACATGCTAGAAGTATGTGTACCTTTTCAAAATGAACGAACGGTAGCCAGAGCAGGGAAGAGATGTATTATGTACTGAGATGCTCTGGGTCGCACATTAAGAAGTATGGAGTGGGAAGTGGAGCAGATGAGAGTAATTGGTGAGAGACTGGAAAGCAGGTGATTTTAGTCCTTGGTGTGACTCGAGTTCTGATGAGAGAAGCATTGTCAGCGCTGCAGTGTTTAGTCCTGTGTCTTTCAGAAACAACTACTGGCTTTTACTCATGCAGTTCCTTTCTTTGTCAGGCTTGAAGTTTGACAGAAAAACACAGTCTTAATGGATATTGATTTTTTTTTTCCCTTTTTACTCAAAGAATGCTTATTATTCCAACATGTCTCTGAGAGTTTCATGTAATCCAGTAGTAAGTTATAATACAAAAAAATTACAAAAAAAAAAAAAAGGCATATCTCGAGTGCATTGAGGCTGCACGGGGAAGCATTCTCTGGTCCTCAGTATTGGCAGTTTAAAACATTGTTCTTCACGTGTGGAGATGACAGAATTGATTGCCCATCCATAAACGGCTAGTGAAGGAGTTATGCCGAACCCCACACATTCCATGGCAGGATCTGTGAATAGTGGCGGCTCACATAAACACTGCAGCAAGTCATCCTCTGGCTGGCTGTGTAGGATTGCATTCTCAAGTTATGGAGAAAAAAAGTCATGGCATTTTTTATTCCTATCAATCCCATAGTTATGATCCTCAGTTCTCATGATTATTTATTAATCAGACCAGCTATAGTACCAATTTACTTTTTAGGGCCAGTGTCAATCCTAAAATAAATCAGATTAGCATGGGTTTGGTTAAGTGTTATTTGCATGTAGAGGTTTCCATTCTAATAAATGAAGAACTGAGAAAGTAAGTTATGTAACATGTTACACTGTAAGTGAATTATATTCTGTGTTATGTAGCTAAAATTGAAGCAAAAATCACCTTTTGTTTTTTTAAATGTAGACAGACAGCCTTGAGAGGTTTGTGACTTTCACGCATACATTTTGGGTTCATGGACATAAGAACACATATGTTCATTCTATAATGGGAGTGCCTACTGTGTGCGGGTCCTGGGAATATGAAGATAATCAGTATAGATGCAGTCTTTGCTCTCTGTGGTGGTGGAGAGTATAGCTTAGCTAGAGGAATCATGTTGAGGAGCCTGTTGCTCGTAATCTTTAATTTTGTCTGACTTTTGCCAGGCTTTGGGGAAACTGCTTTCACTCTTCACTGTAGTTTTGAAACCCTGCAAAGGTTTTCTAACTAGGTGGCAGGAATTATAATTTATCAAGCAAAATAGTCTTATGGTGTTTTCATTTTAAGTGGTATGAATTTTTAGAACTGAGAAGCTAAACAGGTGTAATAAATAGCAGTTTTGCATTATGTCTTCTCATGTCTTTTTCCTTTTCTTTTTCTAAAAGTCTCCCAGGCTCCATAGTCTATTTTATGCCTCTCTCTGTTAGAATGTTAGTTATTTTAGTCAGGTCACCACTACAGCAAGATTTATGAGGTTTGTTAAGATACATACTGGTTTATGAGTTATAGCTCGTTTAGAAGTGTTGCTATTGAGTGCATTGTACAGTCATTGACTCATAGCCTGTGGTTTTGATATTTTTTTAAAAATATACCAGTTAACAGATTTTAAAGGCCAGCTAGAGATGAAACTAGGTAAACTTTGTGTGCTGTTTTTATGTATCACTGTTGATCAGTGCAAGATTTGAGTTGTCATAGGGGTTTTGTTTTTATTTGCATATGGATTCTTGACTTCATTAATGTAAAAGAACAGATGGGTTCTTAGGATACTACCTTCTGAAGGTGGTTTCTGTGTGGTCTGTCTTGGAGGTAAAGATATGCACTTAAGTGGCTTCTCAATCATGTTACAATTTTTAATGAAAATATATAATAGAGGTTAGGCCCGTGTGATTTATGGTTATTGCTTCTGAAGGCTGAAGAGAATTGGCTATTTATGTATGAAATAAGCACCACTAATGGATAAATTACTTGTTGGTAGAGCTGAGTTCACTTGTCCACCCATCAGGGTGCTGAAGCCTCTTAAAAAGCTGAAGATTTACATTAGGCTTTCAGTAGAGTTTTAATTTGGGATAGATTCTTTTAAGCTAATACACTGGGATTAGGTTTTGCTGTTGTATTTTGACACTTTTAAAAGTTCTTGATGTTTACATAATAAGACTTTTCTCATGTGATTTAGCTGCTGTTTTTAAGGAGTGCTGAGACTTTTTGTTAAGAATTACTACTTTCTAGCCTTTTGTGTAGGTTTGGACATTTAAGATGTAGTGTTAAACAGGAAACTATTTTATTTCAGTTTTTTGTGGTTTTTGTGATTTTGTTGTATTTAATAACCAAAGGACCATTCCCCATTAAATTAGTAAGAGTAAAAATTTTCAAATTGGGGAAAGGGCATTTTTTGTTTTTAAAGAAATATTTAAAAATATAACCAGACTAATTATATTAGGTATTTTAAGTGATCGTTGAAAATTATTAAAAAATTTAGCACTTTAGTTCTTTTCTTGTGAATGCAATTTTACTTTTAAAAAGTAGAATTTATTCTGGAAAATATGAATTACAGTATTAAGCTTGATTTTGTTGTGTGTGAATATATTATACAGTAACTTTTGTAAAATGTTACTCTATGTGAAGATTTCACTTTGGGCAATCATTGGGACATATCCCTAGCTTGGTTTTAATTCATGGAACTAAGAGCCTCTCATTGAATGAATGACTATTCAGATTTCAAAACAGACTTCTTGAATTGTTTACGTAACTTTTGTCTGAAGGATTTAGATTCTGCTTTCTAAGAGTGAAATTAATTTATATGGTGGCCAGAGTGTAATATATTATATGCTGATACTTTGGCATGGGGGATACTTATCATGAGTTATTACTATTAAAAAATGTTACACACTTACCTACTAGTTTTATAAATGATGCCTTCAGAATTTGTTTGAAGGTACAAAGCTCAGAATATGTACCTGTTGTGCAATGGAAAGTCTTGTCATCATTAGAGTCCTTGATTACCTATATCCTAAATATCGATGATTAGAGTTGCTGTTAAAAACAGACCCACACACAACAAAAAGCATGTTATTTGAGTAACTCTAAGGACTTGTAGGGCTGAGGGCTGTGGTGTGCATTATTCTTAAGGGTCTTCCAGCAGCAGTGCCTCCTGTGAACGTGTGACAGTTCAGTCTCTCAATGTGAAAGAAACTGGATTTGTGTTTTCTACATACGATTTTTGTTAGAAAAAGGAATTACTATGTTTCGGGTGTTTTTTTTTTTCTCCTATAGTAACATTTTACAAAAGAGATTCTAGGCAGATGTTTCATTCTCAAATTGCTCTCAAACTGGATGTAAAAATTTAAATCCTTTATTTATTTTTTAATAGTAGTATAATAACTCTGCTGCTATTAATTCTTATTTTTTGATTTTTCTGGGTTTAAGGTATTTGATAAGTCCAGTTTTGTCCCAGTGTAGCAAAATGTAGTTGTGCAGTTTTATTTTCTTTTAATGCTTTATAATTTTAACTACCTTTTGAATATACAAACCTCATTCTTCATTGAACAACTTGAAGGCTTTGATTTCTTTGAAAATTTAAAAATTTCCATCTGTCTATTACTTAGTCAGTTCCCTCAACTTTGAGATGCACTGATCACTGTGCTTGAAAAAGACAAGACTGAAGATTGTGCTATGAAATTTATTGAATAGTTTTCATAAATTATTTATCAAATGAGAGATTTTTAGATTTTTGTAGTCTGCTTAGTTAAAAAAAGAAATGTAGTTAAAAAGAGAGGCTAGTGAGTTTGATGCTATTCTTGCCAAACAAACTCAGCCAAAATTTTTAAGGTGACAAATGGGAAAAGGATGACTAATGGGTCTGCATCCTAGACACATTTTTCCAAAATGTTAGAAAGAAACTTCTGAATTGAAATCTTGAATGTATTGAATCTGTCAAGGTACACAGCGGTGCCTTTGTAAATGTTCATTATCTATCTTATTTAATCAGGTGGTAAGTGGTGTAATGTAGCAGAGCTGAACAATAGAACTCAATTATCACTTTTTGTGAACAAGTTGGAATTGTCATGTTACTGTGTAATTGATTTGCTTTAAAATGAACAATAAATTTAATAAAATAAAACATTGTCTTGTTTTTTTATCTATTTATTGTATATATATCATATTTCCTATAAGAAATCATGCCTAGTTTTTTGGGTACTTACTCTTATGAAGTAACATGATAGTTTTGCCATGTTAGCGTCAGTCTCTTCATCAACGAGACTTGACTCTAACAGTAGGAGCATGTTTTGTTTTTTTGTTTTTTGTTTTTTTTAAGTAAAAACCTTTCCTGATTACACCAACTAATTTTATCAGAAAACAAGCGGGGAGATCTAAAAGTAAAACTAAAAGAACTATAATTTACAATACATTAAAGATTTCAAATTATTTAGTAAGTTAAACTAACATCTTTCAATGCAGTAAGCCTCTCTTAATTGTCCAGTGTGAATACATTAATTGGGACAGATAAATTAGGTTGGGGAGACATCCTGAAAATAAAAGTTTTAGCAAAGAGTTTGTTAGAAGTAATCACTGCTCATTTTAAAAATAATTTCATAAACTTTAATCTTGAAAGAGTAAGGCAAATTTGTCTTTTCCCCCCTTCCCTTTTTTTTCCTTTTTGTTTATACCAGGGCCACAGCCATCTCTGGGAGTTAGTTTTGGAACACCATTCGGCTCAGGTATTGGCACTGGCTTGCAATCAAGTGGCCTAGGTTCTTCAAACCTTGGAGGTACACTTTAACTTTTCTAATATTGCATTGGACTATTATACATTTGAATTGATTCTAGCCTTTACAAAACTTCTAAAAGGATCCACTATCTTGGAATTTGAGGTTCCACCTGGCAAAAACGATTCTCCAAATAATGCTTTCTAGTATTAGATTTAGAACCTAGAAAATAATGTCATCTGTGAACAGCAAATACTAAAAATATTAAAATTAAGTGATAGGGATGTTCATATTTTCAAACCAGTATGCTAAAATATGAACTTTAAAGTAACTTTAATAATTAACTAACTTAAAAAAAAATAGTAGTCTTTTAACATCAGTTGGGAGTTCAAACCATGTCTGAATATACATTTTCCTGATCAGTTTCTTTTTCTGAAAATGAACACTTTAAATGAGGAAATAATTTTATTATAACTTGAATAGCTCAACTTCTAGTCATTCCTAACCACTTTTGGCATATTTGCCTATATGCATATTTGCATACATAAGCATTTAAGTTAACTTTAATAGTTTCGTAAGTTAACTAATTAGTAAGGTAAGTTTGCAAAATATGCTGAATACAGATGCATTCATAATTGTCTGGTATGAATAATTGAAAGTTGATTGTATTTTGAAAATTACATTGTAATTAAATGAATAAGCTTCCCTTATTCCCACTAAAATACACCATCATAAAAGGGGAAGCCTATATGCTATTATGGTTACTTAATATAGTAGACTCTTAGGAATACTAGAATTATGACAGACAACATAATTCTTAAGATCTGTAATCTAATTTGCCATCATATTTCTTAGAGATGATAGATAATACCATCAAACTCAGTATTTTAGCTAAGAGGATATAAAGTAGCATAAGAAGAATTTGAGTTTTCATTTTAGAGCATTTGACTTTTAGAGAGTAGAAACAATTCTCCAAGTACTTAGCAGAATCTCCTCTTGAACTTTACATGACAAAAAATGTTTATTTATCTTGTGACTATAGAAGGGAAAAACATGATAACGTCACTCCTAATTTCTTGTTGCTGCATTGGCTGGCACTATATAGCAGGAGACTACTGTTACTGAGTAGATTTGAGGTGATTGACTATTATGTAGTTAGGCAGTTTTTCAGTGTTTAAAGATTTGTAAGTGCAAATGTTTTGATAAAAAGCAGAGTAAAATCACCTTTACTTTATGTTTAAATTATGCTGCATGTCCTTATTTATGATTTAGTGGGATTTTTGTTTGTTTGTTTGTTTTTTGTAAATAAAGTATTCCAAAGTAGATATGTTTATATGTATTTGACCAAAATTATGCTTGAATGGTTACTAAGGTTTTTGGGGAAAAGAATATTAATGATCTTGTTTTTTATGGCTTTGTTCTTTAAAATTGCTGATGGGTCATAAACTTTGTCTAAGTACATATAAATATTTCAGTTCAGAAATAATCTGGTTCTTCCAGAAGTCATATGCACAGAGCAGTAAGTGGCAGACTTCCTTCCTAAGGCCATGTTTCTCAGCGCTGTGTTTGTTGGACCTTTGATGACTGTAGGTTGACTGGCCATCGTTCTTTACCCAAAGTGTTTCACGTGCCGTGTGTATCTCTCTGTCACCCCCCACCAGGATTTGGAGCTAGCTCTGGTTTTGGATGCAGCACCACAGGGGCCTCCACATTCGGATTCGGATCAACAAATAAACCCTCAGGAAGTCTTAGTGCAGGTTTGTGTGTTTCAGCCTGAATTTCAGACAAACTTAAAGGTGCAGAGTATTTAATTTAAAAGTATAAATATTGTTATTTTCAGTATCTAAAAAAGATCCCTGATTTCGTTTTCTAGCCCCCGGATGAAGCATGCAAGCCTAATCTATATTTATAGCTTTCTCTCTCATAAGCTAAAGGTCAGGTTTGTAAATTATTTCTAACAAGGCCTATTAGTTTGATATAATAAGTAATTATACCCTCTCTTAACTGAGTAGAGAGTCTTTTGAACCCAAAGACTAGTTTCATGGTTAAACAATTTAATTATTATGGAACTGAACCCATTTAGATTTTAACCCAGTTTTTATTATTATTCATTCAGGAAAACTATTTCCAAAGAGATGTTCTTCAGTCATAAGTTCCATGTTACATGTGATGACTAATTGGGTTCTTTGTTCATTCTTGAAGTAGGGATAATCTTCTGACTTCAATAGAGAATTCCAAATTCTGTCCACTTTTGCATTTCTCTGTATTTGTAAATAGTGACTTATTTTAATGTGCACTACTTAAGGATAAAAGGCATGTCCAAAATAATGACACAGTACCAATTAAATTGTGTTTAACTTGAAGGAATTTGAAAACATTTTTTATTTAATATTATGTAGGTTTTAAAAGCAACAACTCCAACAGAGTAGGATAGTAGAAATCACTGGCATCAGAATTATAAATATGTTAATGTTAGTTAATTAGACAGTAATAGTACTTGATCTTAATCACGCCAGGGCTCTTATGAATAGGTTGGTAAACCCCTTTGGTGTGTCCCTTGTCCTGGGAATTGTGAGGGTGGTTTTCTTGGAGGACTTCTGCATGTTGAGAAGGTGTTTCTGGAGGGGCAGAGGAGGAAGGCACCTTGGCACGTGGAATTAACAGGAAAGTGGCTGGCAACCTGACATCTGAACATTTCAGTTATTTGTGCTAAGGTTTCTCTTTTGGCCTAAAACACTAAACTTCTGTCTTTAAAGGTGCCACTTAGTTGTTTGCTAAATCATTGTTCTTTAAAATTGCATGTTTGAAATTTAGGACCTTAATAAGGTATTTCCTATGTTATAGAGTAGCTAGAGATTTACCTCTCATCCTGTTTTTTATATTTAATTTTCTGACTTAACCTTCTGATGTAAATATTCTCTTCTCTAAACATAAGGCTTTGGCAGCTCAAGCACATCTGGGTTTAACTTCAGCAATCCTGGCATCACGGCATCAGCTGGTTTGACATTTGGGGTATCCAATCCTGCCTCTGCAGGTTTTGGAACAGGAGGACAACTTCTTCAGCTGAAGAAACCTCCAGCAGGAAACAAAAGAGGAAAAAGATAAACATGGGTTGATGTGTTGAGAGAATCCATAGTTGCAGCGTTCATTCTATGAGTCTATTTTTCTAAAATTGATGCAGTAATTAAATTGCATCCCAGGAGATTTCTAAAGTTTTGATATTTTTTCCTACTCTGGAATTTGAACTTTGTTCTTATTTGCCATGCTAAACATCTTTTCTCTTGTGAATTTGAAACCTGGTTGTATATTTTTTGTTATTTTGATTCTCAGTGTAAGAAATGTTCTGATTACATCACTGGTTGGTAAAGCCTGCTATTTAACTTAGTGTGAATAGCGATGTTTTTGTCGATGCAGTTTACATTATGTGAATATATGCACATGTGTTTCTTATACAGATGGTGTGAACTCCAAGGCCTCTCCTAGAATCATTTGGTTTCTTGGTAAAGGCTTTTTGAACTACACTGCAGGGCATCTTGTGAATACGTATGTAAATATATACAGAATAATACACACAATTGTGTGTACATATAAAATATATATTTACAGACCTACAACTTTTGCCTCAGACTGTTCCCCTTTTCTAAGGGTATTCCACTTTTCACCTTTTAAGCTTCACATCTTCAGTGCTTGTAGAATGATAAGCTAAAGGTACCTGGCCATTGTAGTTACTTGCTTTAAAGACTTAGTAAAATGGTTACCTGTGTAAATATTTGATCTACTCAACTCCACTTCCCCTACTCTTCCATTTTTGTTTTCCACCTTAACCGTTAGCAGCTACTCGACACGAGTAATGCTGTAAAACTCATTGAACAGAGTTTAACAATGTTTATTATCCTATATGTTCTCATGTTGCCTATGTGAGGTGTTTTTTCATACCTGAGGGGTACCTTCAAGAGCTTATTTGAACTCCAGGCTGGGGTTCTGGGGTAAAGAGCTATGAAGCCAAATTGATTCTATGCAGGTGAAGGTTGCACTATGACTCTAGTGGAAACTGCTAGCTCTTCCAATACAAGAGCTCTTTCTTACAGGGCTACTGATACTGACACCAAATGGAGTGGCTTATCCACCTCTTAATGTCTTAAGTACTTAATTTGGAATAGAGAAACAGTATATTTTAAGAAAAAAGTATTCTTTGTAGCAACTATAAACAACCCCGTTTTAACAGTGAACGGAGCTGTAGGTATAATGCATAGGTGTGTCAGGTTACATCTGTGTCATTTGTCTATATTAGTATTAGTGACAGAGTGGATGAAAAAGAGAGCCCTTGGAAAGAGAACTGCCTTAGCCATGATTTCAGACAGAAGCTACTAGATAGACTTATTTATCTTTCAAGTACAGTTTTCAGATGGGATGTGAACATAGAATTTCATTGAAAATACTTTAATTTTTTACATAGAAGGGTTTGTACATACTGTGCATCAAGTGAATATTTTCAGAAGCATTTCACCAAGGCACTTTTTTTCCTAAAATGGGTATTGCATATATATGTGTGTATATCTATCTATATACACACACACACATATATTTTTAGTATAATGTTAGTTGGGTTTGATTATAAAGGTGTTGTCAAATCTGTTTTACCTGCATACAGCAGTGATTTGCTTTTTGGAACTGAAATTTTTGCGCCTTGATGCATTCAAATAAGGAAAATGCTTTGTTTCTGAGCTCCAAAGCTGTTTTTATTTTTGCACACTTCTCTAATACTACAATCCCCAGATCCACTTTTTGGGGAAGAGCCGGAAAACAGGTGATTTTGTGTTTTGAATTACTGTCAGAATTAAATACACAGTTACAACAAACTTTTTAAAGAGTACATTGCATTGTACTGCAAAAACCTGACTATTTATAATTCTTGGGTTTTTTTTCTTTATATATTTTACATTTTAATGTGTTGAACCACTGGAAATTTGTAACAGATCAATTGTGATAGAAGTTTAAATGTGTTGTCATTGTCTCTATTGTCTTTACTTTGTCTAGAGGCTATCGTTAAGGAAACAATAAAATTTATTGTGCTAGTTGCTTTGAATCTTTATAGGTGTCAGTAATTGTTCTTAATACATAATTTTCTAATTATTGCCCTTTTATTTTCTGTGGTCAGGATTTTAGTGTTTTCACTGGTTATATACATACTGCTTTTTTTTTTTTAAACTAAAGACTGAACACAAGAAAGAATTTGAGTAAAAAGTAAGTCTCCTTCAAATTCGAGGTCCTATTCCTACTTTCTTCCTGAGTGTCCACTCTGAATGGTTTGGTGTATCCTTTCAGACCCTTTTAAACAATGTGTTTTTCAACAGATGTGTATGAATGTTCATTCTCCAATTTCTCTTTCATTTTCTGAGATATCATTCTCTCTTGGATCCTTTTTTTCCCCTCCTTTTTTAAACAAACGGGTTAAAAATTGATATCTTCTGTGACTTGCTTTCTTCCCTTTTAATCATTGACATCTCCCCATGTCAGCCCCTGCGGAGTTCCTTTTTGTACACTGTCCCATAAGCTGTATGATGATCGGTCCCAGCTAATACCTGTTTGTGGGCCCTTGGATTCTTTCCATTATGTCATTGTTTCAGAAAAACTGCAGTGAATATCCTTGTACATGGTTCTTTGTGTTTCTGTTTAATGTTTCTTTGGGATTGATTCTAGGGGAGGAATTGCTGGAAAGGTATACAAATCTTGTTTTAATGTCAGATTGCCTTCCCAAGAGCTATATAAATATATGCTTCTACAGTCTATGAGCACCCATTTCCCAGCAAATTTTAATCCTCGATGTTATCAATCTTCATCCTTGTGAGGTTGAATTTTTAACATGTGTTATCTGCTTGCATGTTAATGTAATTGCATGTTAATATTCTTTGTTCATTTTTATACCCAGGTTATTTAGGAGTTATTTCTTAATGATTTGTAGGATTTCTGTAGATAATGGATTATTAATAATGTTCTTTTGAGGTGGGTTGGACTTCTGGAATCAGCTCGGTTCAGACCCCTGCTTTGACCCTGTGTGATCCTGAACAAGTTGCTTAACTGTCCTAGACTTCAGTTTCATCATCTGAAAGGGGGATAATAAAGATGGGTGGTTGTATTATAAGACAATCTACTCTAAAGCATTTGGGTGGCATAAACCCCTGACACTTTGCAAGCATTTACTATTCCTGTACCAACACCTAACTGCTTTAATTATGGCATCTGTATGCTTTATTTTGGTACTTGTTAGGGAAAGCCTCCCTATATATTTTTTTGTTTCATTTCATTTTGTTTGTGTGAGTGTATGTGTATTTTAGAACACTTACTCTTTAAAATGAACTTTTGTACCTATTTTGTCAAGTTTGATTTTTCTTAAAATCCCATTGGGATTTTCACTGGGTATGTACAAATAAACTATTACGATCTGGATAGAGTTGACAATATGTCAATATGTACAGCATGGTATATGCATTTACTGGACCTTTTAATCCCTTAGCAGTGTTTTACAATGGTTATGAGATTCTGGGCCAATTGTTTTTCCTAACAGTATCTTGATTTTATTTCTGAGTATGAATTTTTATCCTGTAGTTGGTACAAGATTCTTTTGTGATAATATAAGCCCAAGTTAATGTCCTACTAATCTCAAATAGTTTTTACAATAGGGAATTTGCATGCCACCTTTAGAAATGTGATGGTGTGTGTGTGTGTATGTGTGTAATCGTGTAATATTTGGGTTTGAATGGTTGATCACACAATAATCGCTTTGGCATGTCCTTTCCTCATGCCTTGCCTCTCACTGAGTAAGCCTGGCTGTATGCCCTCTTCGGAGCACACATGACAAGGTCACAAACCTGTGGCTTGCTAGCATGGCCGGTGCCTGGAAAATCTGAGCTGGGGGTCTAATTTAAACTCATTCACAAAGTCCTGTTTGCCTATCGGTGTATCTTCTATTTGTTGAGTGTGTAGTGTGGCCTGGGCACCCCACTCAGAACTCTATAAACTTGCCTTGTTTGATCTCAAATATTACTCTAAAGCAGAAGGGTTAAGCAGTTTGCTTGAGGTCACATGGCCAAGTCACGGAGTTAAGGTTTTTCTGTGATTCAGGAGTTGTACACCGATTTTCATGCCTGACCTCACATGATTCATATGGGGAAATTATAAGTATATAATAAAGTCTAGGTCAAGGCAAGGTAAGTATAGAGCCATGGGACTTGACAGAGAATCATATTCAGGATGTAAAGTGAAGCAAGGGCCAGATGGGTGTGGCCATTCTTGACCTTTTTGCACTTTCCCCCTGTGATAAGTTCATAGAGAAACACTAGTGTAAAGGTTGGTCTGTCCTCCTTGGAAAGGGCAAGGGGAGTGATTCTGACTATTTGAGTCTTAGAAATGGTGAAGCTTAATAAGAAAGCCTGTCCAGGAAGGCTTGCTTCCCTCTTCCTGTGACCCAGAAGAGCACTCTATGCTCAGACTAAGCGAGATGATCCTTTTCTTGTGGTGCAGACAGATGAATCTCAACGGGCCCAAGGAAGCCATGGAAACAGGCAAGAAGCCTCTGGTGCTAACAGCAGCAGATAGAGGGGTAGGAATTACTAGAAAAATCCATCATGGCCCACAACATTTTTTGTCTATACCACTCGTTCAACCTAATGCACTTTCCCTCTTCTACCTAATGTGTTAATTAAACAACCTACCAGGTGCCCAGATTAACAGCGCCAACTCCCGTGTTTTTGTCATCCACACCCTTCTCTGAGGCCCCTGCGAGCAGGTCCTTATAGTTCAGTGAACATTCATGAATAGCTGTGTGCGTGTCACTGCTGGGGGCGGGGTGGGTGTGTCAGCATGGCTAGGGTATTGTCTACACCCGACAATATTGGCTAGCAGTGAGTTTAAGTAGAGGCCAAGGCCCACGCTTAGGAACTTTCATGTATTAATTTACTTAATCCTTAGTCCTACTCATATGACTTGAATACTGACTCCTTTTCACCAATGAAAGCAGGCACAGTGACGTGAACATTCCATGGTCATCCAGCTACTAAGTGGATGGACTGCAAGTCAAACCCAGGCAGACTTTGTAGAGGGGTCTCCAACCTTGTGGCTTCCCTGGGCCACACATAAAATGCACCAACACTAATGATAGTGATGAGCTAAAAAAATCAAAATCTCAGCAAAATCTCATCATATTTTAAGAAAGTTTACGAATTTGTGTTGGGTGGCATTCAAAGCGGTCCATGGGCAGTGGGTTGGACAAGCTTGTTCTAGAGTCTAGGCTTTTAACTCTTAACTGTGCAGGTAAGTATAAGGAGGGATTTCTTATTGAGAGGATAAAGATAAAAAGAAAGTTCTGAGAGCACAGAGAGATGTTAATTCAACTTGAGAATCAAATTATAATGGGTCGTTTTGAGCAATGACTATGAATGGGACTTACTTTTATGAAGACTACAATTTGAATTTAAAGGACCACATTAGGTAAAGCTGGGATGGCTCAGTGGGTTAAGCACTTGCTTTGAAGCCCTAGGGACCAAGGATCATATTCCGGCCCTGGCCCATGCAGACCCATATGCTAAACGGGTGTGCCCCCAGTTCAGTTCTTGCCGGAGCCTATGCGGGAGGCTCCCGGCCCAGTTCCTGCCCTGTGCTGCCCTGCACCTGCCTGTGGAGTGAAACTATATGGAAAACTAATGCTGTCAACTATGGAGACTTCTCTGGGCCCTCCCCCTTCTCTCTGTCTCTGTCTCTGTTTCTCTCTGTCAAAAATCAATAAAATAAATCCTTAAAAATAAGTAAATAAAAAATAAAGGACCACATTGTACTGAATCAAAAGTAATCCTGAATTTGAGCAACTAATTCTCCCACTCTCCAGAGGAAGTTTCTGTTGTTTTTTTTTATCTTCATATTGTTTTTCTTAATTCGTTTTAATAATTTAAATATATGTCCACATTTTCATGTGAGTATTGGCTGCCTTTTTCTTAATTATTTGTAAAGAATTCTTTGGATGTAGTCATAGAGATTTGGGGGAAAATTAACAATTTAAAATCTAGTCCTGACTCCATGTGACATTTTTTTTTTTAATGAAAATGTCATCATTTCTATTTCATGTTGCCTTTAAACATTCTTACTATTATTTGTCTTACGTATGGCAGATGCTTTTGTAGTTTACCTATTCACTTCCATTTATGGATTTTCTTTTTTCTTTATTGTATAAAAGTTTTTTTATGTCAACAAAATATATTTAGTCTTTTTCAGTGACTTCTGGGAATGACTGAGAAGGAAATGAGAGAATAAGACATTTTACATTTTATGGTCATTTATTATGTCATTAAAAATTCAGGGGAAGCCGGGATGGCTCAGTGGGTTAAGCGCTCACTTTGCAGCACCAGGGACCGGGGGTCAAATCCCAGCCTCGGCCTGTGCGGACCCATATGCTGAAAACTGGGAGCTCCCTCAGTTCAGTTCTCTCTCTGTCTCTGTCTCTCTCTGTCAAAAATAAATAAATAAATAATATATATATATTTTAAAAAACACCAAAAAAACTTCATAACTGCATGAAGGTGTCTTTAAAAGATCCAGCTAGGTCGCTAGGGTCGGATGGTAATTAGTGGCAGAGCTGAAAGAGGACTTCACACATACCACTTCATAGAGTGCATTTGTAACAGTGAAATGCCCAGATTCTCTGTTGTCTTGTTCAAGCCTACACGGTTCCTGGGGCCTCCAGGCTAACGCTCCTGCTCTGTGTGGCGTAGAGACCTGCCAGTCATCAGAGGAAGTCAGCTTGCGCCTGAGTTTTACAAGACCAGCCCCTCCCGCTTCCCCTTCTCTTGACAAACCTGAACTCGACTCTTTTGCGGTGGATTTGAGGATTAGACCTCCCATCTTCTCAAGAGGTTGTCACCTTCCCGATCTAAACGTTTCCTTACTCCAAACTGACATTTTCTTGAATGTAGGCATCAGGCACACAGACTCTGGACTAGTGACGGTTTGGCGAGCCAGCCAGGAGGCGGTGCCTGTCGGCCAGCCCCGGCTGGGAGTCCCGAGTGGCTGCCAAGGCCAGTTGTCCTTGGAGGCTCAGGAGGGACTTTCCCGTCGGGTGCCAGCTGCCCTGAGCCCGTGTGTGGCTCCTTTGGAATGAGGAAACCTGTATGTACGGGCGTCTGTCATTGGTGGTGTTTCTGGGGTAAGTTGCTTCTGCAGGTGCGGTGCAGAATCATTCCTCTCCATCTGACCTTCCCCTCCGGACCAAGCCACCTGCATTTTGGGGTCCTCCATCTGAGCGCACGATCAGGATGGTTGGACTCTACCCTTGTGTTTGTTGTGTCCCTGCGAGCAGACAGCTCTCGGGATTTGGAAGAAGGGACATCCCAGCAGGTACAAGTGAGGACACCCCCCCCCCACCCCTCCATCTTGGCTCTTCCCTCCGGCTGATCCAGTTTGTTTTGCATTTGTTTGGGGCACCCTGTTGGTGAGGGGTGAGTGTAGGGCTTGTCCCCACTTGTGAAGAGGTTCACATACATTCATTCGGCCACTGGAGTTTGAAACTTGCCTAGTGTATCTGAGGCTTGTGTTTCATTTGCGTGTCGTTTCTAAGCTGCTTCCCCTGTTGGTCTGGAAGTAAAACGACGTCTGAGGCTGCTGCTTCTCCCTCCCCCCATCTTTGTCTTCAGACTTGTCACCGCGCCACTAGAGCTTAGGCCCCTCCCAGCATCTTTCTGTAGGAACGGCTGCTGCTTTCGGTTCAGACGATGTGAAGCAGCCCTTTCACTCTGCGCTTTCTGACGCAATACACGCACTTCTGTTGTCTGTCTGTCAGCAAGTCTAGCTTAACGGGCACCCTTGAAGGAGAGGATCCCAGGCCTCTCGGAGACAATAGAATGCATTCTTTGATTGATTATAAATTAACTTTAAAACGGCTTTAAAGGCATTCTCACAGCATGCAGCTTTGTTCATCCGAGCAAAATACCTCTTTGTACCTGGGACACAAAAGCTAGCGTTTTAAAATGAAAGCCATGAGACCTCTTTCTGTGGTTATCTGTATGTTTATGAATGTGTACATATGTATAGGACATATTTCTAGATGGTATTGCTCATGTGATATTAAGTTGGTTTAAACAAGCGCTTATATGAGAATTCTCAAAAGTATAACTAACCCAAATACTTTTCAGAATCACATGATCAAGGAGTATGATTTTGTTAAATAGACGTATCTTTAGATACATCAGCATTAAATAATACTTTCTTTCTACCCGGGCTTATTAGTCAAGTAAGTTCATGCTATCTTTGCAGCAAAATTTGTCAGCAAGAAAAATAACTTGGCATAATAAAATTTTCATAAGTAATCTAAGTTTAATTGTTAGGAGCAAGTAAATTAAACAAATAACCCAAAAGTTTCTTTTAGGTTAACTTCAGCAATAATTATATTGTATATGTATACTTAAAACAGTTTTTCTGAATCTCTGGGAACCTGGAACTTGAAAGTTTTGTTAGCTAAATTAAATGATGGGTATTCGTGAATATCTAAGTCATTGCCAAATAATCTTGAGAAGTTTTATGTATGGTTAAGCTTATTAAGATCAAAATAAATTTGATCAAGTATAACCAATTAAAATATCAAAAGCAAGCTGATGCAGAATTAGAGTTAGATTTTCTCTCTCTGCTAAAAAGGACAAAGTTTCTTGGGCTATAGGTTTGCTGCTGACACTGTGAAAAAGTTTTCTGCCTAGAAAGCAAAGATTCTGTGTTCTGTCAAAATAATTTTTTTGTGTCTTATGTTGCCTTAACCACATCCTTGATTACATAAGAAAAGTGAATCTCCTTAGTAGTAAGAACTAAGCTTTGCTAACAATTATGTCAGCTTCTGTATTTGTGTTTTAATTTTTTGTTGCTGCTTTGGTTAAGTGGGTAATTAAGTGTTGCTTCATAATGACTTATGATCCTATTCAGTCAAATGTCTAAAGCTCTTGATGTATTTTGACAGACTTTTCAAAATTTAAATTATTATATAAAGTTTTGATCTGGGAATAACAAGTGTTTCAGAAGGGCCCCTGGAACCTCTCAATAGTGAGTTTTCTCTGCTTATAAAAGAGAAATATTAACTATTAGGCTTATTTTGGTGTGTTGAAATTACATGGGAAACTCAAATAATGAAATATGTATTTATATTCATATAATTTTATTACTAAATGAATGTTCAAGAGAAGTCTGATAGCAAGTCCTTGCCTTGGCTTTGCTGGGCTCAAGAGGCCTTTGAAAGTTCAGTCTGAAGGTTTGTTAGGAAAATTCCTGCAAAGCAGATTTGAAGGTGCTGGACTTATACAGATAATCTCCCAAGAATCTACAGTGCCCTGATGTTTTCATTTGGTATCTTAAAAAGCACATTCCTTTGTCAGTTGCATTATCATCAGATTGTGTACGCACGTCATCTTAACTTGTGTCGTGTACAGGCAGTGTGTAGGTCTGTCTTTAATAACTGTTCATAAGTCTGCTTCTAGCCAGATGATGTCCTGACTGGTGCACCTATCCATGGCATCAGCACCAGAGATTGGCTATTATTAAAGTCACGGAAGAACAACCCTCCTGATGATCCGCTGTCCCTTTAATAACCCGTTCCTCTGTTAAATTGATCCAGCTCCACTTAAGACCACCCAGGATGGCTCCACCGCCCACACAAATGCATTCGGGAGGCCTCCAGGAACCGGAAGGAGACACAGTCCTGCTCCGACCAAGGACACACCCCAGGAGTTGAAATACACATGCACACCCCTAGCAGATCTCAAGTTACTGATTAGAAGACAATGATGACAGATAAGTAGTGCACGAGCACAGCTCTCTTCTGAGCATCCTTGTCTTCACTTCACTTACCTGTATCTCTACTATTCCACCTGCCTCAAACCCTCTCCTTTGCACTAGCATATTTAATGAGCTTCCTTTACATGTTTCCAACCAGATCAAAAGGGAGGCTCCCCGGCATTCTGTCTGTCTACCTGGCTTTCAGGAAAATGGTCCTTAGGCAGGACCTCATGTCCCTGGCAGGGAATGGGAGCCCATGAACAGGTGATTAGAATCACTTTAATAATAGCCAATGAGACTGCTCACGCCATAGCATCTCAAAAGGAGGCCTAGACTGGCCAAAGGGGACTAGATAATGGAATTGCTTTGGATTATGCTCTAAATAGGGTGCTGTCTTGCCCTGGTCAAGTGTTGCTTAAGAACTGTAAGTCAGGGCATCAAAATACGAGTAACACAGGACAACGGTGCCCATCCAGGCTCATGGAAATACTTGTAATTAGGTACAAATATTCCCATGTGCCTGGTCCCATTTTTTTTTTTTTAATTATATATATATAGATTTTTAAAAGATTTGTTTTATTGTTTTTGACAGAGTCAGAGAGAGACAGAGGCAGAGAGAGACAGAGAGAAGGGGGAGGGCCCAGAGCAGTCTCTATAGTTGTACGTCATCAGTTTTTCAACATGGTTTCATTCCACAAAGGTGGGTGGGGGCCATGCAGGGCAGGAACTGGGCTGGGGGTCTCCTGCATGGGAGGCAAGCCCCCTTGAGCCAGGGGCCTAACTGGGGAGCAAGAACCAAACTGGGGGCCTCCTGAATGGGAAGCACACCTCAGTTTAGCATATGGGTCTGCACGGGCCAGGGCCAGGATTCGATCCTCGATCCCCAGGGCAGCAAAGTGAGCGCTTAGCCCACTGAGCCATCCCAGTTTTTCTCCTGGTCCCATTTCTTAAGCCCCAGGGTTTATACCACTAACCAGCACCTGCGGGCTCTTTAACAATTCTCTACCTTACTCAGGTGGGCAAAGGTCATTGCTGAGGCAGTTAGAAAGATGAAATAGGCTGACAGCAGTAGCGGGCTGGCTCCTTACCGAGGTTGAGGAACTGCTCCAAAGGAAGTTCCTCCGGCCATGTCTGGTTCAAGGCCAGCGTCAGCTACTGCCCAGGGCTCATCGGGAGATTGAACTAGGGGAGGGCACACATGCCTGGGCGTCAGACTGGCAGCTTCTTCCAAGTCAGACGGGATACATCTTGCCGGAGAGTGAGGTGCGTCCTGGCCAGCTAACGTGGCCCCCGTTGATCAAGGTGAAGTCCAGGAACAAATGTTTTGTGGACGGGAATCCACACCAGCAGCACCTGGGCGGCTCAGAGTGGCCTCTTGCTACCCGTCCACGTTGCAGATGATCCTGGGACCACGAGCCTGATACTCAGCACCTGCACAAGACCCGCAGGCTGCACAACTGTCACCGGTAGAGATAAATGCCACTGCACTTGTTATCATGAGAGGAGAGGACCTCGGGGTACATTGGGGACCTTGAGAAGAGATCTCACCAAAATCTAGACATTGCAGGCAAAGTCTGATGGCAAGTCCTTGCCTTGGCTTTTCTGGCCTCAAGAGGCCTTTGAAAGTTCAATGTGAAGAGTCCTTAGGAAAACTCCAGGAAAGCAGCACTAAAGGTCCCCATGGTTAATTACTATTGCCAAGTTTATTGGAACTAGACTTGTTTTATAGATAAACTAGTCTGTATTTGGCTACATTTGGTGAAAATGGGGGTGACTTTAGAAAAAAAATTATGGTTCATTGGGAACTATTAATATACCTTTATGGATATTGGATTCTCATGCTGCCCATCCTCTTCTGAGTTTTATGTTCTACATGTAAACTGGACTGGATCCTGAATTCTCCCAGGGACTTGGAATCATTGAGAACTAAAGGGGCTCTTTTCCTGACCTTTGCGTTACAAACTGCTGCTGGATGGTGATACACATTTCAGAGAGATTGTCACAGCAGCTCCTGCGAAAGCTGTGAGAGCCACACAGTTTACCTGTCGACATCATCAGAGTGCACACAGCAAAAGGTGCTTCCAGCCTAAAAGCTTAGAGATTGATTTATGGTTTGCTCTGATCATTAACCTTTGTGTTTTTCTTGTTTCCACAAGTCTTATCCAATACTGCTGATAAGGGACTTCACCCGTAGAGTCAGCCATTGGGCCCCATTCTGCTGCCCAAGCTCTAAGACTCTCAACAGTCCTAGACACTGGGGTCTTTAAACAATGTGATTGGTCTAGATTACTCGTTAGCTAAAAACGACGTATTTGCACAGTGGCCAACTCCTCATGATTTTGATCCAGGGGACATAATAACGAAAGTTACTCTTTATCCTTTGTCTCATATTAGGGACAGGTACCCCGCGTGCTGCTGCCTCCATTGCTGTGGCCTCTGCTTGCAGACTGAATGCCCAGAATGTGCCCTTTGAGGCTCAGGGAACGTTGCGGAAGAGGTGGGCGAGTGAGATTGTAAGAGCCGGAGAAGAGGGGCACCATAGACGGACAAACCTGACTGCCTCTCAGGGGAACCTGGAGATTGAGGACCAGACCCCAAAAGCCGGGAACTGTAGCAGTGAAATGCCCCCTCTCTGACTCCTGTTCACACCGGAGCTGTTCCCGGGGCCTCCAGGCTAGCGCTCCTGCTCTGTGGCGTAGAGACCTGCCAGTCATCAGAGGAAGTCGGCTTGTGCCCGGGTTTTGCAAGAACAGCCCCTCCCGCTTCCCCTTCTCTTGACATAAAAGAACCCTGAACTCTGTACTCTTTTGAGATGGGTGTGAGGATGAGGTGTCCCGGCTTCTTGGTTGGTTGTTGCCTTCTCCCTCAGTAAACATGTCCTTACTCCAGACTCTGGCATTTTTGAGTTTTGGCCTTTCCAAGGATGGGCACACGGATGTTGGACTGGTGCTGCTGAGAGCTGTAAAGTCATTGCAGTCACATTAAAGGAGATGATAGGACCATTTCCGTTTTACGGGTGAGGGAAGAAGCTAAGTTGTTTGTCCAGAGTTATACAGGTACTAAGTGATGATCTAAGATACAAGTTCCAATCTCCCAGCTGTTATTCCAATAAAACCTTTTAGAAATAGATAGCACCTTCATCACATGCATACCGCTTTCAGCTCTCATTTTCACATTTAATCCTAATGCCTTCTTTGTTGTTAAATATTGAGAAGGCAGAAGAAAAGTTAAAGTGCTGTGGCCAATGCATGTTTTTTTATTCAAAGAATTTTTTTCTCATAGACATGATGACTTGATTCAAGGACACCAATCTTTAAACATGAATGATAAATTCTATTCTCATCTTATTTGGCAAACTATATATCTATAGGTACCACTTTTAAAACTGAGATAAGCTGTCCTTTAACTGCATCTTCTACCTTGAGCCCTTGCTAGATGTAATGATTGTATCTTTTAAAAGAATCTATTGAGAAGTTCCTAAAAATGATCACTTTTAGACTCCTGATATAGGTTAAGCTGGTATGGTATGTGCGTGTGTGTACAGATATAATTTAAAAAATCACATTTATATATAAATAAACTTGAAAGTCATTCCTATTTTTGATGATATAAATATTTAAAGATATATTTTATATGTCCTTTGTATTAATATTTTGCCCCTGTAGTTGGCTTAGTTATTATGAATTTATTACTTTTTCTTTTTTTTTTAAGAATTAAGGGTTTTTTTGTTTTTTGTTTTGACAGAGAGAGAGAGAGAGAGAGAGAAAGAGATACAGAGACAGAGAGATACAGAGACAGAGAGAGAACTGAACCGGGGGCACTCCCCAGTTCAGCATATGGGTCTACAAGGGCTGTGGCCGGGATTCGACCCTTGGTCCCCGGCGCTGCAAAGTGAGCGCTCAACCTACTGAGTCATCCCGGCTTCCCCAGAATTTATTACTTTTGAAAGTAGCAGAATTATTTTTAATTCTTATATTTATCAGAATTACACAGCATATTTTAAAGAGTCAAATGTTTCTATAAGGTTTGTTACAAAAGCAACAGTCTCGCTTTTCTCTCCAAAGTGACAGTTGTCATCTCTACACTTTGGGTCAATTCTGTTCTCGGTCCTGCTTTCCCCACTGTGAGTTTAACATTGGGCTTTTCTGGTAGCCTAAGTCAGTGGTTCTCATTACAGGTTCTAGCGTTCATTGCTCCTGCCGCTAGCCCCTTACAGCTACGAGCCTTGGTGGGCTCCTTCCTCAGACTCATTTCATGGCTTCTAGGGGTTGACTTTCTTGCTAGGTCGCCTGAGAGGCTAAAAAGTGCTTAGGAAAGGTGTTCCCATCCTTGCCAGGTGTTTTGTGGCTGGGAGTGTGTTCTAGGAGATCTGATCTAACTATAGTTTTGAATAGAGGGCCTTCACTTAATTTTTATGGTTACATATGTTATTGAATCTGATTCCTGGTATGAATGGAAATTGACCTACATTGCACCTGATCCCGGCAGTGAGTTTATTCTTTTTGTCCACGACCTTCACTGTCCTTCACTTAGCTTTTGTTTTTGTTTTTCCTTAGCTCTCACTTCAACTGCCTCTTGTTTTTAGCCTTCTGTAACTTTACATTTGGAGGCTGCAAACTAGAAGTCTGCAACTCGGTCTGCTGAGTCCACAAAATGTTTGCAGGTTTTTGGAAATTGGATTTTACATGAAATACCTGATCTCTTGCTCCTGATAGGCCAGTGGTTATATGGGGATGGGGGGTGGGGCACTGCCTGGGCTCCCCACCTGCTTGGCCGGCTCTTCAACTTGTTGAATTACCTGCTGAACAGCGTAACCATTTGCTGCATGTCACACAGTTGCATTTCACACTGGCCTTCACTTCCATCCCCAGCACACACCCCTTCCCTAGTGGTTGTGACTAGTAAGGTGGGGAGAGATTTTCTCCATTTTCCAATCAGGAAAACCAACTCAGGCAGAGCCAGAGTTCTGGCTTTCCCTGAACCCACAGGTGTCAGGACGGTCCGTGCGCTCACAAATCGGCGCCAGGAAGGAAACGTTAACGTGTGGTGAGCCCCGCGGCCGCTGAAGCCTCCGGTGCTCTGTCCCTCAGCCATCGCTGGAGCCCGGTGCTCTCGACGGGAGCCCTGCGCTGCTCAGGGCGCAGCTGTTGTGTTTCCCGACCTGTTTATTTTATGGCTTAAAGTTCTATAACGGGACTTGTGTCTTTTGTGTGTGTTTTGCCCCCCCCTTTTTAAAAGTACATTCATAACAAAGAATGATTCTTCCTAATCATTGTTTACATCTTCTGTTTTAGCTGAACAAAGGATTGCTCTAAAGAACAATGTTATTTTAAATAAGTTAGCCAAAAAGAATAATGTGCTGAGCATTTATGTCTTTTCAACTCAAGAAGAACCCTTCTGCTCCTATGTACTATTTTGTGTGCCCTTGGTTTAGGATTTAGTGATTCTCCACTCTTAAAATCCTGCGCTCTCTGATAATGACCAACATATTTAGTGAACACCTAGTATAAGCCAAGTGGGAGTGCTGGGTTAGTCATTCCGCCTTCCTGCTTTCACCCACGTTGTCCCAAACGCTAGCCACTAGCCATGTGTGGCTCATGAGCACTTGAAATATGACTCATGTATTTGAGAAACAACTTTTAAATTTCATTTGAGTCCATTTAAATTTTAAAACTGTCATTCATTTCAAACATTGGGCACTATTTAAGTGTGTTTGGAACATCTTGGGTATATGAGTTTAATTTTTAAGTTGTAAATTTTATGAAATCTGAATGCAGATTGAGTAATTCCAATACAAATGTAGCACCCAAACTGAGGGCATTATGGTACAAAATTCACACTGGATTGTGAAGACTTGCTATAAAAAGAAGAATGTAAAATATGTCATGAGTTTTATATTGATTTCATGTTAAAATAAGATATGTGATTAAATAAAACATATTACCAAGATTTTATGTGTTTCTTTTGTTTGAATGTGGATAGTAATAAAACGTAAAATTACATATATGACTTCACTTTGTATTTGTTGGGCACTACTACTATAGATGGTACTAACCATGCTCCTGGGGCCACGTATGGCTTATCATACACCTAAGAGAGAAATAAATTGCAGATACTTCATTTGCTTCCTTTTTAAAATCGCTATGTCAGTTGTTCCAACAGCCTCCTACCTGGTCTCCCTGTTTTCATTTGTCTCTACCCTCGACCATCAGAATTCTTAATGTTATCTTCTCTAAGCCAAATGGGATCCTGTAAAGCCCATACTCTTTGAGGTTCTTTATTCCAAGCTCTTCAGCATAATATAAAAGGGCCCTCACACGCTGGCATTTCTGTTTACCACGCCCTCCTGTTACAGGCCCGTCCAGCCACAGGGCCCTTTGCAGTACTTAGCTATTGCCCACGCTGTTTCTTTTGTCTGGAAGAAATGTCAGCCTTTCAGCAGCGTCATTCCTCATCCTTTCCCATCTCCTCTAACTGCGTCCCTTCTACCTCTTCACTCTGGTTAGACTTTGGACCATGCGATACAGGCTGACCACATTATTTTTATTTTATTTTATTTATTTATTTATTTTTTTGTTACTTGATGGCATATTTCTCTCCCGCATTGGATAGTAAAATACCAGAACAGGAGCCCTGTCTTACTTTTGTTTTTGTTTTTTTGAATCCTCAATACTTAACCTCTAATTGGACTCCATAAATAGCTCCGAGTGAAGTAATGCAGTGGGGAAAGGGTTCATTCATTGACCCACTGCTGACCTTTCTCTGTATAGGTGTTGGAACAGGGCTGCCTGAGTTAGAATTTCCATTCCACCACTTAGTCGGTGTATGACCTTGGCCAAGTTATTTGACGTCTTTGCACTTTTAGTAAAATAGAAATAATGGTACCTATCTTACAGGTTGTTCGTGAAGATGAAAATGAGTTAACATGCAAAATGTTTAAGTATCCGCCTGGGGCAAATCTAAGCATGCAATAAATGGTAACTATCATAATTGTCATAATGCAGTCTAAACTATTTTTCTTTTTCTCTCAGGCAACAAGTCACAGGTTTTAACAGGATTTCGCAAACCCAGTGTTACAGAAACCAATGAAATAGGAAGAAAAATCCAGTTCTGAGCAGTCCATTGAACCAAGAATCTAGTTGGCAAGGAACATCTGATAATCATTTTGTGAATCTCATTATTTAAGAACAGAACTATGTATCTTAGAGTGAGTTTGGTCAAGATTTTTAGAATTCAGGAAAGACAACTTGACTTTGATGTATAAGAACAACTAATGGGTCACATACTAGATAGTGAGTGTGTTTAAAGGAATTGGGAAGTAGGCCCCTAATTCAGTATCATAAAGAATTGTGGGAAATTCACAGATGGAGCAGCAAAAGCTGATACACAATACAGTTGACCAAGTATAATGAATTAAATATTTGTCAACTTGAATTATGCAACTCATTCTTTGTTTAAAAGCTTAAGGTATAACTTACATACCATACAAGCCACCCATTTGAAATACACTCAATGGTTTTTAGTGTTCTCACAAAGTTTGCAGTATCACAATCTAATTTTAGAACATTTTTGTCACCCCCAAAAAATTCCCGTACACATTCAGCAGTTAGTTACTCCCCCTTCCCTCCAACCTCACCCCAAGTCCTAGTTAACCATTAATCTACTTTGTTTCTATATAAATGTGACTAGCTTTGTCACATGTAAATGTGACATTTCATAAATGTGACTAGCTTCTTCCACTTAGCATAATGTTTGCAAAGGGTCATCCATGTCGTAGCATGGATCAGTAGTTCGTGCCTTTTTGTTGCTGAATAATATTCAGTTGTGTGGCTATGATGCATACTTATCCAGTCATCACTTGATGTACATTGGGGTTGTATCCACTCTTTAGCTACTATGAACAATGCTGCCGTGAACATTCATGTACGTTTTTGTGGGTGTTCACTTCTAGGAGAGGAATTTCTGGATCACGTTGCAACTATCATGTTGAGGAATTGCCAGCTTTTCCAAAATAGCAGTACATTTTATATTTTACCAGCAAAATATGGGGGTTCTGACACCTTCATATCCTGATTGTTATGTTTGTTTGGTCTTTTATTATAGCCATCCTCGTTGCTCACTGTGGTTCTCGATTGGCATTCCTTCATGACTACTAATGTTGGACATCATTTTATATGCTTCTTGGCCAGTTGCATGTTATGCAATTCATTCTTATGATGAATGCACCACTTCTGTGTGCATTCTTTGCCCCCCCCCACCCCCCCTGCATAAAGCTTTCTTGGTTCAGTTTGGTCCACGCCTAGGAGAGGCCTCCAGGGCGGCTAGAAGGCTGCTGGGTGGTCCCAGGAGAGGCTGAGGCGGAAGCCCAGCGCTTGGGGTGCCAAGTGGCCCTCGAGTCTCTGCTCCCACGGCTCCTAGTGGTGCTTGAGGGGGAGCCCAGCCTGGGGGCCGCCGCCTGCGGGGGTCAGTCAGGTAGTCGCCCATCCTGATGACTGAAGTCCGAGCACTGGGCGTCTGGAGGCAGAACCCAGGGCGTGCAGACCCAAACCGGCCAAGCAGGTGCACTGAAGCGAGAGAGCACGACAAGGGGTGTGGGACTGCAGGATTCAAGCTGGGGGAGGGGGGACATGAAGAACGGGGGGACAGCGAGAGAGCTGTAGAATCAGTGGGTGTCATTTAGGTCCTGTGGAGATGAAGGGATTATTGTGTTTGATATTCAGGAGAACGTACTGGGGAAATGGATGATGGGAGGCAAATGCGATGATTGAAATTCAGACCAGGGAGGCGTTTTCCCGTGACTGATGATGACAGAGCCTGGGCCTGGTGTGCTTCCCAGTATTAGCCACTTGCCTTGGGTGACTACTTAAATTAATTAAAGATAAGTAAACAATTCAGCTCTCCATTCACACTGGCCGAGTTTGAAAAGCCACTTGTGACAAATGGCCACCACACTGAACTGCACAGACATGGGACATTTCCGTCATCACAGCTCTATTAGCACCGGACGTGTGACCGTGGATGTGGAGATACAGTCACTGGAGGAAAAGGAAGTCCAGGAGCCATGATGAGGCCAGGGTGCTGGGTGGGTCATGTCCACGGGCACCGGAGCCACCCCGAACCACAGCAGCAGTGCTGGGCAGAGCGGGCCTCCATCAGGAGCTAAATCAGGAAGGCAGTGAGGAGGAATGGAGTCGGGGCACTGATACAGTGGCCTATGTGCAGGCCGGACAGACTCCTAGTTACTGAACATCTGCTGTTACCCTCCTCCAATGACCCTCTGAGGCCCCAAGGAGCATTACCTCATCCCTCACTCAGCCTCAACCCCCCTGTGTATCTCCAAACCTCACGTGCATGTGGAGTTCCTATACATACTTGTATATATGCATTAAATGCGGTTATTTTCTCTAATCTGTCTCATGTATGTTTATTAGACCAGCCAGAAGGACTTGGAGGGTAGAGCAAAATTTGTTCCTCCCCACACATGCAACCAGCATCTACAGATTTCAAACAAAACCGATACCTGTTAATAATCGCCAGAACGGTGAACAGAAAGGGGACAGGGGACTTTGTGTGCATTCCCTGGGCCTGTTGAAGACACGGAGTTGTTCCTTTCCCCTACGTGGGACTCCACAAGAAAGCTGATACTGTAGACACGAAGGAGCTGAAAGGAAGGCCTCACAAACGTTACCATGGCAAAGCTGGGAAGGTTCTGGAATGCTTCTGAAATGGTTAGCTCAAGGAGGATCGTTCCCAGGAGAGATAACTGTGACTTGTGCATATCCGGTACTCTTGAGGGAGCTTCCTGAAACGTGAAGAAAAGTGACCGGACAAAGATGGATGTCGAGAGAGAAAGGCACCCCAGTTCAACTGGATTACTCTCCTCCTCCACCTAAAATCTCTCTTTACCAAAGTCCAAGATAAATCTACGCTGCTGGGGTTGGCGCTGTATTCATTCTTGAAGGATTGGTACGTACACAAGAAATGTATTTTTAAACAATTCCTTAATTTTGGGCAGTCTAGTTGGTATTAAAGGGTATGTCCTGGTGGTTTTAAGTTGTAGTCGCTGAATGACTAATAAGGTTGATGACATTTGCACAAGTACCCTCTCTGTGGTTTGGGTGAAGAAGGGGGAGAGAATCTTGCAAAACACAAAACAGATTCTGCATCATAGACATGATCCCAGAAGAGACAAACAGGGCAACTGAAAACGCAGTCAGACGGTCCGGCTGCCCCTCGTCCGTGTTGGGGCAGATGGCCCAGGAGCCCGTGTTTGGTGAGCGCTAGCTGCCTGCCCCTGCATGTTACCTCCAGCGGGAGCAGGCCGCAGTGGTCTGAAAATAGCACTGCACGTGGAGGGAGTGGTTATAACGCACGCGCGTGGCAGCCAAGGGTTAATCCTGGTTTAACATAGAAAAACAAGGGAAGCTGGGATGGCTCAGTGGGTTAAGTGCTCACTTTGCAGCCCCGGGGACTGAGGATCCAGTCCCGGCCCCGGCCTGTGCAGACCCATATGCTGAACTGGGGAGTTTCCCCAGTTTGATTCTTGCCTGGGTGAGACCCTGGCCCAGTTCCTGCCCTGTGCAGCCCCTGCCCACCTGTGGAATGAAACTATGTGGTAAAACCAATGATGTGCAACTATGGAGACTGTTCTGGGTCCTTCCCCTTTTCTCTGTCTCTTTCTCTGTCAAAAACAATAAAAATAAATCTTAAAAAAAAAAACAAAAGAAAGAAAAACAAAGAGCAGGATTGTCTGAGCCAGAATGCTCTCCAACAAGGCCAGACGCACCCGGCACTGTGGCTGCCAGACCAACGGCTCAGTTTCCCAAAGACAAGATAACGGGGGGCCCGAGGCTTAGGGACGGATTTGTCTTTTCAGTTGAGTTCTTTCCTGAGCCTGTGTCCTTTATGTCCTGAAGAAACCTGCCTCCTTGGTAAGCCGGTGGCTCTGCGGTTGCTCTCTGTAAACTGGATGTCATTTTAGGGCCAAATCTTTTTAACATACCCCGAAGGCCCCTACGTGTCTTCTCTATAAAACTGTGACATGTCTTCTGCTCATAACACATTTGCAAATGTGTAAAGTTGCAAATAGCAAATTTGATCTTTTTTGGATTCCCAAGCGCTCCCAACATCCTGGGAGGAAGGGACTACTTCCTTCACTCAGTCCGTTAACACGGGTTCATTTCTGCAGGAAATGAACCTGCAGAATTTGTACATGAAGTGACCTGGGGAGGGACGCGGGCGCCCAGGCGCGCACCTGGTTATCCCGACTTAGCGGCCGGATTCCACGCTGCATGCACGAAATGTGCCCCCCACTCTCCATTATCGGAAGGGATGTTTGCGAGGCCTCTGTATCCACCCACTTCTCCAAGTTCAGGTGTAAATGAAATGGCGTTGGCGAGCGCGCCATCTGCTGGCTAAAGGGCGCTACTCCAACGTCCCCGAGCGAGGCCCCGCGGGTCCCAGACAGCGGGCTCGGCTGCTCCCTGACAGCGCCCGGCCCTCGGAGCGTCCGGAGCGCGCTGTTGATTCTCTGCCAAAACGCAACCGAGAGCTTTTTGGCTGTTAAATAATTCAGGAACAACCCCCGTCCAAACATTCATCTGTCTCTGAGTGTGCAGCAAGCCTTTTTATATATCTTGTGTAGTAAAGGGGCGAATTATAGCAACTTTTCTCCCAATATTGTAGATCTCAGTAGTGCTGTCTGTCTCTCCACAACATGAAAGGCTGAGTCGCAGCTTTTTGTCTCTATAGATTTTTCTTTTCTGAAAATTTCATGTACATGGCATCATACGCTATGCAGTCTTTGACGTCTGGTTTGTTTCAACACGTAGCGTGAGGACAGTGAGGTTCATCCAAGTCACAGAATGCATTTACTTCCTTTTCACAGCCAAATAGTATTCCATGTGTGGGCATGCCATTTCCTATTCATCCATCCACCAGCTGATAGATATTTGGGTTATTTCCAGTTGGAGGTTACTGTGAACCATGCTGTTGGAAACATTTGTGCACAAGTTTTTGCATGTATAGATGTTTTCTTTTTTCTTGGTAGATTCCTAGGAGCAAAATTGCTGGCTTATAGGGTAAGTTTATTTAAAGAAACTGCTGGGGGAGCCGGGATGGCTCAGTGGGTTAGGCGCTCACTTTGCAGTGCTGGGAACCAGGGATCGAATCCCGGCCCTGGCCCATGCTGAACTGGGAGCTCCCCCAGTTCAGTTTTCTCTCTCTCTCTCTCTCTCTCTGTCAAAAATAAATAAATAAACAAAACAAAAATATATTTAAAAAAAAAGAAACTGCTAAAATGTGTTCCAAAATGATTGTACCATTTTACATTCTCACCAGCGATGTATGAGGATTCTAATTTCTCCGTGTCCTCTCCAAAACGTAATTGTCTGTCTTTTATTACAGCCATTGTGTTTTTAATTTGCATTTCCCTAATGACTAATGGTGTTGAGAATATTTTACTGTGTTTCTGAGCCATTTGAATATCTTCTCTGGTAAAGTGTCTATTCAGACTTACCGTATATTTTGGAGTTGGGTTGCTTGCCTTATTGAACGATTCTGGATACAAATCCTTCACCAGCTGCATGATTTCCAAGTACTTTGTCTTAGTCTGTGGCTTGGAGCTTCATTTTCATAATGGTGTTTTCTGAAGGGCAAACTTTTTTTTATCTTGATGAAAGCCAGTTCATCTCTATGGTTTGTGTTTTTGGTCTCCTACCCAAGAATTCTTTGCCTAATCCAAAGTCTCAAAGATTTTGTTTGTTTTATTTGAGAAGTTTTATAGCTTTAGTTTTTATATTTCGATCTATCACCTATTTGGAGTTCATTTTCATATAAGGCGAGATAGAAGCGTCCAAATGTACATTTTTACCTGTGGATGTCCAATTGATCCAGCATCATTTATTGAAAAGTATTCTTTTTAAATATATGAAGCAAACATGAAATTTTCCTTATCCATAACTATTAGCGTAGAGTTATGACAGTGTCCCGCTCAGTTTGTCAGGCACTTGGCATGTCGGGTAGCCATGTATGTACCCAGTGTGTCCTCAGTTCCAGGACAGGGAGGGAAGGTGGAGACAGTTGGCTTCCAGGGTAAGAACACTCAAATTCCCATTGTCTCTCCACGTCATGCCTAAGGACGCAAATACTGACCACTTGCCAGCTTTCGTCCTTTGTGTACACACGAGGAGGTCCCTCAAGGACCTCCAAGACAGGATAGAAGTCTGGATTCGGTGGCCAAATGTCATCCTAATCTAAGTCCCCAGAAGAGATACCAGCCCGCCAGTCCGGTCAGGGGAATTCACCAAGGCCATCGGTGGTGCGGCACCCCAAGTTCAAGCGAGAAACCCGTCTACCGCTTGTGGCATCTACGCTGTGATCTTCAAGTTGTGCAACCCGACGGAGTCGTCAGCACAGCTGTGGGTCTCAGCTTTGGCCCCCCAAAGCCCAGCTCAGCAATTTAGAAACATTTCTTCTTCTTCACCTTCCACTAAAGACTCATTTCTTATCAGAAACTTCTTATTTCGAGGGCCCGGAATAGACAGGCAAGGAAGCCTTCTTGAAGCTAAACTTGCTAGCCTACAGTTTCCAAAGCCAGTGAGTGGTCCCCGGGTTCTGCGTGTTTTCTAAGATAATCCTCTGTCATGGAGGCTGGTAGGAGTTGGGGGGCTGGGGGGGCTCTGTGTTCTCCACACTGGTTCTTCCTGCTGAGCTCTTCTCCTTGTTGGTCCCTGAAGTGTAATTGATGTCAAACAAAGTGTAATGATCCCATCAGTAAATGTCAGGTCAGACTCCTACAAGAATTTTTGAGTTTTTTTTTCAGTGTGAGGTCAGAATTTCATCAGATATTTAAGAGATCCACCTATTTTTTTCTTTCTGGAAGTGTGCCCAGAAGAACCAAGCACAGATTAAACATTAACTGACAAGTAAAAACAATCAAAAATAGATGGTGTGACCTTGGACAAGTCACCTCATCTCTCAAGGATTGTGTTTCTATGGAAGCAGCGGTGTGGGTGGGGGTGGGGGTGGCAGCCAAGTGTTCCCCAGGGATCCTCACAGCTGTCATTCACACGCCCCTCGCTACAACTCTGGGCAGGCTGGGGGCGGGGGAGCCTGGGGAGCCTGGGGACCCGGCTTCTCTGAGTGCCAGCCACATCAGTCACCTTAGACATGATGTCCCTGTAAAGAACCTATGGGTCCCACTGGCCTGGACATGGAAATACAGAAACTGCGAAAAGATGGGGAGCTACAGAGTCCTGAGTGATGGATCCACCCGCGACACTTGCACCCATGACAAGTGACGCGGGCAGGTAAAATAATAGGGAGCAGATGGGCACTGAGGGGCATCCGTCTCCTAGGAGCGCCCCCTGAGGCGCAGATCCCTCCCCTCCGCCCCCGGAAGCCCCGGGTCCCGCGCGGCGCCCCGGTCTCCGCGGGGCTCTGGCGGGCGCCGCCGCACTGGCCGGCCGCTGCGGCACGGACGCGCACCCCCGGCGGCGCCCGCGCTCCCGGCCGCGCCTGCAGCCCGGGCCCGGCGCGCGTCCGCCCGTGGCCCCCGGGCTCCCGGCCCCGCGCGCAGCCTCCGCCGCTCGCCCGGGGCCCGGAAGCCCCCGACGGGGCCGCGATGCGCAACGGCCCCGCCCTGCACGGAGCCCTGAGGATGCCCCTGCCCCGGAGGCCGAGGACCCGCTCGTCCGTGGGTGAGCGCGGAGGGCGCCCCTGCCCCTGCGAGGCCCGGCCGGGGCGCGGGTGAGCGCGCGCGCCCCTGCGCCGCGGGGGGCGCCGAGACCCTCTCCCCGGCCTCGCCCTTTGCGAGGTGCGCCGCGGGGCTCCGGGGGGAGCCAGAGGGTCCCGCGGGTGCGTGTCGCACGGCGCAGCCCCCCAGCCCCGGTGGCGACGCCGGGCCCGCGCGGGGGCGACGCGCCGCCGGGTCCAGGGAAGCTGCCCACCCGAGCCGCAGGGCGCGTCCCCACCACGCACGTGGGCGCCGCCCGCATTTTTTATGTGTTTTTTAGGAACCGACATCTCGTCGCGCTGCATGTTAGGTGGTGATGACTTGTGCCGGGTCCCCCAGACCCTAACGATAGCGACACATGGACAGGGAGCTTCCAAAACAATGAGGTTTCTTACCACCTCGGGGCTCCCGGCGCGGGGCGGGCAGATCTTTCTTTCTGAAGGAAGCACCAGGGTTTGCAGTGTGCACTTGGGGGTCACCTGTCGTCTCCGCGGCCCCTGCTTGGGGAGCAGGGGCGCACCCAAAGCCGCGGCGTTACCACTTCTGTAGCTGAGTCGCGGGAGAGGGAACGAGCTTATCCGGCCACTGGGACCGGTTTCACCCAAATCTGAGCCATGGAAGGGCACCTTCAAGCGCGTGTGGAGAGGAATCCCCGAGTACGAGGGGCCGGGCTCACGGGGTTGAGGCTCCACTGTGGGGCGCAGGGCCGGAGCAGGCAGCCCCGTGGGAGGCGGCAGCAGTAACGCAGGTGCCAGATGGTGCCCGGGCAGCGCAGGCGGGTGCGCGCCGCCCCCGTGTGTCTGCAGGTGGAGCCCGAGCGTTTGCTCACGAGCTGCATGTGCGTGAGGCTCAAGCGACAGAGGGGCCTCCAGGGTGGGCGGGGGCTTCGGCTTGAGAGGCTGGAAGACCCGGTGCTTACTGAGCTGGGAAGATTGTAGAGAGAGCGGGGTGCCCTTTGAGGGGGCGCAGGGGCTGACTTTGGTTCTGAACAACACATGGAGGTGTTCAGTGGAGAGTTGGGCTTGGGTTTAGGGGACTGAGCTACACCCGAGACAGGCATTCGGGAGCCCCCCACAGGACAGCGCCCTGCGCCACGCGGCCCTTGCTTTGCTTTCTCGCTTGGGCCCCGCGCCTTGTGTCACCAGCGTGTACAGATGTAGCCCAAAGGAGAGGAGACCTTGGGCAGTGTCCTGGGCCCTGCAGCATGGCAAGGTCACGGAGATTAGGGCAAGGGCGGAGGGACTGAGAGGGGCTGGCCAGTGAGGTCAGAGGGCCAAGTAGGTGGGCAGGAAGCAGGGAGTGGCCGGCTGTGCCCAGCTCCAGAGGATGGGGTCCGACCCACACTGTTGGAGGCAGCGCCGTGTAGGTCGTTGGCGGCCTGGCACAGAGCTACGTTTGTGTAGTCGTGGGCATGAGAGGCTACAGTTCTGAGAGAGACGAAGAGGCCTGGTATTGGAAGCAGCAAGTCTGGAAAGCTCCCCTGGTTGTTTGGTAGAGAAGGGGGAGAGCAAGTTGAGTGGGAGCGGGAGGAGGCTGTGCCTTCCCGAGCGGTTGCTGGCGGGCGAGTCGTGCGGTCACAGGCCTGCGTGACACCCCTGACGGCGTGCATGTCAAAGGCAGGGGCTTTGAGGAGAAGGCGGGCACAGTGAGCTTGGATCAGTAAGGAGAAGCTGGCTCGTCTGGGCAGAACAGTGAAGTCAGAGGCGGGGAGGATGGCGTGGGATGGGTTCTTGCTGATGAGAGGCTGCAGGTTCTAGAGGACAGAGAGGGTCTCTAGCACGCCTGCCTTCAGCGTGAAGGGGAAGGAGCTGGGCAGTGTGGGCTCCGTGAACTTGGGCCTCACAGGCTGGTTTGGACAATGACCGAGGCGGGCAGGGGTGGGGAGGCTGGGAGCGTTGGGAGGGGTGCAGGAATGCCCCGAGCTCCGACACCCCTCCTTCTGTCCAGCTGGTAGAGAGGGGAGCCAGGCAGGGGTCCTTGCCACGGGCAGAACCAGCACCCAAAGCCGTGGGCAGCTCCCCCGCCTGTTCTGCAAACATGCCGTGGCTCTTTCGGGTCCTTTACCCTTGCGTGTGCTTTTCGTTTTCTCTTTGACGGGAGGGAGGGCTTATTGGCAGGGGTGAGTAAGGCAGGGGCAGCCCTGGAGTGCAGGGCCCGCCTGTTATCCAGGGGGCCATGATGAGGGGGAGCCTTGACCCCACCGCCCGCTGGGATGAGCCGCTGTTCCCGTGCATTCTTAGAAAAGCCTTTTCTGGAAACAGACCCAAAACATCCTTGTTAGGACCTTGGTTAAATCTGCAGTACGTTTCTAGACTAAAGTGGAGAGAACAGACATTGAAAAAAATGCCGTGTCCCCTTTGCTACAAACGGTGCCTCCTCTCAGCACTTAAGGTCTTTTATGTCTTTCGTTCAAGTGTCCTCAGCGTCTCCATGATGTTTCTGTGCGTCCAGGAAGGTTGGTTCCAGACCCGTCTGTGTCTCTAGCGAGTGGGGGTCATTCAAAACGGACATTTTCAGTTGGTTGCTGCTGAGGGGTAGGGGGAGATGAAGACTCTTACTGGGTGTTTGTACAACTCAGTGTCTGAAAACTTTTTGATAGTTGATGGACTCTCTTAATGTGTGTAGACAATCTCATGATCTGCCAATAATAATTTTGGTTCTTCATCATTTTTTTAAAAGATTTATTTTTATTGTTTTTTGACAGAGAGACAGAGAGAAGGGGGAGGGCGCAGAGCAGTCTCCATAGTTGTACGTTATCAGTTTTCGATATGGTTTCATTCCATACAGGTGGGCGGGGGCCACATGGGGGGAACTGGGCCAGGGGCCTCCCACATGGGAAGCACACCCCAGTTCAGCATATGGGTCTACGTGGGCCGGGGCCAAGATTTGATCCTCGGTCCCTGGGGCTGCAAAGTAAGTGCTTCACCCGCTGAGCCATCCCGGCTTCCCCTTCATCATCGTTACAACTCTCGTTTTTGTGTTCTTATTTGATCATGTTTGCTTGTCCATCAAGAAGAGGTTGACAGGAAGTTCCTTGCTTGCTTTGCTCGTAGGGATACCACAGGGACTGCTTCCAGAATCTCAAGTTGCAGGTACTACTCACTGTCGGAGTTTGGTAGCTGTTCTGTAGTGCACTAATTTCTATTCCTGCCCAGAACTTCAGAAGTCACGAGGGACCCATAAAATCCCTAAGGATTCCGGGAGGGTTGTGGAGTCTCTCCCTTTTGTCTCCGGAGCTCTGTGTTCATTAAACGCGAGTCACCGCACACCTGTCAGAAGGGCTCATAAGCAGTGACATCAGCAAATCCTGCCAGGGTGCAGAGAAACTGGGTCACACAGACATTGTTGCCCAGGATGTAAAATAGTGCAGCCACTCAGGAAAAACGTTCGGCAGTTTCTCACAAAGCTAAACGTGCACCTACCAATAGCCACAGCAATTGTACTCTTGGGCATTTCTTCCCAAGGAATGGAAACATTGTCACACAAATCCAGGCACATCTACATCCGTGGCAGCTCTTGTTTGGAACAGCTGCAAACCAGATGCCATCCAGGGGCTGCATGATTAAACAAACTGTGGTATGTGCTCAGTATGGAATACTACTCAGCAGTTAAAAAGGAACCAACTCCAGCAACTTGGGTGGATCGCCAGGGAACTGTGCTGAGTGAAAAAAGCACAATCCCCGAAGCTTACATGGTACGGTGTCTGGTCCTACTTCTAGAACATTCCAGAAATGAATGACAAAACCATAGACCAGGAGAACGGATTAGTGGTTGCCAGGGGTGAGGGCAGGGTAGGGGTGGGAAAGGTCAAAGGGCAACCTGAGGCATCCTTGTGATAGAAACGTTCTGTGTCTTGACTTACCCAACATCAGTATCCTGGTTGTGATGTTGTTGTATAGTTTTGAAGATGTTACCATTGGGAGAAACTGGAGAAAGGATACAAAAAAATAAAATAAAAAAATCTCTGTGTTATGTCTTACAACTACAAGTGTATGATCTCATCATGAAAAAAAAAAAAGTGAACCATAGTAATTTTTCATCAAAAGAAAATAGCTAGTCGCCATGTTTCAGATCTTATACTCCCATTCAAGACATTTGAGTGATATTATTGTAATTTCACCGATATGCTGTTCCCTTGGGGCAATTAAACTGCACACCACCTATTTCTGTAACACAATAGAGCCTCGCATTTGAGGAGTTGGTGTTGGGCTTGTTACTTCCTATCTGGTATGTTTTGGTAGCGTCCGGAACAGGCTAGGCTGACAGTGGTATCCGCCCTTAAAATTATGTTTCTCACTTTTCACAAACTAGTAATGAAAGAATCAAAGATTGCAGTCTGCTTCAAGATTATATGCTGAGCTCTGTATTATTTAGTAAGATAACCCTAGGATTATTATTTCTTGCCTACAAGATATCTTTGGCGGCTCAGCAGGTTAAGCGCTCACTTTGCAGCCCCAGGGACTGAGGATCGAATCCCGACCCCAGCCCATGCAGACCCATATGCTGAACTAGGGGTGTGCTTCCCATGCAGGAGGCCCCCAGTTCGGTCCTTGGCCCCCGGTTCGGTTCCTGGCTCGAGGGGGCGTGCCTCCCATGCAGGAGGCCCCCAGCCCAGTTCCCACCCTGCGTAGCCCCCGCCCACCTGTGTGGATGAAACAGTGTCGAAAACTGATGACAGACAACTATGGAGACTGCTCTGGGCCCGCCCCCTTCTCTCTGTCTCTCTCTGTCTCTGTCTCTCTTGGTCTCTGTCAAAAACAATAAAATAAATCTTAAAAAAAATAAAAGATATCTTTGACCCCACTTTTAACCTGAATATTCAATTGTACTTTTGTCACTTGTCTAAAGATCTGTTTTGGGCCAGTGTGTCTGAGACATTTTACCTGGGTACGGGGACACAGACTAATAAGGGGGGTCCTCCGGTCTTTGTGGGGCTTCTGATCTGCTCAGGGTGGAGCCGTGTGGCTTGCTGAGGGAGAATGGAAATGGAGTTGTTGGTTTGAACACGTACGTATTGAATGCCTACTATGTGCCAGGCACTGCCTCTGCAGCAAGGCGCAGAGCAGATATGCTGTCACGGAGCTTACGGTCTCCTGGCCACACAGTATCTCAGAGACGGTTGAATCCCCTCATTTTGCAGATGAGAAAAAGGATTCCAAAACATTCCCTGCTTGCTGGTTAATGTCCTGCAGGAGCAGCTAATTCCCAAGGCTGGTGTGCTTTCTGCTGTCTCCAGACCGGACAAGTTCAATGTCAGACCTCAGCTAAACAGAACAAGTTTATTCCTTCCACAATGTTTACTGTTCCTCAAACGGAAATAAAGAACTGGGCCTCATTTCTTCCCACTTTCTGTACTGCCTATCCTGGGGTTCTCAATAAATAAAGATTTGCCTGAGCTCTGTCATAGATTATGTTTGGCCTAATGGTCTAGATCAGAGGTCCCCAAATCCCTGTTCTGTAGCCTGTTAGGAACCTGGCTTCACAGCGAGAGGTGAGCGGTGGGCTAGTGAGCGAAACTTCATCTATCTTTACAGCTGCTCCCCATTGCTGGCATGACCTCCTGAGCTCCGCCTCCTGTCAGATCAGCAGTGGCATTAGATTCTCATAGGAGTGCGAACCCTATTGTGAACTGCACAGTATCTCCCCACCCCCCTTCCCCCTTCCCCCTAACCCCCACCGGGAGAAAAATTGTCTTCCAGGAAACCGGTTGGGGATCGCAAATCTAGATGATGTCTGGAAGCTTCTTTGAGGTAGTAACATATAGATAGGGGTTGATATAGGCTTTAGGATTAGAGAGAACTGATTTCCAATTTTTTTTTTTTTAAAGAAAACTTTTTTTAAGTTTTTTTTATTTATTAATTTTTTGACACAGAGAGAGAGATACAGAGACAGAGACAGAGAGAGAACTGAACTGGGGGCACTCCCCAGTTCAGCATATGGGTCCTCACGGGCTGGGGCTGGGATTCGATCCTCGGTCCCCGGGGCTGCAAAGTGAGCACTTAACCCACTGAGCCATCCCAGCTTCCCCTGAGTTCCAATTTTAACACTGCCGTTTGCTACTTCTATGACATTAAAAAGCTTCCTTTCCTTCTGTGACACATGGGGGTGAAAAGGAACTTTGTACCTCATGGGGTTGTTGTAATTAGTGAGTCATAATGTGTATAAAAGTGCATGCGTTAATGCGATGTATTAACATAGTTGATTATTTGATACATTTTGATACTTCACGATGCAGTCAAGCTTACATTGATAATGTGTCAGGTCTTTCTCATGTTGACGGTCATCCACCAAGGTCAACTCCTCTGCCTAGATACTCCACATAATAGCAGAATTGTCAGAAACTTCAGGGGTCACCATGGAGATTACCATAGGGGTCCTTGTTGGAGAATTTGTGTTCTTTTCTTGCCATTATCCAGCTGTGTTATGATTACCCACCAGGCACTCTGATTACAGACAGAGCATCCATCCTCTAATGTTATCACCTTCTGCTAAAAGTAGTCCTGCCTTCAAGGCCACTGTCTACCCTCCAGGTGGCCACCAAGCTCCTCAGTGATGGCTTCCGATTAATAATTGATTTTACTTTTCCAACAGATATTTTATCTGAAACCTTGATCGACAGAGGTGTCAGGTAGGCAGATAGATTAAATTAAAATTATTCTCGAAAACATTTTCAAACATTGAGGGCAGGATACGGACGGAGCACCGTTCAAGATGGGCGTCTGCCTTTCCTCCTTGGATCTTTACATTTGCTAAATACAACCTCTGGTCAATACCGTGCTGTATCCAAGAGGTTATTTACATCCACTTAGGCTGGCAGATGTGCTCAGAGCAAATGTTAACAGCCATTAAGCAAGGCTAAAAATAAAGGTGATCTCACATCCATGCCTGGGGAGTTTCTCCTCATCCTCATCAAGGGCAAACGCAGGAGCAGGACCTATGGGCCAGCCCGTGCCTAGACCGGCCGGTGGTGCCCTGGGCGTGGTCAGTCGCACACGCATCACGGTCACACCTGCATGGCTGCCTGGGTCGACCTGCCTAGACATGTTCATGAGCGTGCATGAACCACACCGTTCGTTCATCGGCAGTGGCTGTGGAGGGCACACTGGGCCAAAATACTACCACCGGTGTGTATGCGTGTGTGTGTGCGTGCGTGTGTGCATGTGTGCACGTGCATAGTATGCAGCTCTGCCCCCTCTGACAGTTCCTCTCTTACCTTGCTCACTGCCTCTCTAAGTTTCCGAATCTGTCCTGTCATCAGATTTCATCCTAAAAGGTGATATAATCTTGATTAACTTTGATCTGGAGGTTTTCCACTTGCAAGTAGGTTTCCCGCTCTTTTATGACCTCAGGCCAAATGGGAAGGAGATGTCCCATTTCACTCAGGTCCCTTTTCTGTCTCTGGAGATGCCGTGGCCGCCGCCCGGAGCACCGGGGCCCCTGGGATTATGGCGGATATCTTAAGCATGTCACTGAGACGGATCCTGTGGGAAACTAGGGTAAGCCGGCTACTCCCGGCTCTGACGTCTGCAGTCTCGTTCCAGGACACTACGTGCCGAGATGGTTGCTTTTCCCCAAGGCCTTACCTGATCCGTTCATGTCATGGAGAAGTTCATGTTCAAATACTGGCTGATGATCCAGGCTGGTGAGCATCCCAGGATCAGGCCTCTCATCAACTGTTTGTAGCCACATAAAGGTTATCCTTCCCTGAAACCCTCTTCCGGTTTTTGTTTGTTTTTAATTCTAATGCACCGAGGCACCATAACTTTGGCTTTAAAACCACAGAAGTTTTACCTTTGAGCTCCCTAAGAGTTACTGCAGCAGACAAACTAAGTGATCTCCCCTGCCCTGGATTCTCTGAGTTGCTGAGAGTTAACACAGTGGCTCTTTTCATGTTGTGTCCCTCCCCCAGGCCCCTTCGCCAAGAAGAAGAGAAATAGACTCTCTGTATCCGCTCCAGGTTCATGCTCATGTTGATCCTTCCTGATGCTTAGACTTATTTGTACGTCTGTCCAGCTCTGTGGAACTCTTCCCACTGTCTGATTTTCCGATGTTAGGGTTCAGGCCCAGTTTCTCAAGGGAATACATCAGCGTGGGGGCTGCAGGTAACGATAAACTGGGTCGGATGTGAACAGCGAAGGCTGCAAAGGAAGCGCACAGTTAGGGGCTGTTAGAATATTCCAGGTGAGGAATACCTGCGGGCCTGAAACAGGCAACCCACCGTCAGAGGTGAAAGGAGAGACTAACCCCAATAGAATCAGCAAGCCGTAGCCATGGGAACCAGGGAGCTGGGAGAGGAGGTAGAAGCAATCCCGGGTGAGGGGCAGCTGGAAAAGGTGTATTTCCTTCTCCCCCATCCAATGGTTGTGCTTGTCCTTCGAGAGCCCAAGACACTTTGCTTGGAGTCGGCAATCCTTGATACAGTTAGACATTATCAAAGCTGAAGGTGACTTTCGAGATCTATGGCATCCTGTGTGGTGGCCTCTAGTGCACGTGGCTGTTGAACTTGAGAGACATAAGCGGTGCTGTAAGTGGTCACACACTCATTACAGAAAAGGAACCTAAGACATCTCGTGACAGCTTTGTGCTTCGTATCTACGGAAATAATATTTGGGCTATGGCGAGTTAAGTGAGATCTATTCTAAAATTACTTTCTGTGTTTCTCTTTACTTTTTGGAGTGTGGCTACTAGAAAATTTACGCAATGAGGCTGTTGGACACGACTTTTATAGATCGTCTTGTCCAAACATTGCTGATGGGCTGTCCATGGAATTGCAGACATTCAGAAATAAAATCACCTGGCAGCCCAACACCCTCATGTCATGGTGAGGAGACCGAGGTCAGATTCCAGGACTTGCCCAGTATTCCTGGACAGTGATAGAGATGAGAGCTGTGTCTGTAGATTCCTCCAGGAGTCTTTTTATCGGGGTTATTCTGTCTTCCTCTAACATTGAGGGAAAAATCTCCCCTGGGCACAATCTAATGGATCCACCTGAAGTGAATCTTGAGGATGAACTGGGTCACGGGAGTTGGGAACTTCTGTTGTGTTTCTACGAACCTCGTGTCGAATCAAATCTAGGGACCTGTGTCCTTGCCTGCTGACGGATATTGTCAGTCAGTGTTTGCAGGGAGGATCCGGTATTATGCACTCGCCCTTTATGATCAGATGGGCTTTGAATCATGTGCCGTGCCGCCTTGGGGGGGTGGCCAGCAATCTCTTCGGTCCACAGACCAACCTCCTTTGCAGGCGGTAGGCACCTCAGTGGTGGTTTTTTTCTTCCCAGAGGCCAGCCGGTAACTGAGACTGAATTGTTTTCCTTTTATTTTTTTAAGCAACACATTTTTGAAATGTTTTCCTCTTGTGCATATAGCCTCCATAATACATGACTTTCGCAAATGAGTGTCCCAGAAACACAGGCAGCAAATACCAAAGGAAAAACGTCCGAGGAGGCCGTGGCTAACCCCCACCAGGCAGTTAGTGCCCCTGAGTCTGCGAGAGAGACCACACAGGTTTTATGAGCAAGGTGGGAAGCTGGACGCGTTTGCTCACATCTTGTGAGTTTCTAGGAATTTCTTGTAAGGAGTTATTTTTTATTGTTTGAGAAGATAGATAGATAGATAGATAGATAGATAGATAGATAGAGAACGGGGAAGGGCCCAGAGCAGTCTCCATCGTTGCACGTCATTAGCTGTGACATGGTTTTATTCCTCACGGGTGCATGGGGCCGTGCGGGGCAGGAACTGAACCGGGGGCCCCCGCATGGGAGACGAGAACCTTCGCTGCCGAGCCCTCCTGCCGGTTACCAGTTGTGCTGCAGTTCAACACATAGGTTTGCAAGGGTGGGGCCGGAATTCGATCCCTGGACCTCACAATTGCGAGGCAAACGCTCAACCGCTGAGCTACCCTCGCCTCCCCACGTCACCATAGTTTTGCCTTTTCCAGAATGCCGTGGAGTTGGAACCACACAGTACGGGGCCTTCTCAGACTGTCGCTGAGCAATACCTGTGTAAGGTCCCTCGATGTCTTTTCACGGCTTGGCAGCCCATTTCTTTTGAGCGCTGAATAACGCCGCTCTCCTTTGGGACACTTCTCCACTCTCTCACGCTGCCTCCCGGTGCAGAGGCAGAAGCAAGGAGAACAGAAGTGGCTCCTGGGCACTGAATTTGTGAGCGTCAGCCTTGGAGAGCAGCTCTCTGCTTTAAAGCTCTGGAACCGATTCGGGCTTTTTCACCGGGTTTGAACCGGTACATGAACTCCTCCTTTATCTGCAGGACCATTTGCTCGGTCTTCGCAGCTTCCCTGGGGGCAGTTTGCGAGTTTCAGGCTCTGAGCTCCCAGGAGCAGAATGACTGGTTCCCGCCCTTGGCACTCCCCGCCCCAGACCCCCTAGCCAACCCCCACTTTCTGTGTTGGCTGCTAACCTCCTTGTGCAGTCTCTGTGGCTGCCAGCCGCCCCCCCCCCCCCCCCCCCCCCCGCTGCCGCTCTCTCCTTTGGCAGTGTGAAAATGTCTGATGGGGATCCCAGCCCTGCCCTCTGGGCTCTGGTGGGACAAGGTGGAGAGCAATGCAGACCCCTGCCGGCAAAGCTCATTCCCTTCGGCGGATCGTGCATGTCCACGTGTTCATCTTGGTGAAAGACATTGTTTTTTTCCAGCCTCCAGTCAGTGCATGTTTACTTGGTAACTAGATAGGCAGGGGGGGCAAAGAGAAAATTCTCCAAGTCGTGTGTTGGTGTCCTATCAGTGAGCCTGGTTTGTGGAGTATCGATGGGAAGCCATTGCCTTAGCCCCTGGTCTGTCCCCAAAGAGTGCTGGCCGTGTAACCAGGGAACCCTCACCTCTCCCAATGCAGCTTTCACGGTTCCCGGATAGACAGTTCGAGGGAACTCATTTCATGCCGAACCATTTTAGTTTCTGCTTATAGATGCAGGAGGATCCCGGGTCCCTGGGCGTGTTGCAAAAGGCGCAGCTTAAATAACAGAAATAATGGGCTTCCTGCCAACATGCCAAAAATTGCAATCACACTGAGAAAGAAAGCATTGTGACGCTTGGCGTCCCCTTCAGTGATCGTTTGTAAATTCATATATCGTCTCACGAAATAGTTGGAAAACCTTCTCTGTTCCCCACCCGATGGGTGTATGTCCGTTTCTATTTTCGGTCTCCCTCTAAAGCGCGCTGTTTCTGCAAACAACGATTTCTGTAAATAGCGCACCAGCGACAGCCGCAGCCGCGTTCATCCTTCCCGGCAGGACACGCTCTGTCTGCTGAAGTGTCCACACGAAGCCGGCCAGCTCGCTGATCACGTCCGCTGTGTCTGTTTACAAACGGCTCTGCCTGGCCTCCTTTTCTCCGGGGGCAGGAAGGAGACGGTACGGACGTCTGAGCAGGATAAAGCAATAGCTCCGATGGGGGCAAGAAACGCATAAAACAAAAATACAAGATCTCAGACAACCAGGACTCCAGATCTGAGGTTAAAGATTCCAAATCCTGGAGCAAATAGCAAAGCTGGGTTAAGAAAGAGATGGTCAAAGAGATAACCTGGACGAGTCCATGGAAGAAGTGATTGAAGAGAATGATGATGCTTCTGGTCCGGTTCTGGTAAGGATGAACCGGGACCTTCCAGAAAGAGACAAGTCACTGTGCCCTAAGTGTGGGTCGCATGGGGTGCCACCCCCAAACCCGAGGGGATAGCCGGGGAGAAAGGTGCAACATAAGAAAGAATGAATGAGCAGAGAACCGGGAAGAAGTTTGGCCATGGGAGGCAGGCTTTTCGCGTTGCACCAACACCTAGTTATTTTCACAGCACATAGCATGGTCCGGGTGTCCTCCGACTATAGCTGGCCGGATGTTCCCCTCCAATTTCCTTTTGTATTTTAGATTTATCTTATTGTTTGAGAGAAGAAGACAGAGAGAGAGAGAAGGGTGAGGGCCCAGAGCAGTCTCCACAGCTGTACATGAGTTGTGACGTGGTTTCACTCCACACAGGTGGATGTGGGGCCGTGTAGGGTGGGAACCAAACGGGGGGCCTCCCCCATGGGAGGCAGGAACCTTCACCGCCTTCCCAGCAGTTACCCGTTGTGCTGCCATTCAGCAGAAGGCTTTGCACTGGCCGGGGCCAGGCTTCCATCCCCGGACCTCACAGTTGCAAGGCAGGCCCTCAACCTGCTGAGCTATCCTGACCTCCCATTTCCAGTTTCTGATGATTGAATCTGTGCTTGTCTTCAAGACCTTGGCCCACTGCTATTTTCTCCCTGAAGCTTTCTTGCTTTGTCTTCTGAGCAGGGACTTCACTTGTCCTCAAAGCCCCCTGCACCGGTCCCCGGAATCATCTCATGTGTGCCTCTGTCCCATGGATGGAGGGCTTCCGTCTATCTGTGAATAACTGAAGCTTCCTGCATGTTCATAACCCTTCTCGTAATATGAGTTCCATGCTGCGAAAGCCCGGACCACGAGGGATGCTGAATCTCATCGCCTGGCTCGTGGTTTATTACCTGACGGACGTTTTGTTCTGGGAGCATTGCCCTCGGTCACGTGGTCTATAGCCCTTCCCTTTGTGTTCTCACCACTGCCCAGATGTTGTTTTGTCTTTTCAGTTGTTCTTTTGTCAGCTCCTGGTCCTGCTAAGCAAGTTCGGTGTAAATAATTAACCAGGGGAACATCTGTATTTGAAATTTGCCAGGGAAGAGGCAACGGATCAAGCAGGTGGGTGGTTTCCGGGGAAACCGATGCTCGAAGTGAGAAATTCCCATTAGGAGTCACACTTTCAGTGACACGGTGGGAGTGAGTTCACATTTCTGTTTCTTCGACCCCCACCTCAGGAGGCCACTATGGGTCCGTCAAGTCTCACCTTTAGAACGTTTTCTGTGCCTTGTCACATATACCCAGCAGCCTTTGCTGCTCTGTTTTAAGCGTTACTTGGATCAGGTTACACATATTTGCATCTTTCTTTTTCCTTTTCGTTTGTCTTCGATATCTTTGGTAATTGATATGCGTGTATTCTATTCTTAATAGTGTATTATATTCCCTAGTGTGTATGGATGCAGAGGACTGAATTATTCCCCCACTGACAAACCTTTAGGAGGTAAGACACAGTGGCTTTCACAACGCACGCCGAGGGGCCCAAGGCGTGTGAGTTCTGTAGACGTGTGAAACTGTGTGGGTGTGATGGCGTTGCCTTCTGCACATGGTTGTACACGTCCATGTTGCTCTTCCCAATGACCATGCCAGGCTGTGTTTCTGACTATCGAGGTGCCCATACCCCCTTAGCCTTTGGGGACTCTGAGCAGCCACAGTTCTAGAGGTGCCAATCTGATAGTTTGTCGAATGCATTCTCATTGTCATCCCATGTGCACTGTGAAGACTGTGCCGTTGAGCAGAGTGTTATGTGTCTGCCGGCCAGTTCATGAGTGGGAGAGCTTTCCTTTCAACAAGGTCACGTAAGGCAAGCTTGTTCAGCCTGCGGCCTGCAAGCCACATGCGGCCCAGGACGGCCTTGCACGGGACCCAACACACATTCGTAAACACTCTTAAAACAGTATGAGATGTGTTTGCGACCTTTTTTCTTTCAGCTCGTCAGCTGTCGTTAGCGTGACTGTATTTCATGTGTGGTCCTAGGCAGTTCTTCTTCTTCTAGTGTGGCCCCGGGAAGCCAGAAGGTAGGACACCCCAGCTGGAAGGTCTGCTGCGAATCAAGGTCAAGTAGCTGCGTGGAGAGATGAAGGCCAAATGTCTGCCCTGAAGGGGCGCACAAGCCAGTGAACCACGCGTCCTGCTCTGTGGAGAGCGTGGGCAAAGCTTCCGAGAGGGAGTGTGAGGATGGGGCTGTCACGAGTGAGGTCCGAGCCGGGTCTGAGAGCTTCTCCAGGAGGAAGCTGGGAAGGCAGGTGGGGGCCCCCAGAGTCCGCACGCCGTAGCTGGCCACACAGCAACGTGGACAGGTGACTTGTCCTACGGGCTCAGGGGACGCTCCGTGAACCCCCACATGTGACTGGGAAGTAAGCAAGGCCAGGAGGCTTCCTGTGCACGTAGAGACTCTACTGTCGGAGAGCCCCCAGGATCATTCTTTCTGTCCTCTTTCTCCTCCTCCAGTTTCGTAGGGGAAAGAAAGGGTTTTGTTGCTGCTGCTGTTTTCGCTGAACAGAGCTCTCCCTGCACCCCGTAGAACTCCGTGCCCTTCATCATAAATGCCTTGGGCTCAGGAGCCGTGTTTTATGCCAGGCGAACGAGCACAGGACAGTTTCAGGGCATCGTATAATTCTCCCGGATTAGCACGGGATCAGCCCTGAGCTCTCTTGATACCTAGACACCCACGAATGGTGACCTCTGCTTTTGTCTTCATGAGCCCCGTGCACGGGCCCTCAGCCATGCCTGTGACCCGCGGCTGGAGGAGATGCTGCGCCGTAGGTAACAGACACCCTCTTGTGTTACACGGGCGGGCACAGCCCGGGGGAGGGAGGGGGTCGGAAGAGCAGCCATTGTTCGAGCAGATGGTGAGCCTGCAGCTCGTGATTCTTCAACCCCACACCTTCTAGAGACGGATTACAGGCCCCACAGTTTACAACAAAACAGCCTACATGACTGTTTTCGGAATCCCTTCTCTCTTTGGCAACGCTAGCCAGATAGAACTGAAGTATGTTGAGAGCCTCGAAATAGCTCTTTGCAATAAAAATATTTAGATGAAACCTTAAAATGAATTAGATGGTCATTAGACAGCGGGAAACAGGGTTATATGAGGAAATGGTCTCATCAGAGACTGTGGTCTTGGAATGGGCTGTGTACCTCAGGGGGCACCAAAATGAAGGCTGTGAGCTGAAATCGATAAGCTCCTGATTGGGGGTCCTGCCAGTTACATTATTTTAAATGTACTTTTTCTCACCCCAAATTTATTTTCAGACAATTTTTTTTTTTTTTTTAGTTCGAGTAGCATGCTGAGTTATTCTTAGGTATTTAATTTATTCCTGCAACTTAGCACAGTGGTGTAACGGCTTCGAAAATTTAAGAACCCAAAGAGCATGAATGGAATTCTGCACTCACGCCGACGTCTGTGCGACGTCCTTTCATGGGTACAAGTTACAACTGCTGAACACCGTAGTTGGGAAGAGGCTGTGAAGCATCGTAAAGCAGAGTTCTTTTCTTTCGGATGCACAACAGTGTGAGTGCGCTAACACTATACACTTCAAAATGGTTAAGATCAGTATCGTGTTATACTGGTTTCACCACAGTTTAAAAAATACGTGGGATTTATAGTATGTGCCAATACGTCATGACCTGATTTAAACAGTAGTTCATGGGGTCCCTGCTGAGGTTCCAACCAGCCCCATTTCCTAAGCTCATCTCCTCTTTAAGTTTTTTGCTCTTACCTTTCTCCTTATAAAATACTGTCTTACTTGTTTGTTCTTTTTCTTCACTGCTTCTTTCTTCCCCTAGAGCATAAGAGCAGACTTCTGTCTGTTCTGTTCATTGCTGTAGTTCTAGCATCGAGAAAGGTGCCCAGCACATAGTAGGTGACTGCCTGGCAGTTACCTGTTAAATGATAGAATATGGTGAGTGAAATAAAGTCACGTGAATGACAGATGCCTTGGGAATAGTTTATTTTTTTTAACAGCTTTTACTTTTGAAGACTGACCATAAGAGAAAGCACACAAATCTGGAGTACATAGCTCGATGAATTTTCATATATCTGTGTGCCTGTGGTCAGCAGCCTCATGAAAACATGGACTGTGAGTGCTGTCCTCAGACACCCCTCACTTCTACCCCCAGACGCCCCTTCCCTGCCAGATGCATTCATGGTTCCAATTTCTGTCACTCCCAGGTGCATGCACCTTCGAACTTCATCCCAGTGGAATTCCACAGGATGCACATCTTACAATCTGGCTTCTTTTAGCCAAAGTGCTGCCTGTGAGATTCAGCTGCGTGACGGTGCCCTTATGTGATAGATCACCTTTGTTTATCCACTCCCTCAATGAGGGGCCTGTGGGTTGCTTCCATTTTTTTTTTCTTGCTATTATGAGTAAAATTCTCATATGGATTTTATTTGTGGCCATCGCTCTTATCTTGGATAAAATATTTAGGTGTAGAATGAACTTGATCGTAGGTTCGATATTTCCTCACTCTTAGAAACTGCCATGTAGTTTTCTAAAGTGGTTGACGTAGTGCTTCTCAGCCTTCTGGCTAAAGTGTGACGGGGACGTAATTGCGATATTCACCGGCGATTGCTGCACATTCTAGTGAACCCGTGGGATGCCCCTTTCAGTTTTGAAGCCACACTTGTGGGCATGTCGTGGTATCTCCTTGTGGTGCTCACGAGTGCTAACGTCAAACATCTTTTCGTGCGCATATCGGCGATTCGGGTAGCCTCTTGTGAAATGCCCTTGTAAGTCTTCTGCTCATTTTGTTTTTGTGTTTTCTTACTGTTTTGTGTTCATTCTTTGCTTTGGATGGATGCAAGTCGTTTGTAAGATACATGTGTTCCAAGTATCTTTTTCCAGTCTGTGACTGGCCTATTCCTTTTCCTCATATCTTTTAATGAATGGAAGTTCTTAATGTTCATGAAGTCAATTGATCAAGTTAAACAGATACTGTTTTTTGAATTCTGTTCAAGAAGACTTGGCCTGTTTGGGGATGATTGTAAAGTCATTAATGCAGATAGCACAATAAAATAAACTCAAATTAGACACTCTCATTTGAAAGGAAAAAATTTTAAACAACTGCAACATTCAAACACCTTTTCTTTACAAATAAGACAGAGATACAAGAGTTTCCTTCTGACAGCCTTCCAGATATATATATATATATATATATATATATATATATATATATATATATATATATATATATATATGTAATTATTTTTTTTTAATTAAACTTTGCTTTGCTCAGTGTTTAGAGAGAATATGGTCTATGGGCCACACTAAAGGGATGATGATTTGAAAGCGAATAACTTGGACTTAGAACCCTTTCCTTTCTCTCCTTAACAGGTTGCTGGGCATAACTCCTCCTGTTTGCCCCTCACGTTTCTTTGTGAGCTTTCACTCACACACTTCGATTCTGTTGTTTTCCTAATGTGATAACCCAACAGACGAAGGAAGTGACAGTGGTGGCCTTGCGTGTCAGGGTACATCACAGTATTTGAACTGAGTACCTGTTGTCCACCTCCAGTGGCTGATAAATTTGAGCTTACCGCACGCTGGCGTTGCATTCTATTAAAATTGTCCTCACACTTTCTCCGATGATGGGGCTCGTCCTTAAAATGGGGCCTGGTAGGTAAGACCCCACCATTGTGCCAATGCCCTTTGAATGCATATGTCCCTTACCTGTCACTTACATTCCTCCAAGAAAAATGAGAGCAGAGTTTGTTTTTAAATAGTTGTATGTACCTACCGCCCAGACGGCTGCCCTCTCTCTCCCCCAGCCCCAAAGGAGAGCATTACCTTATTTTTATTCAGCTCAAAATATTTCCTGACTTCCCTTTTGATTTCTTCTGTCACCCTACGGTTCAGAAGTGTGTCGATTTTCAAATATTTGGATATTTTCCAAAGATCTTTCCATGACTGATTTCTAATTATGGTCTGAGAGCATATTTTCTATATTTTTGGTCCTTTCGACAATGTGTCGAGACTTCTTGTGTAACGTAGAATGTAGTGTATCTTGTTGAATGCCCCTTGTGTGCGCTTCACTTGCTGAGTGGGTGTTTTATAACCGTTAGTTGTGTCAAGTTGCTTTATGGTGGTGTTCACGTCTACTATATCACTATTGATTTTCTTTCCCCTTGTATCAGCTCCTGAGAAAGAAGTATTAAAGTTTCCCAGTATAATTATGGCTTTGTCTATTCCTACCTGTAGATCTATTAATTTTGCTTTATCTGTTATTAGATGTGCAGATGCTTAGCTTTGAATGCTCATGGCAAGTTGACCCTTTATCATTATGAAATGTGCCTTTTTTCCTGGTGATATTCTTATTTTTAAATCTACTTTGTCTGATGTTGTTAGACTCCAGTGTTCTTTTACTGGTCTGCCTGGTATTTTCTCTATTTAACCCGTGTTTTATATTTAAGTTGGATTTCTTATAGACAACATATAGTTGGAACGTACATTTTTTTTGTTCAATAAGACAATCTCTGCCTTTTTAAAAAATAATTTTTAATTTTTTCAAGTACAATTGACATACAATAATATATTAGTTTCGAGTATAGAACACAGACATTGTATAACTTATGAAGTGATCACCCTGATAAATCTAGTACCCATCTGACACCATATATAGTTATTACCATATTATTGGCTTTATTCCTTATGCTGTACTTTACATCCCATGACTATTTTCTAACGACCAATTTGTACTTTTTCATCCCTTTTTTTTCATTCACCTCCCTTAAATCCCTTTCCCAGCTGGCAACTATCAAAATGTTCTCTGCATCTATGAGTTTGTTTCTGTTTTGTTTATTTATTTATTTATTTTGTTCTGTAGATTCCTCAAATAAATGAAATCATACAGCATCTGTCTTTCTCTGACATACTCCACTCAGCACATTACCCTCTAGGACCGTCCATGTTGTCGCAGACGGCAAGATTTCATTCCTCTTATTGGCTGAGTAATATTCCGTTGCACATATGTAGCACCTCCACTTCATCCATTCGTCCATCCACAGGCGCCCAGGCTGCCTCCACATCTTGACCATCGTAAACAAGGCTACAATGAACATATGGATGCACATGTCCCCTCAAAGTAGTGTTTGGGGTTTCTTCAGATAAATACCCAGAAGTGGGGTTACTGGGTCCTTCTTTGCCTCTTGTTATAGTCTTTGTTTTAAAATCTACTTCATCTGGCATAAGTAGTGCTACCCCAGCTTTTTTGGTGTGGTGGTTGCTCTTACTGTTTCTTGATTATTACTCTTTCCCCAGCCTTGATGAGTTTTCTCATTTATACGTATGGATTGGAATTTAGCTTAAGACTCACGGTGGCCCCTCTGCAGATTTCTCTTTTGTATGGCTCCGTCCCTCAGTTCTCAGCATTTTGGCCTCCTCACACGGAGATCTCTGTCCTCAGTTGTGTGAGACAGCCACGTTTTTGTTTGTTTTTCCCTCATGCGCTTTGGATGAGAAATTATGTTCAGGTAGAAAGACGATATGATCCTAGGGCTCACCTTGTCTGTCTGTCTGTCTTTTCTCAAGGATTACTTTCTTATACTGCCTGTTGTCTGATATCAAAAAATAGTTGCTTCTGATATTTTGTCCAGTTTTCTGATTGTTGTAGTGGACGGATGCTAGTTTGGACCTCCTTAGACCTCTCCTGGTCAGAAACAGGAATCTCCATTGGTGTGTTTTAAACTCCGTTTGTGAGGGAAGATCACCTCATTACTTTATATTTCCTTGGTGCTGGTTGTGTGCTTTTTTGTCTTCTGAATGAGCTTAGACTCCCTAGGCTCACCGGGGTGTAGTTTGAGGGAGCCAGTTGGTTGGATATCATGTAACTTGGGTTGTTATTACAGTAGTGGAAAGTCACCCCGTACCTCAAAACACAGGTATCATGCAGGTTCAGTTTTCAAAATCCGAATAGGCAGTTTACAGGGGGAGTTGGTATCTTCTTCTGTAAGCAAATATATCTTCATGATATATTTGCACATGTCCATGTGCATCATAAGGAAGTCCATGGGTTTTAGCTGGAGAGAACTCAGAGAGTGGAAGTTCATAGTCTAGCTCAAATGTTAGTCACACGAGAGACCACTTTGCCACGGTGGATGGAAAAGTAGGTGACCGCCACACAACGACCTCTGTATTTTCCCACCGTCATGGACTACAAGAACAGTAAGAGGATGTGACATTTTGTTCTTTAGATGTTGTAGAGTATCTATCCTCTTGATTCTTTTCTTTATTAAACTGACTCAATTCTGTTTAGGTGCTTTTCTCTCCTTATAAACTTATGACTGGTTTTTATGTCCACTTGACTATGATATTTTCGTGTAAACCTAGTATCAATACAGTATGTTTGAAACAGGTGCTATTAGACACCGATACCCTATGTAAGTTTGTATGAAATATGTAGTAATAAGTCACCGGCTATAACAGCATTTAGGGAGGCAGATGCCTTTTTGCTACACTGCTGTGTATTATTTTAGACACTTTATAGTTCCAGGAAAAACCCAACCATTTAAAAGAGCAAATACCTGCTTCAGCTGATCAACAGATACTAAATTAGTATTGAAGGTTGATGCTTAAAAGTGCAGTTTTGATAAATGTTAGTTTACCAACACATAATGGGAAACTTTTGAATTAAAAATAACTTTGGGCCAAGCATCGAGCCCTCTAGGAAGGTGTTAAGCAAACTTTCAAAGACGACTATGTGCTCACGCAGGGCTTTCTGTAGCTGAGGTTGGGGGTGCTGTGTGCTCTACCATATGACCTCAGGGATGGCTGTGGATCCTGCCCTTCCTTGCTGCCAGCTGTCACTTCTGACTGCGACTGTTGTCACTAACTGTAGCAATATTTTTTGTTTTTTTCTCTCTACTTGTGTCTACTCTGAGGCTGGTGTATCTAGTTTGTTAATCTTATTAGAAACAAGGATAAGATAAATATGTGCTTATCTCTCAGGCAGGATGAATGTTCTTTTACAAGAAAACTTTTGGTTTTAGTGAAAAACTTTCCTACATCAACTTGGATTTCTCTGCAGGCATTTTGATCCCTACATCATGGTGGGATGGGAGTTCACCAGAGGGCTGAGCTGAAGCTGGGTTAAGTGTTATCACTTAGTGTTAGGATGTTGTGGTTTGGGGTACAGTTAAATGTTCCTTAAGCTGGCATGGAAATTACTTTTTCTTCTTTAGCTATGAGCTGTAGGTTTAATGAGGGCTGGGAGGGGTGTGGAGAGGAAAGAAGCAGATGCAGGAAAAGATAATTATTAACCACGAAGTTATAACTGCTGTCCAATAGACATATAATGTGACTATATTTGTTCTTTAATAGTACATTTCCTTTAACTCAGTCTATCCCAAATGTCTTTTAAAAATGTGATAAATATTGGGAAAGCCGGGACAGCTCAGTGGGTTGAGCGCTCGCTTTGAGGCTCTGAGGACCGAGGATCGAATCCCGGCTCTGGCCCAGGCAGGAACCACATGCTGAACTGGGGACTTCCCACAGTTCGGTTCTCTAGCTGTCTCTGTCTCTGTCTCTGTCTCTATCTGTCAAAAGTAAAATAAAAAAAATAAATAAATATGCACTGAAGATAAAATAATTACTCTCTATAAAATATAAAAAGATATAAAAAATATGTGATAAATATAAAAAATTAAGACAGTTTACATTTTTTTATTTCAAATCTTCAGAATGTGGTGTATATTTTACACATCCCGTGTATGAGTATATCCATTCTGAGTAGCCATGTTCATTATAAATACTCAGTGGTCACATGTGACTAGTGATATCACACTGGACAGCCATGTTAGTCTCTGGTTGTTATCTACTGAATATCGTTCTTCCTGTTACAAATTTATACATGCACACAAATTGCAGTGCAAGTTCAGTGTTGGTAGTTCAGAAATGCCCGTTCTAATGTACGTTGGAGAGGTGGAATGAAATAGGATTCCTTTGGTTATTTATTGCTGTAAACTTACTAGGACTGTAGTCTATCGACAGGATTCTGGCCATACAGTGCCCCTCAAAGATGAACATTTGAGGGCAGCCTTGAAACATAGTAAGCATGTTTCCACATTATCTGTGACTCCACGGTAGGAAAAGAAGAGTTCTCTGGTTTAGTGAATGCAATTTGCAGGTGAGTATGTGTGTATGTGCGCGTGTATGTATGTGCACGCGCAAGGTACATACGGGTTTAATTTAGAATTATAAGTTACAGAAATAATATGGTTAGAAAGGATGGTGGACATGAGGATGGTGGCCCTTGTGATTAGAAACATAAACTTGAGGCTCATAATGGACCAGTTAGGAGAATTCTAGAAGTAGAATATAAAGTAAGTAAATATAGAGAAATTCTTAGGGAAAAGGACTCCTGACAAAAAGAGGGTTATGTGAGCTTTGAGGCACTATCATAGCTGATATTTAGGTCTTTAACAAGTCCCCTTATGATATTGTAACTTTTTCAGTTGACAACTACAACCATACGTGTCAATAGCACCTTTACTAACAAGTTTTAAAAACTGTAGTATCTTTGTAGCTACACCCAATACCTCTGAGGAGAGCCTGTTAGTTTTCCGGGTCAGGAAGATGAAGAGATTTGTTCTTATGTTTCATAAAGTTGGGGGTGGGATTATGATTTTTGTATTCGACTTGAGTTCACTGTGGCATCTGCGGTAGCAGCTGTCATGACATCCCTATAGTAACAACAATGTCAACGTCAGGTGTGTGAGCTTCCCATGGAGTTCAGTAGCTTGGTATTTATTGTAAGGCTGAATTTTTAATCTAGAGGAGCAGCAGCCATTTGACAGGTGTGTACACACTTGAATCAGGCAACTGCGTTACTAGGAGTCGGCTTTGTTGACAATGAGCCCTGGTACATTTCATGTGGATATCTCTTATATTTCCTTCACGGAGTTCTGTTCTGGGGGGATTGGTTTCAGTAATTTTTATCTTCCTATAAAATAGGTTAAGTGGTTTAGATCATTGACTTTTGACTTCTAAACTTCTGTTTAATGTAATTTATTTTTTAAACTCTAATTTAAAGTTATTCTTAGCAGGTGATAATACAATTCAATAAGAAAGGTTTTCTTTATGAAATTACTTAGGCCAGCTAAGAGGCCAGCATGTATTGTTCTAGAACAATATTTTTCAGATATTGTAGTTTTAAAATTTCTTCTCATAGTCCTTTGTTAGGTAGTTAGATCATTTGAAGCATGTGCAACTTTATTTCAATGGGGCTGCTTTTTCAAGCCCTTTCTTAGTTTCTTTTTTTACCTTCTCAGTCAGCATTTTGCTTCGTGTTGCCAGAAGTTTCTATTGTCCTATTTTCTTGGATTTTAACCACATTCCAGACCCAGGTATTTGTTTTAGGTTCTGCCTGGCTTTGATGGGTAATAAATGGTCTTCTGTGTATTCTGCAAATGTAGGTGTGTGCTGCAGTTACTCTTCTTGTGTGACTCAGAAGCTCTTTTGTGTGGGTCACGCTGTTTACATTAGAAAAATCCTTTTATTTACTCACGCCAGTCATGTTATATAGGTTCCTATGTGACTTTTTACTATTATTATGAAACACCTTTATAAAACAATGACCTCTACATTTAAAGCATGATCAGTGGAACCAGACAGACTCAGATATGAACCCTAGATATGTCACTGGAGCTAGGTGACCTTGGGCAAGTCATTGAACCTCACAGAGCTTCAATTTTCTCATCTGTAAAAGGGTGCTAACACCTCTCTCACAAGGTGGCTGTGAATTAAATGTGATTTTGTGTGGAAGGCCTCTGGCAGGTGGTGGGCCATAGGAAATGGAAGTGTAATGATTAGCATACAGTCATTAACTAATGTCCTTATCCTGCAGTTTTATGATAGCCCCTTATTTTGTTATGGAACTTTGTAGTTTATTTACTGTGCTCAAACCCAAGTTCTCAATTTAGTGTTATGAAATTCTTATTAGGCTAAGTAGGTACTACCTTCATCTCTTAGATAAAGAAGCTAAATCTCATAGGTTAAGCTTTAAGTTATAGGTAAAACATCGTGAGTTTCAGCAAATGAGGCTCAAATATGGCTCTCCTGAAAAAGGACAACTGTGCATGCTATTTCTAGTGAGAAGAGAGACTATGTAGAATAGGTTTGAAATATGTCAGATGCTTAGTAAACCTTAGCAATAAAGTTGGGTGGATTATGTGCTACGATCTCATTCATCAAATTGCCCAAAAGGCAATTACTAAATATGTACTAGGCACTGGAGGGAGAGCAGAGAACAGGAGAAATTTAGTTCACGCAGCTTACATTCTAGAGGGGTAGACAGACACCTCATGAACACATGATGTGCACTGCTCTAAAGAAAATACAGGGGAAGCCGGGATGGCTCAGTGGGTTAAGCGCTCCCTTTGCAGCCCCAGGGACCGAGGATCGAATCCCGACCCTGGCCCGTGGAGACCCATATGCTGAACTGGGGTGTGCTTCCCATGTGGGAGGACCCCAGTTCGGTTCTCAACCATGGGTTTGGTCCCTGGTTCAAGGAGTCGTGCCTCCCATGCGGGAGCCCCCCCAGCCCAGTTCATGCCCTGCGTGGCCCCGGCCCACCTGTGTGGAACCAAACCATGTCGAAAACTGATGACGTACAACTGCTCTGGGCCCTCTGCTTCTCTCGGTCTCTGTCTTTCTCTGTCTCTGTCAAAAACAATAAAATAAATCTTTAAAAAAGAAAAGAAAAGAAAATGTAGCAGGATAGAGAAGGACCAAAGGGAGAGACTAGTGTAGGTAGTCTGGTTCAAGGAGGGTTCTTTGAGCAGAGACCCAAACCACAAGGACCCAGAACTGTAAAGTGGCAGAGGAAGTGAGTTCCAGCTGAGCTTACCCTGAGCATAAGGGTTAGTTACTAAGCATGGGAGCTAAGGACCCGAGCCGGGAGTGAACTAGACATTGATGCGGGATAGAAGGAAAAGCCAGTGCATCTGGAATAGAGCCTTGTAGCCCACGGTGGGGAGTTTGTTCTCTACTCGAAGTGTAATGGGAAGTCCAACAGTTTCGAAGAGGTGATTGATCAGATCTGGTTTTACATTTAAAAATATGACTCTGGGTCCCTATGGAAAACAGGCTCTTGAAGGGTAAGAGTAGGAGGAGGATGAGTCAGGAAGGTACTGCAGTATCCCGGTGAGAAATGATGGGATGACCTGGGCCGTAGCAGTTGAGGGGGAGAGGGGTGGTCAGATTCAGGATCTGTTTGGCGGTGGGAGGTGTAGAACTGATGGGCTTTCCTGACAGACAGGATGCGGGATTGAAAGATAAAATATTTGGGGAGGAATTGTGAGGGATGATGCTGAACTATTCCTAATTCAGGCCAATCTTTTTTTATTCTTTTAAATTTTTTACCCCACACATTATAAAAACAATCCATTTATTCGACCTGAGCATCTGTGAAATGCCAGAGACTGTAGGGAAATGAGATAGTCCTTGACTTCAAGGACCCACAAGGAGGACTTTTTTTGGAAGAATTTCAGCCAGTCTGCATAATTAAGAGGAGGAGAGCATTAGAGCCAACAAGGAGAAGGTTCTGGCAGAGACAGTGTTCAGGGAGGAGATGGACGCGAATGGGAAGCCCACTCTTCAGAAATTGCTCCCTGTTGTCTGTAGAGCAAAGAGTAAAGTTACTGCTTCTTCCTCATCCTCATCATCGGCATCACTTATCTGAATCGCGTGTCTTCAAACACGATATGATTTTTTTTTGTTTACATTCATAAACTTGTATTTGAATTCTCTTTCCGTCCTTATTGGCAGCGATAAAGCTTAAAGATGCATGTCCTATGAAATATGCACAAACAAGGCATTTACATGAATAATTTATACTTTGAGAAAAAGGAAGTTGATAGTTTCCACATTGTTGGTGTTCACAGTATTTCCAGTCAATCAAGCTTTCTCCCCCTTAGATTTCAGAAGATATCTCCTCAGCAGAGTGATGGAAGCTCATCAGGCATCAAATGACCAGGTTCCGGTTTTTTATTCAGTGCAGGAGTAATGGGTATTTCAGCATCTCTCTGTCTGCTCACGTGCGGAGGACTGGACCATGCGGACCACGGTCACGCTAAGATCGGTTGTCATAGGAAGAGAGGTGCTCCCAGGTGGAAGGGAATTTAAGTCTATAGGCTGCGGGCAGGGCGACACTTCCCGTCATCTGCTCAGCTCCCTGGCCTCCCAGGTATTCTCTGTCACCATGCCCAGAAGTCCAGACTTGTCTCCCCAGCGCCCAGACCGGGTGACCCCAAAAACCTTGAAGAGAAGCTCTGTTCCAACCAGGTGACTCCCAGCGTGTTTGTTGACTTGGTCTTTATCATGTGAGCGGTGTGGGCACCTTTCACATCTATTGACAGACAGCAGCTCTGGACCTTGTCAGAAGCTCGAGGGAGTCTGGCGAGAGAGGAAGGGCAGCAAGGAGGAAGAGAAAACCGCAGGAGGAGGATAAGCATAGAACTGCAACGTGCATCCCTGCCGGCAGGCTCCTCTCGCAAGGGCCTGCGCCGGGGCCATGCGGGAGGCAGGCTCCCAGCCTTGTGGGTCCCAGCCTCGGCCTTGTGTGCTTTCTGTCTCCTGTCCTTGGCTTCCCCTTTGTGGTGGCTTTTTTATTTTTTATTTATTTTATTTTATTGTTAAATTTAATGAGGTGACACTGGTTGCCAACAATTAGACAGTTTCCCGATGTACAACTCCACATCACATCACCAATGCATCGCATTATGTGCCCAGCTCCCAGAATCAGGTCCCCCTCCAACCCCACATATCTGGTGCCCACTCCCCCCTCCCCCCACAACGCTCCCTCCCCCCTCCTCCCTCCTCTCCAGGTAAACACCAAACCATTGAGTGTGTGCATAATGCTGGTGCCCTCTCCCACCTCCCCTCCCTCTCACCCTTCCCCCTCCTCCCCTTCCCTCAGGCAATCACCAAGCTATTGGGTGTGTCCATAGGCCTCTGTGTCTTTGTTACTTTCAGTTTTATATTCCACCTATAAGTGAGGTTATATTTTTCCGGATTCTTTCATTCTGACTTATTTCGCTTAATAAGATGGTCTCTAGGTCCATCCATGTTGCCACAAATGACTGTATTTCATCATTTCTCATCGCTGAGTAGTATTCCATTGTGTAAATGTACCACATCTTCTTTATCCAGTCATCTATCGAAGGGCATTTTAGTTGTTTCCATGTTCTGGCCACTGTGAACAGTGCTGCGATGAACATGCGGGTACAGACATCTTTAAAGATTAAGGTTTTCAGGTTTTTTGGGTAGATGCCCAGTAGAGGGATGGCTGGGTCATATGGTAATTCCATTCGTAATTTTTTGAGGAATCTCCATACAGCCTTCCATAGTGGTTGTACCAGTTTACATTCCCA